>OY978007.1:18015749-18500734 GCA_963854515.1 Pandemis heparana | reverse complement strand
ATTGGTCGCTTTCTGATCAGTTACAGCGTGGAACAGTTTGCAACCAAGGCTAATGATGTGGTGAGCTACCTCAACATCTCGGCTGTCAGATCTGACGACGGCGGTCTTTACACCTGCAGGGCCGCAAACTCGCTTGGGGAAGTATCGCACACCTCCAGACTTAACATTTATGGTAAGCAACAACATTATCATGTCACGTTTAATAATCAGGAGCCTTACCATGACGTCTTAATGCGATTCAGTTTAGGTTTGCTCGCTGTCAGATTCATACTAAAAGTAACAGCTAAAACTTGAACTGAGTCGGAATTAGGACGTCATGGTAAGGCCTCGTTACTCCGCTTACATAATGATACTTTAACATTGGATAGGTGTAGCATTTTTTAAACCTAGAGATATTTTTATGATATAGGCTGGTGACTGGCGAACAAGCAAGTGGGTCACCTGATAAGTGAATACCTCACTTGGCTCCTCGCTTGGCAGCAGAATTACCGAGTAAAATGGTGGTAGCAATCCCGACAAACTTTGCACAAGGTTCCAACCTAAAAAGTCTGATAAAAAAACATGTTGGCTTATGGTTTCATTTATTACAGGGCCACCGTACGTCCGGTCAGTGGGACCCATTAGAGCCGTCGCTGGCCGAGAGCTGGTGATGTACTGTCCTTACTCTGGATATCCAATTAGGTAAGTCTTTGATACCATTTCTGTCTCGCTCATACCAATGCAACATTCATTGGTTTTCTGTTTCGTATGTTATCTTATCTGCTTACATTTCAAACGCAGATCTCACTATAAGTGCCGGCACGTAAGTCTAGCGATGATCTTGTATGCGCAAAAGTATAAAATACGGTATCCGTGGGTGCGCAGAACCCCTTCACGGTGACTTGTCATCGCTAGACTTACGTGTGGCACGTGTATCTACTACTAGGTACTGAAACTACTTTCTCATTCTCACTATTAAAACCTTGTCTAATAGTTCGGTGAAGTGGGAACGAGATGGCAGCCCGGTAGAGTGGGACAGCAACATGGAAGGCGCGCTGCGCGTGTCTCGCGTGGAGCCATCATTAGCCGGCGCGTATACTTGCACCGTGACTGGCCCGCATGGGGAGATCGCGCGCCGCGAGCTACAGCTGGTTGTCAGTAGTAAGTGGATTTATTTCAGTCAGTTGTGTTTATTATCTGCTTTGAACTAGTTTGACTTTCTGTAGAGTGCTGCCTTCGGCCACATTGCTTTGAAAACGTTCGCGTATCTGGAGAAAACTCAAGTGAAAGCTAAAAGACCTAGAGGGCACAGCTCATGGTTATAATGGTCAGATCAGGGGCACTATCATGTTGTCTTAATGCGATTCGATTCCAACTCAGTTCAGGCTGACATTTTTAAATTGAATCGCACTAAGACGTCATGGTAACCCCCCTGATCTCCGAAAACCTGGATAATTATGATGATTGTGGTACAGCAATCCAAAGCGCAGAAGACAGGAAATTTTACTGGCTTCTTTAATTCAAACGAGCGTTCTCATTTCGTCACCAGTTTTATGCAAACTATCCTGATCCTGCACAGTTTCATTTTTCCCTCGTACCATGTAATGACCATCAGGGGCCTTATCATGACGTCCTAATTTTGACTCAGTTCAAGATTTAGCTGACAATTTTAGTATGAATCTGACAACGAGCGCACCTAAACTGAATCACGTTACTGTTAAGGCCCCAAATATACCGAACACATTTTTTCCAGACCCTCCAGAGATTGAGCCGTTTTCTTTCTCCGCGAACCTGCAAGAGGGCAAACGCGCTCAGGTTAGCTGCAGCGTCACATCAGGAGACATGCCAGTCCACTTCACCTGGCTAAAGGACAACGTTCCCATCCCTTCGTCTTTACAGGTTTGTAGTTTGTTACACTATTTTGATAGCTTGATTGTATCTGCTGAATCAGTGGGTGAGAGGGTTGATATAGTTTCATTTGAAATAAGAACTCGTAAACCATGAAAAAAAACTGTATCGGGTAATACAGGGTTCACGGTCTCAGCAGGTGTGATGAACAACAAGAATACAGTCTGATTTGGTTTGGGTGAAAGCGATTTTGTGTTTCTTATTGCAACTTCCTTAAGACCGCTAAATTGTGGCGACGAAAACCAATACTTATTCAATTCCACTTAACATTTAAAAAGCTATTTCTTCCTAAACGATAGCAAAGAAATCACAATAGCTATACTTACATAGGTGGAAGAGCGGGGCGCCGATTTCTTTAGCAACCTCGTATTCAAAGAAGTATCCGCCCGACACAGCGGTCTTTACACTTGTGTCGCGTCCAACTCCGCTGCTAAAGTCAATTACACGGCTGAGCTGGTCGTCAAAGGTACCATTTTTGAGCACAGCACCTCACATGAACACAGCACCTGAGCACTTGAGCATCTGAGCACAATTAGCACCCCACGCTTAACGAGCACTGAGTTTTGTAATGAGAAGTTGCGATGTTCACTTGTCATTTAGTTGTAAGACGCGCACTTTGTTTAGGGCAAGCTGACTCTTAGCTCTATTTCTAAATTATATTAAACTAGCGATCCGCCCCGGCTTCACACGGGAGCGAAGTAGAAAAGTCGAGTAATGCGCAGTACTCTAGTATTCTTGTACTCTTGAATATGTATTGTGTTGTACAGAGTAGGTACAGGTTAAGAGTCAGATTGTTCAAAAACGATTTATTTTTAGAATTTTAGATTCAAACTCCACGAAATGCACTTTGCTGTAAGTAATCACACGCAGTGTTATAAAGTTCTCCTTGTTTGTTTGGCTCAGCGATGGATTTCAGATGGCTAAAGGAAAGGGTAATTTCGTAAAACACATTTTATTAAGGTAGTTAAATTGTAATGGAAAGCTGAAAGTTTTCACTCAAAGTTGGAATTGATAATTAATTTTAGTAATTCAACCGTTATCAAGTCACTGAAACCTTGTAAAACTAGAAACTTGTAATGATAATTAATATTGTGGTATTGTTGGTAGATGACAGTAATTTTCAAAATAATTACAATAATTTCTTTAAGTGCTTATTGTTCGACTGGACTCCTGGTTTCATATAAAATATTGTCACTAATTTGAAAAATTACGTATCTGAAATTGAATATGACACTATTTTGAACTTTACAGTGGGAGTTAAGTATAGTATGGATGCAAAGTTTCTTCAAAGTATGTCGGTACGAAAATGTCCAATACATTTACCGCCAGATACTTGCTTTCACGTGTAGAGAGCTATGGTATCTGGGTTACACTGTTCTAAGTGCAGTAACTTACTCCGGAGGCAATTGCACAATTTTAGGGTGGCATCAAATGCATTGAATTTATAATTACGTAACTGTTTTTTTATTTACCTATTTAAATGCTACTTTGTAATGTAATTTATTTATGCTGCTGGATAAGGTAATTCTTTGGTGCAATATAACCTTAAGTTGTATTCGGCACAAAAATAAATTGTTATTTACACTCGATTCATATTTTTCATTTAATTAAGGCCATCAATGCAAACAGTTGCCGTCCTAACATCATTTTTCATTATGGTGATTAAAAGTTCGTATTTTTCCGATAAATTGGGTATTGTTGGGTTCGGTTTAATTTTCTGGCGGTGACGGTATCAGTTATTTGAAATAACATCCAATGAAATTATACTAGTTTAAAGGTTTTGTAACCTTACAACAACAAGTACAACGGAAATAAAATTTTCAAATTATTTACAAGTTTAATTAACCTGTGGTTTTCTATACTTCATTTAATTTAGGATGAGAAACCACAACAACATTAAATTGCGGCTCGTGAACTGTAATCTCTTAACAATTTGTACTAGAGTAACAATTGACGACACGCAAATAAAGTGACATTAAAACAATTTTAATTTGCGGCTGCCAAACTATTGCACTGTACTATTTTCTAGGTAAGAAATAGTTGACCAGACGTAATATAATGTTATTGTGGTTTCTCATTCTAAATTATTAAATGAAGTATACTAGGCAACGTACAGTTTATCTGTAAAGTCGTCTCATTTAATCATCCCTTGCGGGACGGCACTACTGCATTGCCACTTTTTAATGACACGACTTTATAGACAAACTGTATTTCAAATTCTGCACAATTTCTACCACTTTCGAATAATACTATCGAGCGATGTGCTTTCAAAATATAGGACCGTTCATATTTTAATCAAAAAGCTCGAACACCTTTGCTTTGGTCTATCCATCATTCCCATTTTTACATGTTATGTATTATCCTCATTTCCCATGCACGCTGCAGTGTCTCCAAAATGGATAACAGAGCCAAAGGACGAGGCTGTATTGGCTGGGGAGCCTGTAGCCCTGCACTGCCAGACAACTGGCTCACCCAGCCCGCAAGTCACTTGGATGAAGCAAAGAGGTAATGACAGTTATTTATGTTATGAATTGGTAGTCTTGATAGAGTGGTTGTGGATGGCGTATAGGATCCCTCGGCGACATTCTACTGAAAATAATGCGGGGAGTCCAGAGATCGTAGTTGGTGATAGAGAACGCCTACTCTCGTTATACCACATATTTTAAAAATGTCATTGCTAAAAGTTTCAGTATTCTTAGCAACCAGTTATTTCTGACATTATCACAAAATTGAAAAACTGTATTTTAGATATTCTCACTCGGAAAATCCGGTTATCTTTTAAAGAGTAACAAAATCTTAATGATAATAGTTATTTGTTATGCAAGGCTGCAGAGTGTTTGTTTGGCGCGAGTACCTGAATTGAAACCGGAGGAAGCGAAGGATTCTATGATTGAACCGCGAGCGAAGCGAGAGGTACAAAAGAAGAATCCTGAGCGTCGCGACGGTTTCAAGGCACGAGACTCTAAACAACTTTGCTGCCGAGCGAAACACACAATTTTTCACCTCAATACAGCGAGAAAAATAGTGGATGGAAGAAAAAGAAAAATAAATAAAATAGTAATTAGTTAGGTACACTTTTACACATACATAAATATTTACCTCACAATACATACTATACATACAAAACTAAGTTTTATACAGAATTTTAGTTTATAAAAGTACTTTAGTTTACCTTTGTTACCACCCTACATTGTTTAACTGGAACTGCTTCAGAACTTTACTTTGTTATTTGGTAATTAACACCGTTGATTTACTGATATAACTGTCCGAGCATATTTTATAGTATTTCCGTCGACGAACACTACAATGAGTTTTTCTTTATTACTTGAACTCGTAATTTTTAAAGTAATAACAAAGTCTTCGAATCAACAAAATATCTGTGAAAGATGGCGATTTCCCCGCGCCAATCCGCGCGCAGCACTCGCGCATGCGCGATATTTTCACTTTATGCGCGCGCTAAGAAGTAGCTGCTAAACAGCCTAATATATATTAAAATTATAATTAACTAATTGATCAATGTCTTAAAAATAAGCAAATTATAGTCACTTTGTAGATAAAAATTAATAATTTGTCGAAGTGAAATTTTTATTTATCATCTTTGACCTAAAATAGTTTAATGTTCACGAAACAAACGGTAGATAACGGATCGCGTTTCTAAATGTGATTATGTTTTTTTTTATCAAATGAAACATTTAGGGGGCTGATAAAAAGATCTACATTTGAATTTCGTATTATTCCGTCCCTCTCATTCACCTATTAAGTACTATTCGTGTAAGCGGGCCGACAATATACGAAGTTCAAAGTCCTAATTTCTAAGTATTATGAGTAGTATGTGGACAATGGTGGTCAGCGCCACGTTCGAATTTCTAAAACCTTTTCCACGCTAGAGGGGAAAAAGCGTTTTTCCACGCAGATTTTGAAGGCGAAAGACAGCCCTTTCGAGCAAGTGAGGTGAAAACATTGTATGTTGGCTTTTGGGAACGTAATAATAGTGATATCGCATTATAGGTGTCGGCACGTAAGTCTAATCTGACCTTGTATGCGCAGAAGTATAAAATACGGTATCCGTGGGTGTGCAGATCCCCTCCACGTGACTCGTCATCGTTAGACTTACGTGCCGGCACGTATACTTAAAAGGAAAACGTTGCGACGCTTACTATAAAAAAGTTCCATGGTGTCTTTCGTCATGTCTTTCTGGTCTACTCGAAAGCCGTTTAGTTTAGCCTAAGACTGGGTCAAACTCGCCGAAAACATCATAGATCCAATTTTAAGTACTAATGTGTTCAGGAGCTGCGTCATCGGATTACATCCCGCTGGTGAACCTCGGTGGGCGGTTCCAGTTCTACACGAACGGGACACTGTGGATAGAATCGGCGCTGCCCTATGATGAGGGGCAGTACTTGTGCAAAGCAGAGAATGGCGTGGGGTCGCCGCTGTCGAAAACCATTAAAGTTGACGTCAATGGTAAGTGTGTACAGCTACTCATTGGAGATTCACCAATTAAATTGAAATTCATATTAATTGACCTAGTCCCAAAGTGAGCGCGAGTAAGGCTTGTACGAGTATTATGGGTACTAGAACTAGACAACGAAATGCAATACTTATATAGAGGAATACATACATAGATAGAAAAATCCATGTCTCGGGAACAAAATATTCGTGTTCATCACACAAATGCCCTTACCAGAATTGGAACCCGGGACGCTTGCTTCGTAGGCAGGGTCACTAACAAGTTAGCCAACGAAGTCGTCTAATGAAGTAAAAGTAAATGTTTTCCAGCTTTGCCTATCTTAGAATGGGCTTGGGCATTATTTCCCACGCAAGCCCAGTGTGGATTAGGAACTTCGGACATCATATCACTGACTTACGAGTGTCTACAAATTTCTTGTTCAAAAACTCGTTACAATAGAAATCAATTTCTTGCACATAAATTATGAAAAAATAAGAGGGCCTTTGTTTGAGAAGCAATAGATCAAGCCACTAGGCTACCACTGCTTGGGAGGTGTTTTTTTTGACTTAGGCGTCTATCTTAGATTAAGACAAAAATCATCATCATCATCATTATCAGCCACTATTGGATGTAGGCCACCCCAATAGCCCGCGACTTTAACCAGGTCATCCGTTCATCTCGATAGTGTTCGTGACAAAGACAAAAATATGTATCTGATTACGCAAAATGATGGCTCTTATAATTTATGGCAAATTCTATGGTCGTGATGCTGACGAAGCGAAGTTTAAAATCAAAATCGTTTGGAATCAGACAACCTTGACCAGATACACGCATAGTAAGAAAACTGTTCACTTTCCTTACTTTCGACAGAGCCAGCTCGGTTCGAGTTGACGTCCCATAACATGACGGCGCGCCGCGATGCGCCTGCGACGCTGCTCTGCGACGTGCGCGGAGACAACCCCATTCGCGTCCAGTGGTCGCACAATATGAACCATCTAGATCTTAATACTTATAGGTAAGACACAGCAGTCATAAACGTGACTGAACAAGACAAGAAAGTGACACTGACATTTCGGTAAACGCTTCGTAGCCGATACGATTCAATACGGAACTTCTTATGTTAGCAGTGTATTTCGAATTGTCATGGTCACTTGTCGCATCTCGCGTTTATGAAATGGGGCCAGGGGCCTTACCATGACGTCTTATCTTAATAGTTTAGGTTCGCTCGCTGTCAGATTCATATTAAAAATGACAGTTAAAACTTGAACTGAGTCAGAATTAGGACGTCATGGTAAGGCCCCTGGTCTCTTAAGAACTGAATAAAGAGATATTTTTCATTGGGATTTCATTGGTCATGCTGAAAAAGTTTTTTTTTTTTAAGCCTATGCGTTATTGCCTGGACAAAAAGTCTCCTCTTTCTTTATCCATTCGCTTATTTCTATCAAGTGATTCTTCATGTCCTCAAATAATCTCGCCATGTCCTTTTCCAGATACTTCAGAAGTAATAATTTCTTCATCTGCTTCCAGGCTAAGTGTCTCCGAAGCAAAGACTGATAGTGGTTTAAGGTCCCAGTTATATATCAGCAGAGCCGACAGACAGGACTCTGGTGTATACAAGTGCCAAGCCGTCAACGCGTACGGTCACAGCGATCATTATATTTATCTATCCGTCCAAGGTAAGCTTAAAACAATTTACTCATACCTTAAAACACTTTCTATTACTAGACGATCAAATAATTTTGCCAACGTTGATCCCAAAGGAAACTTTTGAATGTAGGTGCTTATATTCAGGGCTTGTCATCAGGCAAAAACTAACAGTGACGCAATCAACGCAAACAGTGGTGTCGCCTACTCTTCCTACCTGCGATTACACGTGTCATGTCTCTGTACTAGGCACACAATAAAGCCTATTTGTATTGGACGTCTTCCGGATGACATGATGATACGTGCAATCTTACTATCTAACTAATATTATAAATGCGAAAGTATGGATGGATGGATGGATGTTTGTTTGTTACTCAATCACGCCAGAACGGCCCAACGGATCTGAATGAAATTCGGCACATAGATAGAGAAAAGTCTGGAATAGCACATAGGCTACTTTTTATACCGGAAAATTGCGTAGTTCCCGCGGGATAGCGATAAACGAATTCTTTGCAGACGAAGTCGCTGGCAACAGCTAGTAATATTATAAATTGCGAAAGTTTGGATGGTTGGATGTTTGTTTGTTACACAATCACGCCAGAACGGCCCACCGAATCTGGATGAAATTCGGCACATAGATAGAAAAAAGTCTGGAATAGCACATGGGCTACTTTTTATTCCGGAAAATTCCCACGGGATAGCGATAAAAGAATTCTTTGCAGACAAAGTCGCTGGCAACAGCTGGTAGCTTTATAATTGTTCCCGTTTCCAGAGAAACCCGATACGCCCCATTCTCTATCCGTGACGGAGATCCTCAGCCGCGCGGTGCGCCTGTCCTGGAGCCAGGGCTTTGATGGCAACTCGCCGCTGATGGGCTACACGGTCCAGCACTGCACTCTGAGCGCGGTGGGAGCCGTGCGCGTCGACCAATGGCATGCGGCTGTGACGGTCAATGTCTCCGTGCATGGCGGCACCCAGCAGAATCAAATTGCGTTAGTAACTTGGTAACATAATCTTTGATGCTCTTGGATAAGAACGAAGAGTTAATCTACTTCTCCAACCAATTATAGAACAAGTTCATTAAACCAAGCGAATGAACAGCTTTTCTTGTATTATGAGCAGTAGTCTCTAAAGCTGATGAACCTTCATCTTTGATAGGAGATAACTCTGTTGTAAGTGAAGAAAAATTATGGGTGATCAAATATAGTCTACTTCAAACTGTGTCGACAATCACTCCAACTTAGCTTCTTATTTTCTTACTTGTCGTTTGCTCAGGCTAACAAAGAAGGGTGACATCCACTACGAGGCGCTGCTGAGCGGTCTGAAGCCGCACACGGCCTACATGATAAGGCTTGCTGCCGTTAACCAAATTGACCGCAGCGCTTTCACCGAGCCCGTAGTTGTTAAGACACAGGAAGAAGGTATGTGTTTACTTTACCTACTAGCATCATCATCTTCTTCTTTTTTTTCCAGTTTTCCGTTAGAAGCGACTTTATCCTATTCTATTTGTATAGCCACTAGAGCGTATCAGAGCGACTAAACCAAGTCACCTGTGACTTATAGATAACGCTAAGAGAATGGAATGAAATTGCATGGGATTGATTTTATTGGGAAAATTCTACGAATAATCACGTCGTTTATGGAATCATTTGACAGGTTATCATGTTCGGAACTAATATCTACCTACTATTTTTTTTGGAACTCTACTGTACTTGCTTTAGCAGCGAATATTTTCTCATAATATCACATAATCTGCAGTAGACCTCGCAAACAAAATATCAGCCCAAAAGAATCCATCAATTCAGGATAGGTGTTTGTGTATAGCTCCGTCAGAGCCGCCGTCCAACGTGCACGTGACAGCGGGCGGGCCGGGCGAGTTGCACGTGGCGTGGCGGCCGCCGCCGCGCGAGGCCTGGCACGGGGAGCTGCTCGGCTACACCGTCGCCTGCGTCGAGATCAGCCCGGCCGGCGGGCCTGTCAGGAACTCTACGAGGTACACACGCCGGGGTCTTTACTGCGACTCCTGTGACTAGATCACACAAATTAATATTGCTTAAGTTACCTCGACTTGCTTACGTGAACGTCACTACGCGACAACTGGTGATTTTGAATAGAAAATGCCATTAACCTATATAATACATCATGTAATTTGTAATGCATCATGTATCCCATGTCTTAAACTTCTGATGCCTTCCTAGCTCGTAAAATCCAACGTTATAATAATATTACTAATTTGTATAGTTTCCGTATTTGCATCAGACAAAATCTCCAAAAAGTAATTGATCGTGTGGAAACTTTAATCTTCCACAAATTAGTAAAATAATGTAGGATATCATCTAAAATTGGGCTGATTATTGCTGCTCCTAAACATCCTCAACACCAGGGGAATATTTTAGCTGGTAGACACTTTGCTACACAGGCTTTGATAGCTCGAGCGGTCGATGAAATGCTTCTGACATAAATGTGATGGTAAAAGTTTAATATTATCTAGAATGAATTGCCAAGACTTTAGTTGTTTGGTTTCCAGGACTCTGACAGTCAACGGCTGGTCGGCGACGGAGCTGAGTCTGTCGGCACTGCGCAAGTTCACGCGCTACGAGGTGCGCGTGCGCGCGTTCAACGGCGTCGCCGCCGGCCCGCCCTCCCCACCCGTCGCCGCTACAACCTTGGAGGGAGGTCAGATCACCACCATCCCTACCGTACTTCTCTAGTAAAACTATAAATACGAAACTCTGAGTCTGCGTCTATTACCGGCTCATTCTTACAACACGGAACTGATTTTGATTAATAGATAGATAGAGTTCCATGGGAGGACATAGGATAGATTTTATCCCAGAAAATTACATAGTTCCCGCTAGTACCATAATTATAGAAGATAATTTAATAGTAGTAACTAGGTACATAATTGCATCATTAATGTGACCAAATATTGATACTACAGTATGACTGTTGTCTGTTACTACTAAAAGTGGATACTAATCATCCATTATGTAGTTACCATTACATGAGCTGTGCTCATGGCCAAAATTGTTGCTTGTCAGACTCTTTCCTCCTATTTAAAGTATTTAAACCTTCGTGTCGTTGACCTGCAGTGCCCGAGTCTCACCCTACACGCGTGGCGTGTTCACCACTGTCATCGTCAAGCATGAAGGTGGTGTGGAGTCCGCCGCCACTGGGCCAGCATGGTGGGCTCATACAGGGGTACAAAGTCATGTACTCGCCGCTCACGAGCGACCATGGTACGTTAAAGGGATTCCAGTAACATGGAGACTTCAAAATGTGACTTATTGGTGTCTTAAGTATTACGTCATCTAAGCAGCCGACTACGATTAGCTAGCTTGAGACAGCTTAAACATTCACTTAGATACCAATTTGTAATAGCCGATTACGCTTAGCTAGCTTGGGGCGGCTCAAATATTCAGCAACTTTTTAATAACTGGTTACGCTTAGCTAGCTTTGAAATCAAAAATTCTGGAAACACCTTTTAGCAGCCAATAAAATTTTAGCAACTTAAGGTAACTCAAACATTCAGCAACCTTTTAGCAGCCTATTACGCTTAGCTGACCTAAAGAAGCTTAACGAAAAAGAAAAAAAAAGAAAGAAAAAGGTTTATTTGGTGCAATGGTGCAATAAAACAAAAACCGTACAAAAAATAACAATGAAAACACACACCAAAAAGAATAAAAAAGAAAGAAAGATGGTGTACCACTTAGTTTCTTAGTCAAATCTATTTTTGTACACACAAAATAATCTGGCTGCTTTTCGGCAACACGCGTACATTCATGTTACCCTGGGCCTTACCATGACGTCCTAATTCTGACTCAGTTTAAGTTTTAGCTGTCACTTTTAGTAGGTATGAATCTGACAGCGAGTTAACCTAACCTGAATCGCATTAAGACTTCATGGTAAGGCCCCCTGTCGCGAACTCTACTGCAGCTAACAGAGTGTGACTTTAGTCAGACGTTTCCCGTGTTATAGCGGACGTGGGTGAGGTCAAGCGAGTGACGACGACGGACACGTACCTGCACACGCTTCGGAAGTACACCAACTACTCGGTACAGGTGTTGGCTTTCACCAACGCTGGTGACGGTCGCCGCAGCCCGCCGGTCTACTGCATGACCGAGGAAGATGGTATGACTGATTCTTCTATTCCCTTGAATTTCTAAGAACTGACAATTTTAGAGGGTCACGTTTGTGGAAAGAATAAGCAACAGAATTTTTTTCATCACAATATCTTTCCCGCAAATTGTGCCGCCAAGCAGCTACTGCGTTTACAGTAAGATAGCTAGTAAAATTACTGTCACATGAGGTATTTAGCTGATGAGTGTCTTTAGGTGATGGTACAGTACTCACTTATGTACCATCAGGTTACCCACATGGTCCTATCTCACTTAATTAAAAAAAGACACCAATCTCAAACCTAACCTAACCAATCGCGTTTCAGTACCATCAGCCCCTCAGAAGATAAAGGCGCTCCCGTACTCGAGCGACTCCGTGTTGGTCAGCTGGCTGCCTCCGCTCCATCCCAATGGCATCATCTCACATTACACCGTATATAACAGAGAAGCGGGAAGGTAGGACCATGCCACGTTCAAACAAAACATTATAATATGCTAAAAATAGTTTCAAGCAAGGTACAGGTGAATCAATTACCTTTTCCAACATTTGTCTCTGAAGAGGTCTCTCTATTCTTGATAAACAAAGAAATAATTTAGGCATCATTCTAAGACAGGCCTAGCCTAGATGACACAAGTAAAGATCATTGAAAACAACAATGTTAGTTCTACGTATTAAAATGTTCGACTACACTGCATAAAAAAATGAGGTTGACGGTGCGTTTACGCAACAAAATGTAAGACAGAAGTAACGGTGAGAAAACGTGACGCCTACGACACGTTACTGCGTATACGCGGCGGTGTGCTCGCACCTTTATGCCTGTTAGCTAGTCCTGTTTTTTAAGGTCACTGTACGAATTAACTGTTTTCATTTGTATGAGAATTTTGGGCGTCTGTTCCATGTTCTTCACTCCGAAACAAGATAGCTTTCGCTGGCAAACAATTTGTACGAATAACTTAACAATACGGATCGCTAAAGCTTCCCAAATTATTTTCAGGTTGGGCAAGCATTCTACCTTCACAGTGACAGCGGACAAGACGAAGTCCGAGTTGGAGCTGATGTTCCCTGTCCGCAACCTGCATGAGAACCAGCTGTACGAGTTCTGGGTGTCCGCCACCACCGGCTCTGGGGAAGGAGAGTCCACCCTCGTGGTGGGCCAGGGACCGAGCGCTAGAAGTAAGTTCTTTATTATAATATTATACACTCAATAGCCTTGTGTCCCTTCAGTCAGTGCGTCCTACCCGTCATGACATGGAGGGATAATTACACAAAAGATCCACAAACGGGTCGAAGTGTATCCGTAAGGACTCCTGGT
The DNA here is from genome assembly GCA_963854515.1 of Pandemis heparana. Classification (NCBI taxonomy): domain Eukaryota; kingdom Metazoa; phylum Arthropoda; class Insecta; order Lepidoptera; family Tortricidae; genus Pandemis; species Pandemis heparana. The sequence continues at coordinate 18,487,322 of OY978007.1, read as the reverse complement.
TTCTAAGATAAGATAAGACCCGTCATGACATACGGTGCCGAAACATGGACACTCATTTTAGGGCTGGTCCACAATTTTAAAGTCGCTCAATGTCCTATGGAAAGGAACAAACGGTATCGTCATAGCATCAAGGTTCAAATGAAAAATAATAATATCTAGAATATCAGTGACATTAAATTTGAACCTTAATACTATGGCGATACCGTTCGATATGAACGTTGCAGTGGCACGTGCGTACGGTAGCTTGCAGTTTAGCGATAATAGTGACAATCAAATGGCCTTCGTTTGAAAGATTACGGCTCGAAGTGAAAAATTGACCTGGGAAGATTCATAGTATACGGTTGTGTCAGTCGCGGCCCGCATCGCGTCGTTCGGCGGGCGCGTGGTGCGCGGCTTCGGGCGCGCGGCGCTGCTGGCGTGCTCGTGCGTGGGGCTGCCGGCGCCGCGCTCGCGCTGGACGCACGCGCAGGCGCCCGTCACGCACCACGCGTACTACCAGGTCACGCCCCGGGGACACCTGCACATCAGAGGTACGACCCCTGCGCTATCGTACAGGTGCCGGCAAACATCTCGAGCATGACCTTGAATGCGCAGAAGTCAATTTAGCGTCTCTTTGGTATAAAGTACATGCGCGACCTTATCCCTTCCACGTCGTTCTTGCTCAAGAAGTTTGCCGTCAGCTGTAACTATTTATCTAGAGCTGTTTCACCCTCTTCTATCCACGATGATAAGAAAGTTAAAACTGAAACAAACAATTAAATGGTTAGAAGAATGCCAAAGTCGATTAAGAAAAATATTGAGAAAAAGCTTGCAAAAAGTGCTTGCGGTGCAATAAATGGTCTAAAACTTTATACAACACCAGTAATTCTGAAAAATCTCTCAGTAAAGTTAATTCTTTACATACTGTTTGTGCTCAAATCTATAATTCTAAACATTTTCCCCTTATTCATAAACGCTCTATAGGCCTCTGCTATCTTAGCAATCGTTTGTCCTTACCTGTCACATTGACATTTACCTTTCACAGACAAGGACAAACGATTACTAAGTTAGCAGAAGCGTATAGAGCGTTTATGAATAAGGGAGTTTATCTTGTGTTTCCAGAAGTGAACGAGCAATCGTCCGGCAACTTCACGTGCACGGCCAGCAACCTGCTGGGCGAGGACGCCATCACGTACGAGGTGGTGGCGGTGCTGGCGCCGGCCGCGCCCGCGCTCACGCTGCAGTACACCACGGCCACCAGCGCGCGCCTGCACTGGCTGCCGCCGGCCGACACTGGCTCGCCGCTGCTAGGTAATGCCTCTGCACTATACACAGGCCACATTCACGGCCAGGCGACGTGCCGGCACTGGCTGCCGCTGGCCGACTTTGGCGCGCCCCTGCACCATACACAGAGTGGCAACATTCACGGAAAAACACCAATATCGCATTCGAATAACTCTAGTTAAGTATCTTGTTCAATATCGTCACGCCGCGATTAGCGTGATTATGGGAGCATAGGTATGGCTTTTAGAATCAGTGTGAAAAGAGAAGCAACTGATACTGGTAGGTACATTCTATGTTTTTCTTCCTTTTAGACCCTTTATTTTAGTCCCTTATTCATCAATTTATTATCTAACTAGTAACGTACGCCTTTTATCAAAATCAAGATCATGAAAACTTTTTTACCTGAAGATAGAATCACTAAGTATGTCTCAAATCTTAATGTTCATAGGCGAAAACTCCGAAATCGTAACAGGTTTACCGATAATCCTGGTGATCTTGTCTGCAGGCTATATTCTCCAATATAAACAAGCATCAGACACCGACTGGCTTACCGTGGAGTTGTCACCAGACGTCACTTCTTATACCATGGACATGCTGAAGTGTGGATCTACATACAACGCGAAGATACAGGCGCGGAACAAGATCTCTATAGGTCTGCCTTGTGATGTCCTCACAGCGTCTACAAGAGGTGGAAGTGAGTAAAACTTGAATATTGACAATTGCGTATTCCTTCGTTTCAGTTGGTCGAAAAGCTGTTGTTACAACAAAGGGAACTAGTGAAGCAACTTTAACGCCACCTAGTCATCGACTAAATAAACTAATATGATGCAAGAGTAGCTAGCGCCGATGATGTCACCCATGTTCTAACTTCTACATCACGCTATCAAAGTTTCTCGCGGTACATAAATATTACTTTCAACTCTCTTCCTTCCGACTTCAGTCCCCGACATAACATACTCATATGGATAGAGACCTCGCTTATTGTGGCCTTTCCCAAGGCTACATATACCCGTGAGCATTGCATTGTTCCTTGCTATTTTGGAAGTAAACCCTGAGCGATATTCACTTGATGATTTTTTGTTATGTCCAGGACCCAAACCACCAAAACCAGAAGACCACGTGTACATGAACTCGACGGCTATCAAGATCAATTTCTACGCATGGCGCGACGGTGGCTGCCCCATACTCGGGTTCCGCGTGTCATACCGAAGAGCCGGCACCGAACATTGGATCAAGGTAATAAAAAAACTAAAATGTAATATCTCTTCTTCGATTTGGTTTTGGAATGCCAACCATGTAGATGTAGACAACGGTGTCTGACCTACTGGAACGACACGAAAAAGTTGCCAGCTATCGTATCCGGTTATGTAACTGTACTGATCATAATACGACAGCTAATATACTTGGCGAAGCTTTAGCAACGTCTGTGTAGGATACGCAGCTGGTGGTGGTGGTGGTACTATTGAGCATCCTAATCCACTGTAATTGGGGCCAGGGTTGCTTAGCTTATCAAAACGGACGGACAATCAGGTAAAGATGACGTGAAGCCATGGGCTGCGGACAGTACAAAATCCAATCTTCGAGATCCTTGTGTAAGGCCTATTCAGCTGTGGACGTCTTCTGATCGATGGAATGATGAATTCAGTAGCCAAACCACAGTTAGTACCTGTTTTATTGTATGGCGCTGAGTTCAATGTCTTCGTTTTATTGTTTTCTTAGGTGGGTGACAACCTGAGCTCAGCCAGCCACGTTCTGGGTGACCTGTCTCCTGCCACGTGGTACGAGCTCGCCATAGAAGCTGTTAATGACGCTGGTGCGGAGAAGGTCACTCTACTGGCTGACACGCACACATTAGCTGGAGGTAAAGGAACAGTTGAAGCTTTCTATTATGCTGTTAGCTTCAGGGTAATCAGTCGATATTCAAAAAAAAATCTCATCTCTTAGACAAGAAGAACTAGCGCATACGGTCCAATCTTCCCACGATTTAAAAATAAAATGTGTTTTCAGTTTACTTGATTTTCTCTTGGTTAGGGATGGCAAATCCACAGTGGCTGAAGTGTCATATATATAATAGATATTTTTGCTCGTCAGTGTATTTACAAGATTGTGTTGTGTTGTCAGGCCGCATCCCCCCAATAAAGCCAATGGCGCCACTGTCGGGCGGCGAGCGGCGCGCGTCGCTGCGCACGGTGGTGCTGTCGTGCGCGGCCAGCGCGGTCGTTATCGTCGTCACCGTCGCCGCCATCGTCTGCGTCGTGCAGGGCAAGCGCAAGTCTGTACCACCACACTACACGCTACACTTACCCCCTTATTCATAAACGCTCTATAGGTCTCTGCTAACTTAATCGTTTGTCCTTATCTGTCTCTTTGACATTTATCTTTCACAGATAAGGACAAACGATTACTAAGTTAGCAGAAGCCTATAGAGCGTTTATGAATATGTTAACCAACCTTGAAAACGCTCAATAAAATTCTCAACAAGAAAACTGCTATGCAACTTCAGTACACATAGATTTACCGGGCTATCATTCAGTTTCGGACCTATCTTTGATCTTTAGTCATGGAATGCAGGCGCGACAGAATCTCGGATAGATCCGAAGCTGTTACCGCACTATCCGACATTATCATCATCACCATCATCTCCAGCCTATATACGTCCCACTGCCATAGCTATAGTTCCCACGCAGGCCCAATGTGGATTGGGAATTAGACACACCATTGAATTGCTTCGCAGATGTGTGCAGGTTTCCTCGCGATGTTATCCTTCATCGAAAAGCTCATGGTAAATTTCAAATGTGACTTATCTGGTGCGTTGCTCTAAAAGCTTGATATATGCAGCATAATCATTACTGAAGATTGTAGTCTTCTTCATCACTTTATAAAAGACAGCAATAATCTAGCTGACACACAATATGGTTTTCACACCACTTGCTCGACAATGGCTAATTATATAGCATGTAAACCTTACTCAAAGTAACTCATTATAGCCCTTGGCTTCAGCCGGGTAATAATATTGTACTGAATTTAATTATAACCCGCCGGTTAATAATATGAATTTCACTTCTCATAGTCAGAGATGCGATTTATTTGAAATACTTCTATTTAAAATGCAAATACAAAATGCAAAATACCTATTTTGTATTTTGCATTTAAATACCTTTTAGTAAAAAGCATTTTGTATTTTATTTGAAATACTTTTTGAGATGTATTTTGCATTTTTAATATTCATTTCAAAATGCAAAATACTTTTTGATTAAGTTTAGCCAACATTACCAGTCGAACAAAATGTAATGAACGAATGAATGACGCTTGTATTGCCGAATTTGACCGATGGAGGCGCCTGGTATGCGTGCCCATTTTTAGGGTTCCATAGCCAAATGGAAAAAAACGGAACACTTAGATTTCGTCATGTCCGTCTGTCTGTCTGTCCCTCCGTATGTCACAGCCACTTTTTTCCGAAACTATAGAACCTATACTGTTGAAACTTGGTAAATAGATGTATTTTGTGAACTGCATTAAGATTATCACACAAAAATAGAAAAAACCGGCCAAGTGCGAGTCGGACTCGCGCACCGATGGTTCCGTACAAATTCGCCAAGTTATTGTAAATATTATGATTAGTTATTATTATATTGAGTATGAGTATGAGTAAAATCCGGTGTTTGCAGAGCCCTGCTCTTAAGCAAAATGTAGGCACAGCAATACATTTTGGAGGTTCCCCATACTTAGAACTGAAATATCAAATTAATCAAGAAGTTTACTTTTTTTAATGTTTACTTTTTACGTTTTACCGTTAGAAATTTAATTTGTAAATGACACTTAAAATTAGAACACATACAAAAATCCGAAAAGTAAAGCTATGACCGGGAATTTCATTTTGTTCCCGGCCATAGCTTTACTTTTCGGATTTTTCTATGTGTTCTAATTTTCAGTGTCGTTTAGAAATTAGAACTGAAACTCAATTTTTTTTTTCATCAAACCCATACGTGTGGGTATATATAGATAGGTCTTCAAAAATGATATTGAGGTTTCTAGTATAATTTTTTTCTAAACTGAATAGTTTGCGCGAGAGACACTTCCAAAGTGGTAAAATGTGCCCCCCCCCCCCCGTAACTTCTAAAATAAGAGAATGATAAAACTAAAAAAATATTTGATGTAGATTACCATGCAAACTTCCACCGAAAATTGGTTTGAACGAGATCTAGTAAGTAGTTTTTTTTTTTAATAATTTCTGTCTGTCTGTGTAAGTAACCAATATAAAATGACCTCACACTGCCTACATTTTGCTTAAGAGCAGGGCTCTGCCAACACCGGATTTTTTAATAACTTGGCGAATTTGTACGGAACCCTCGGTGCGCGGGTCCGACTCGCAATTGGCCGGTTTTTTTTCTTCTTTGGTCAGAGTGCGCGCCTTATATCTGACTAGTGAAGTGCCATTTGGCTCGACATTGTATCTCTATTCTATTTCTCATGATAAATACCTAAAATGAATATAAATAATTCGAATTGGTAAAAAGGTATTTTATTTTGAAAAAGTATTTTGAAAATACCTATTTTGCATTTAGCATTTGAAATACAAAACGCAGAACTATTTGGTATTTTGCATTTGAAATAGTAAATCTCAAAAGTATTTTGCATTTTGTATTTAAATGCTTTTTCAAAACCATTTTGTACATCTCTGCTCATAGTTCTTATTGTTATACTCTTAAAGTCTAATTTCGTAAAAATCGCACGGCTCCGAAAATCGAGATGGCCATGCCACGGCAAGCGGCGGCGTTCGATTTTCAAACGAATGAAACAAATTTCAAATAAAACAAAAAGCCGCCAGTGTGTTGCTGACGCTGTAATACAGTTACGCATTAGAACTGCTAAGATTCTAAATAAAAATATTACAACGATCTAAAATATAATTTTTTACTTTTAATTTTGTTTTACTTACATTTGTTATGAATGAAATTCTTTTTCTAGTTGCCTTGGTTTTTATTGTCTCGCAAAAGGTGAGAAAAGTAGAGTATACTCCTCGGAGATAAAACTGTTTATGTCTTGGGCGCGCTTAAATTCTTCGCTCCTCTCAGGATTCAATATCGCGCCCGTGACATAATACAGTGCTTTATCCCCTCGGTGTACAATCTACTATTCATTACGCCAATGAAACGTACTTTTCACTGTTTGTGTCGTCTATTACTAAACTTCTTTGTGCTAAAAGCCATGCTGTTCCATTTCCAGATTCTTCTGCATATCGAGCGACCACTACATGCGGGACGACCGCAAGCTAAGCGAGAGCAACGAGGCAGAGCGAGAGAAGCTGCGAGAGGGACAGAAGCTCTACTCCTCTTCCTCGATCAACAACGAAAAGTCAAATGATGACTCGTCTGGTAAATGATAATGACATCTTCAACCAAACCAGCGAATTCAATTTTACTCATATCCGGGTTCCGCAGTATTAATGGGCGGTATTAATTATTTACCATCAAGTATTAAATGAATCAAGAAATTTACTTCTTGGTTTTTTATGTTTACTTTTACGTTTTTACCCTTAGAAGTTTAATTTCTAAACGACACTGAAAATTAGAACACAGGAAAATCCGAAAAGTAAAGCTATCCTGGCCGGGAATCGAACCCGGATCCTTGTCATTCCTTGACGCGTGCTATACCCCCCTACACCACCCATATCAGGTGAGTAAGCCTTAAAATGTTTCTATCCAAAAGTCAAGAGTCAAAAGTCAAAAGTTTATTTTGCAAATAGGACGCCAAGGGCTCTCTTACATGTCTTTTTTGAATCTACCAGCGCATTTGGAAAGACCATCATTGCAAAGAAGAATGCGCCGCAAGAAACTTAGCAGAACCAACTGTCACGTGACCTTGTTACTATACGAATATTTGTCGGTAAGCGTCATCTGTTTAAATGATGTGTCTGCACACGTCATGATGATGATCATCTGTGATGTGTGTGGATAGAAAAATTCGAAGGCTTACTCTCCTACTATGGGTGGCGTAGGGGTATAGCATCAAGCAAACCTCTTGCTGCCACCATCGTTGAACGGTTTTCAAAAATATTAGAAATAAGACCCACCCCAATGGATAAACGTCTATCCTCCAGCAGAGCTGTACGAGATCAGCCCGTACGCGACGTTCGGCGTGTCGGCCGCGCACTCGCTGCAGTTCCGCACGCTCGCGCGCCGCGACGACGACGCCGCGCCGCCGCACCGCCGCCGCCACCGCACCTGCGAGCACTACCGATATGGTGAGACAAAAGAACAACCTGCCTGCGGAACTGGCGCGTGCGACGAAGACCGCAACGAAACCAAATAACTTCTCGACTAGGCATTACAGTGGCAATTCTGATAGTCACTCGCATCTAACTTAACAGTGTTGAATATGCCACTGTAACAAGCCTCTCTGCTGATTTAGCAGCTCAAAATTGACCCTCAATATTAGCTGGTAGCAAACTGCTACAACAAGGTCGTCGCCAGTCGATGGTCAAAAGGGAGGCTAGGAGAACTATAAAAGTATGAGTCCAGAGTTTATCCCCCTTATTTGCCATCTTTGGCGGCGTCTTTGGCTACAACAAAAAAGCATCGTATTTCCCGTAACCCGATTGGCTGGTAGTCCCCCTTGAGCCCCTTTGGGGACTGAGACCGGCCCGTCTGCGCAGATGAGTCGAGCCTGTCTAAATGCTCGACAGTGGAGGCGCGACACCGCATGCGCGCGGCCTGCGCCGGCGCCGGCTGGCGGGACACGCACACGGACTCCGACGACAACAGCGACAGTGCTGCCAACACTACCACTAAAGGTATTTCGATTCCAATTTTGATGTTATTTCTATTTGAAGCAGCAAGCACGTTTTGCATGAGTGCGAGAGCTGTCCCGCACGCGAGTTAGATTACCCGTCTCTTTCTAGAACGAACAGTAAGAAAAAGACGGGCAATCTATCTCGCGCTCTTGTGTCATTAACATCAATGTGGGCGGAACTTGTTTTATCGAGCGTTATCGACAGTTTACCCAAATAGTTGATACCTCTTTCATTGTCATTTTATTGATAGAACTGGACCCAGATATTTCTTTTTCCATCTTGCAGCCGCAGTTTGAAGGTATTGTTCAATCTGCTTTTTATAAATGTTTATAAATTCGGCCACCATTTTGCCACTGGGCCAGTTTGGTAGTAACCAAAAACTCTAGTGTCAAGAGCCCGCCAGGAGCGGAACACGAAACTAGGGTTTTTGGTTACTGTATCGCGCAGCAATCACGGTTCAGATCACTGATGAGTATGCTTAAATCTTTTTCATTTTATCGTGTTTGCTTTTACTCTTGTGTCACGTCACGTGATTTCAACTCCACTGACTGAATGTGCGTGATTCCCATTTTGACGACTTTCTCTATTAAATTTCTTAATAATCCACAGCTGAGCAATGGCTTTCTTTCTGCCACTCGTCCTTATCGAGAGCATGCAGGAATATTCGATGTGCCCAAGTTGTCCTGCGGACTTCTCAGATATTGGTACATGTACTGGCCCTAAAGTAACTAGATCAAGCGGAGTGACCACTCCAGGCGCGAAATGGCAATGGGTGCCAAAATCAAGTAGCTCGGGGCGCGAAAAGCAACTGTGTGGAGGGAAGAGCAGATGCCGTCGACCGAAAGACGCCAAAAGACTCTTGCTCTTACATTAGCACGGAAGCACGCGAGAGCTGCGTCCTGTGAGTGGGTAAGATAGACAACTCGTCGTTTTCTTACAGTCTTTCTAGAAACAGACAGGTGATACAGCTCCCGCGTGCTCTCAGCCGTGCTGCTCTGATCAAAGAGCAAGCTGAGATTAGACGAGGCTAGTCGTGTCGTACACGATTGGCCCTAATCGCTTCCAACTGTGTTCCGTGGGGTGGTTATGGACGCAGAAGCGGGCCTAAAGGGTAATTACTTAATTAAAGTCGAGATTAATCGCTTCCTCGTGTTCCCAGGGTCGGGAGGCTCTCCAGGCAGCGTGTACGGTTCAGGGCGTCGGAGCGCGGCGCGCACGACCAGCAGGTAGACTCAGGTACCTCCCCGCCCCACCACCCGCACCCACCACACGGCTCTACCCCACACCATATCACACTTGGATCACGTATGACACCACAGAATGGTTGATTTGGGTTTTTTTTTACTCGGTTCCGTTTGAGTACTTTGAGTGTGATAAATCGTTTTTAGTCACTCGAAAATGTTACAGGGGCCTTACCATGACGTCTTAATGCGATTCAATTCCGAACCCAAGTTGGATCGCTCGCTGTCAAATCCATACTAGAAGTGTCAAAAATGACAGCTAAAGCGTAAAATTGACGTATGACGTCATGGTAAGGCCCTATTGCGTTGTAGCGGACGTAGTAAAATCGGGCACTCATTTGTGAGCTGTATTTTGCACGTCACAGTAAACAAAAACCCTAAAGTGGTAGCTCGCGAGCCTGTCTCTAGCGGAACGCCACGTCCACACTAGAGTTTATGGTTACTGTAACGCGAAACAGTTACGGTTATAGCTCGCAGATGAGTACAGGCTTTAAAACGAACCAAACATAATACGTTTTGATAATCGTGCATTTTGTTAGCACTGTTCTATAATATTGAAGTTGTCAATGAATCATTTTACGGGGTTTATTATTTGGCTAGTTACCTAGCTTTTCAATTTTTATTTATCAATCATCATCATCATCATAGTCAGCCGGAGGACGTCCACTGTTGGACGTAGGCCTCCCCCATAGACCTCCAGTTGCCTCGTATGGAAGCGGCTTGCATCCACCGTGTACCCGCGACTTTAACCAGGGGCCTTACCATGACGTCTTAATGCGATTCAGTTTAGGTTCGCTCGCTGTCAGATTCATACTAAAAGTGACAGCTAAATCTTGAACTGAGTCGGAATTAGGACGTCATGGTAAAGCCCTTGGTCATCCGTCCACCTCGTAAGTGGACGCCCTACGCTGCGCTTTCCGATCCGCAATCGCAATTGACAACATTTCATATTTCTGAGCCTATAGTTTTAATGGTTCTCTGTCTTTTGTTTGAAAAGATGAACATGCTGGAAGTTTAATTTTTTTGCTAGGGTTTGTATTTAATTTATAATTAATTTATTAATTTTTGCTTATTCTAAAAGGGCGTAACTCCGAAACTATCACAGAATAGACACTTATCCTTTTGTCTTTTCTGTATAGAAAAAAAACCGACGTCAATTTCAAATTGACAATGTCAGGCCTTATTCTCCGATATTCGATTTTCGATATTCGCTTCGTGCTGTTCCGCTCATACTAATATAGTCATTAACTTGAGAGTGAGAGAGAAGGTATGCAACGAACTTCAAAAATAGAATTACAGAGTTGCCCCCCTTGTACTTTGAAGTTGTCAAATACAAAATTATGGTCGCTTACTTTTTCTCGTGAAAAAGGCAAAGGCATTTCACCCATCCTGTGGTAGTTTTGGTAAAATTAGGACATACTTTTAATTAATTTTTATTTTTTATAATAAGCGATATTAAAATTATATAAACATATTGCAGTGATCAGGAGGCAAAATGCTTTCGAACCATATATACATTTTCAGGTGTTATAAAAATGAAATGTTGTCAATTCGCGATTTATAAATAAAGAGACTTAATGTAGACTTATTTTTTTAATCATAGGCTTTAATATAGTCATGGGTTCACGGTGGATGCAAGCCACTTTCAACCGAGGCAACGCAGCTCTATGTTGGAGGCCTATGTCCAACAGTGGACGTCCAACGGCTGATATGATGATGATGATGATGATGAGACTTTAATACCAGCTTAAATTTTGTAGTAGTAATGAAACTTCACTGAAATCTGAACACTTTCACACACGATTTGGCTTAGCCGGCGGCTCGCTCAGCAATTTCTCAGTACATTGCTTGGCTCAGACTCTCACTGAACATTAGTCAACTGATACCACGCGCAATGTACTAGTAAATCGCTTGTCGTGCCACGTATCGTCGCCTGGTTCTTAGCAGCACGTAGAAACCACAAATAGTCGGCACAAATGTTAAAACGATTGAGTGTTTTTGTTATTATTGTGATTTGATTTTGTTTTAGTTACCTCTATTTAATAGCAAAGCTGAAAGAATTTCCTGAATATCTAACTAAAGATATACCTATTCGTAATAGGCAGATAGATGCATCTTTTATAGGCCTGCCATTACTGGAGTAAACTAGAGATTTCTAACAATTGACTTCTCTACATGGTATTTTCAAATTGTTCCGAAATCTTTCAGCAAGTTTACAGGGGATAAGGGGGCAGGGGAGAGAGAGGGGGGGACCCGTCTGCTCGTTTGCCCCCTCTTATATAAAAAAGGGGGTCAGTGTTGCCAATTTGAAGATTTATAAAGTCACTAGAAACTCGACAGATGTGGTTAAAGTTCAATCAAAGGCACAATATTTTCGGCTTAAGTAGGTACTAATTCATTTTACTTTTGAATTGTAAAAACAGTGCAAAATTAAATGACTTCAAAAATAGCCAGAAAAAGTCGCTACATAATTTTGTCGCTAGGACATAAGCAAAAGTCGCCTATTCTAGCGAAAAAAATGTTAAATCGGTAACACTGTCGGGAGGTTTGATGTAGGTCGTTGGTAATAGCTACCTGACTCCTTGTAATCTCTATTAGCGTAGGTAAAGCTCAAGTTATTATTGTCACCCAAACAGCGATTGCTATACGGACAAAGTTTAGGGAGTGGCAGCAGCTAATCCGAAATTCGATTTTCTAAATTCGTATCACACCGTCCTTCTCAATCTCACATTAATGACTGTTAATGTGAGCGAAACAGTGCAAAACGTGCTCCAAAAATCGAATTTCGGTGTATAAATAAAGCCAGTTTCATGGTCGTTGTTCACAGCGGCGGTCCAAACGGGAGCGACAGCCGCTCTGTGTACACGCCCGTGCCTGCTGACATATCCTCACTCATTGACAAGTGAGTATTATACACACAATACAAACATACATTAATCACGTACTTAAAGGGTAGACAGTGCCTGAGGCAATATGACCTGGGGCCTTACCACGACGTCCTAATTCCGACTCAGTTCAAGTTTTAGCTGTCACTTTTAGTATGAATCTGACAGCGAGTGAACCTAAACTGAATCGCATTAAGACGTCATGGCAGAGGCGTCTTTAACTATAGTGCAGAGTGTGCGGCGCACACGGCCGCCGGGTCTAAGGGGGCGCCGAACGCCCTCTAATGCGACACCTCCAAAGAGCGTCGCTCCCAAAGGCCCTGCGCCCGTGTTATGGCGCCAGGGTACTGGTTGCACACGGGCGCCACAAGGGCTATCAAATCAAATCAAAATAATTTATTGCAAATCACATTACAGGTATAAGGTGGAATATTTTAATTAGGTCTACATGTGACACCCTGCAAGGGCACAGCAATATCAGAGGGCTCTTTTTTGTTTATTTGTACCTAACTACATATTAATATTATTTTAAAACTTTTGCGCTAAACTAAACCGAAAACGGTTTTACATTCGTTATGCGACACTACATAGGGGCTATTTCACATAAACAAATACACTCATACATTTTTGTCGTTAAAATACTCATCTAGGCTATAGAAACATTTACTTATTAGGAATGATTTCAGTTGATTAATAAATGCTAAAGACGCCTCTGCGTCATGGTAAGGCCCCTGAAGGTCACGTTTAGCAGTGGGCGTAAAGGTGGAAAGAGGATTCAAATTAGTGATGGGTCATTATAAATAGCCCATAACATCGATACCTTTAGGTTCAATTGGCGTAAAGGACAAAATGCTACTTTTCAGGAGAAGCAAAAAACGTTTTTTTTATTTTTAAAACCTTTGTTTTTTTTTTTATTTGTGGACCTATTTCTTCGATGCATATGACAAAAGTGCTTAGAATTCTTCTCTCTACGCAGTAGAATGGTAACCACAACGATAAATAGCATACTTTAGAAGTTAAGTGTCCTTTACACCCCGGAAAAAAGCGTCGATAGTCCCTTACGCCCCGACCTTTTTAAAGAATTCAAAAGTTTTGAGGTTGTAAAGGTCAGTTTTTTATAAAGTTATACAATTTTCGGGTGTATAGCACACTATAATTTAGACGTTTTATGTTATTTTCCTTACATAACCGTAATTAAAGGTATCAATGACGCAAAATATTTTACTATTTGCTAAAATGTACCTTTGGGAATTATTATATTTTTATTTTATTGGTAATGTAGCATTCAAATGTCATTAAGAGGCTGACAATCATTTGTGTCTTATTTGCAAAGACTTCAGACGCACGCTACGCTGCCAAAATAGTTTCTTCTCTATCACTAACAGGCACTCGAACCATATGTGTGAACAGTGGCACTGCTCATATTCATTGAGAAAGAAGAAGAAAAGAAGAAAGAAAAGAATATTGTAAATGAAAGCACGAATTATAATAATTGTAACAAAATGTTTGATCGTTATAAGTATTAAAAAATCAGGTATCATAAACATTAATAAGTACGTCACTTCTATTTATCATTTAACGCAACCATACACAAAACGAAATCGTTATAAGTTAAATTTTGTATCATTTAGGTACCTAGAGAGAGAGTATTTTGGTGTTTTTTTGTTAAATATTGCTAACAAACGAATATTGCTTTCAAAATCTGTCTGATAAGGTATACCTATGTTTATACTTGTTGGCAATTAATGATTTCAGTTTATGTGAGCAATAACTAATGACTAATTGTACATGAAATCTTCCAATGACACTTAGTTGTATTGACTATTGGATTGACTAATATTATAAATGCGAAAGTATGGATGAATGGATGGATGGATAGATGGATGGATGTTTGTTTGTTACTCAATCACGCCAGAACGGTCAAACGGATCTGGATGAAATTTGGCACATACATAGAAAAAAGTCTGGAATAGCACATAGGCTACTTTTTATCCCGGTAAATTGCGTAGTTCCCGCGGGATAGCGATAAACGAATTCTTTGCAGACGAAGTCGCTAGTAACAGCTAGTATTAATAAGTGACGTGCTTAATATTTGTGAGCTCTTAGATACTTGATTTAAGATTTATAATATTTGGACATTTTGTTACAATTATGACTATTGTGCTTTCATTTACTACACATAGTCTTACCCTGGGTAAATCTACATGTTTTATTACATAAATAATCGTTTATAAATATTCCTAACTAAACTGTTTGAAATATGTATGTTAAATGAAATTTCAATGCTACATAACTAATAACATACATATTATTAAGATAACGATTGCTAACGTTTAACTTTAGCTAATCTATACGACACGTATAAATGCTTATAATTATAAAGAACAATACATATAATATAACATACATAAATCACGTTTTATCCCTTACAGCGTAGACAGAGCCTAAGGTAACAAGACCTAAAGGCCATGTTCAGCATAATTGTGGGTATAGATGGAAAGGGAAATCAGCAATTACAGTTATTTAAGAAGTATTTAGTAAGTTACAGTGAACTATACACCCCAAACTTGTATAATTTTATACAAAACCGACCTTTACAACCTCAAAACTTTTGAGTTCTTTAGAAAGGTCGGGGCGTAAGGGACTACCGACACTTTTTTCCGGGGTGTAAAGGACACTTAACTTCTAAAATATGCTATTTTTCGTTGTAGTTACCATTCTACTGCGTAGGGAGAAGAATTCTAAGAAATTTTGTCATATACATCGAAGATATAGGTCCCCAAATAAAAAAAATATTTAGTTAAAAAAAATTATTTTACTTCTCCTGAAAAGTAGCATTTTTGTCCTTTACACCAATTTTATTGAACCTTAAAGTGTCGAATTTATAGAGATACACTTACTTTCTCATCAAAATTAGACCAAAGGATTTATGTTTGTGTCTTAATCAGGTTGTATAATCCAAGAAATAAATATCTTTTTGTATATACGTCCTTTACGCCGTAGTTTTGATTTGGTATTAAAGTATAATGTATAGAAGTAAAGGTCGTAAAGGACAAATAAGTAAATTCAGTCCTATAAAAGTAGGTCTTAAAGGACAATATGGTAAATTTAGGTTTATACGTCGTTGTTTATAACTTCATGATTTCCTTTACGTTCCATGTGATTTCAGGTTTGTTACTTACACCCACAAAAAAAGCACATTTTGGTGATAAGTGATCCAAAAATATGGGGCGTAAAGGTCAAATTTTACGAGATATCAAAATTTTAAGTATACAGTTCGATAGAGCTTAAAATTCTGAACAAAACTGTATATTTAACTCATTTTCGGCATTTTGTCCTTTACGCCAATTGAACCTAAAGGTATCGACATGATTCCTAAGATTTTCGCACATTGCCTCGACGGGTTTTTACCATGTGCGTGGGAAGAGAGAAGCAAACTGTTACATTCTATGTTTTTTCTTTACTCCCAGACCAGCATGAAGTACCTACTAGATTTGGAATTTGAAATTTGTGTTTTCACCTTGGTTGTTACTAAACATTACCACAATCGTAGGTACCATAATGATGATCTAGGGAACTGTTATCTTTCATTCTGAGAGGAAGCCTGTGCCCAGCAGCAGCAGTGGGACTTATTTAGACTGTATGATAATGATGATGACTATTAGTGATAAAATTATAATAATAATAATAATAATTTTATTTACGACCAACAAGGATCATTGTGTTAGTAACATTTGATAACTTATAATAACTTATAATTGAGTACTTTTACTTACAGCTTTTTTACTGCTCCAAAAAATGAGGCCCTCATGTATGCAATAAATAGGTTATTCTATATGGAGAGTAGAGTTTGGGTCAATCAGTATTCATTATCCTTAACTCTTTTTATTTTCAGATATCAACAAAGGAAAGAGCAAGAGAGACGAGAGTGCACAATCCACGTTTAACAGTAAATTATGACCAATTATGGTCAAAAATAATGGACATATTTGTAAAAATACGCTTGTAAACTTTGACAGTTTTGTCAAGATAGGCCCCTTTGTGACAAAGCCAGAACATTATAGAGTGGTGTGAAAAATGTATGTGAAAGTGTGATTTCCACAAAATTGTGCCGTCAAATTTAGGACTTACTTAAACTTTGTACCAAATACCTAAAAGAATTTGAATGAAAACCTGCTTTGGTACACATTTAGTATGTTATTAAATTATTAAGGCATTGTGCTATGCCATTTCTTGCACAGCGTAAGCACCACAAAAATCGACATGATTGGATTCACAATCTCGCAAATTAATTGTAGCAACTACCATTACACCTGCCTAAAATGGTTCACACAATTGAAATTGTGTCCACTCAATATTATGTATAAATGGACGTAGTTACATTTTCAAAATTGCAATCATTTTTTTAATATACCTACTGACTTCAAAATCGGTCCGTCCAACGTTCAATTCCAGTTATTGAGCCCTACATAGCGGATACCAGAGACTCTAGCGTAGGTTTTTGGCACAAATACCACTAAATATTGGGTAATGTCTCAATTGTCCACTGGAAATTGGCAGACTCTAGCGGCGCGGTTCAACAACAATGTGGCACTAATGCGACGCGTCATACGCTACCCTCAACCAGGGGTTTGATCATTTTGTGGCTACTATGATAGCTTTAAAATTGCTTTAAAATCAATACTGTCGACATGCCGTGAATGTTTCGCATATAGACGCAAAGACGATCGATGAAGACATCGATTTGGAAGCGGTAAACGCAAATAAAATGAATGTTTTCGTCATAACAACATTAACAACTACCTTATAAAGTCGCCCCGAAAATCAGAGTCACCCCGGTTTACGGTACTTTGTGCCAAAAAGTTACACTACAGAAGCTGTAAACTATATTCACCCCGTGTTATTTGGATCGGAATTCTATTTCAAAATTCTTAAATAATGATATAACGATAACAAACTTCGTCCTATAAAAACAGGGCATAAATGTGTACAGTACCAAGACGTTAAAAACCTTTCTGCCACAAACAATAGGTAAGGTTGGTGACATAATTATATATTTGACATGATGGCTGTATCTATTATTTATGCCCTCAACTGTACTTGGGCTAATCACAATAAATGTACCTATCTGTGTCCAGACAGAAAAGAATGCCTTAGGATTATAAAGTCAAAATCTTTTTTGCGAAAATGTCTCTCGTTTTGCTCCTACCAGCTGAAATGTATTGTGGATCTGACACAATGTAGACGTTTCCCCCGTTTTCAAGTCATTAAACAAGGACAGGTTGATTCTCTAAACCTGAAATTAAAGTTATACTGTGCGATACAACCACAGTACCTCCCATACAACTTCTAATGTTAATTGTTACAGTATTTATTTCATAAAGTGTTAACCAACGCTGTTAATCTATGATAGTTTGGCTGCTCTTGAGACTTCTACTCGCAATGTCAAAAGTAAATTCGTAACCGTCCCTCTCACTAATGTCGACACTATTAGTGAAAATGCGATAGCCATGATCCGATCTTCTATACATAGGATAGAGTTGTAACGAAGGCTATCTTAGCAGAGGTGGAGTCGAGCTTCGCCTCCGCGGATGCGGAGGTTAGCGGAAGCGGATGCGAAGATGAAAGTGGATGTGGAAAAAATAGTAATTTAAATGGTTTATTGAACTCAACTGTTTTCGGCTTCATCGTGTATAATTACTTTGGCTTAAAAGAATGCGCGCTCCGGCTTAGTCGTTGCGTCGTCGAGCGTCGCTGTTCGCGCGTCGTTATTGTTCTGATTAAGCATAAGATTTATGACATAAATAAAACCTCCGCTATAACTCCGTAAAAAATTTGCGGGGCGGAGGCGGAGGCGAAGTTCCGTTACAACCCTATCTATAAGTAATTTATGAATAAGTAGGTATGAGGCAACACAGGCTCCCTAACCTAACTTTTTTACTGGAACGTTTGGGGGGAAGAAACTGTGTGGTGCCGACTGCCGAGACCAGGGGACGACTCCAAAATTCGGTTTTCAAAGTTCATATTCTATCCGTCTCTCTCAATCTCAAGTTAATGAATATTAGCGTGACCGGGACGGCACGAAACCGAAATCGAATTAAGGAGTTCATAAGTAAAGTGAAAGGGCAATGCTTTCGACAGTTTGTAAGCGCATGATTGTCACAGGAGCAGCATTTAGATTTTTAATAGCACCTAAGGTTGTACAGTTAGATAAGTTTTGATTTAGTTTGCGTTAAGTTGGCGCGTCATCTGATGGCGTAGGTACCTATGTTGGCCTCTTTGAAGTCGTCGGGCTATTGTTTTCTTGTTTGTAAAATGGTAGTTTTTTACAAATCGCCGTATGAATATTGCGTTGTTGTATCTATATGCTCGAGAAAGCTTCACGCTGTATAAATCTGTGAACATGAATGTCGGATCTTCAAACGACACCGAGAACCCTATTTTTGAAAGCACCAAAGTGTTGTTTCAAAAATTGGGCCCCAGCACGTCTAGGACGAAAGCCCGCAAGCAAAAGTCGCGTCACGCGCGAGATAGATTGCCCGTCTTTTTCTAACTGTTCGTTCTAGAAAGAGACGGGTAATCTACCTCGCGCGCGACGCGACTCTCGCGCGCTCTTTGTGCTCGCCGGGGTACCTATATATAGCAAGCAAATTTGGAGCCTATTTGGAGCGTATTATAGTGAACTATACAGCAAAACAATACGCATAATTTTAAGGTAATTTTCATGGATGAGTAGATATTTCGTGTGCGTTTGTTACGTTTTTTTTATTTGCCAGTGGCGTGCAAGGGTCGCTAGAATAGGCAGAGGTAGGCAGAGGTGAACAGAGAGAGACGTGTCCCCCCACCCCTCCAGACGGTATTTTTGTGTACTATGGACAGTTCTTACATAGGTACTTTAAGTTTATTTCTAACAGTTGTTGTTATTTTTTTTGGCCCATTCGCACTTTGTGCTGCCCCCAGAAAAATAATCCTGGATCTGTCTTACTAGTATAAGCGAGATGATGTAATAGGAATAAGATTTTTTTAACTGCATAATCAGTCAGAAGTTGATAGGTAAATTGTTGAAGAACTACCTAAGTCTACACACGACTCTATTACGAGGTAGGTAATAAGGTGTGTAGATCATTTTGAGCACTTCGACTGTTTTAACTTTTGATGCTGACTGTACTTACCTGAAAATGAGTTGGAAAATGGGGTGTCAATCGCACATGAAATATTTACGTTAAATATAAGTGACTAAATTAAACTAAATTATAATCTTAATTAATGTAAACGGCTGTTCCAAACTGCAAAAGATACATATCATTAAAATAGACTGCCATAATTAAGTGATTCGTAATTATTTTACTGTATTGTTGATTAATATAGTTAAATAGCTATTAATTATACACTATTGTATAAAAATCTTTCTATATACATGTTGTGTAATATTAAAATTAAAAAAATATAATTAGTACGATCGAAGGGAATAAAGATGTGTGTTGTGGTACTGCGGTGTTTATTATTCCAATTTCCTCCACCTACTTCTAATTAGCCAAACGTGTTTTTTTTACAAGTACATTCTTAATTACAGCTTTGACAGCAGACGTCAACGCGCTCTGTCAAAAATGTCAAAATAGTATGACAATGACAGCCAATGACGGGCCGCAGCCGCAGCCGCAGATAACACACTGCACTGCGATTCGCTGCTGCGCAGTTGGCATACATGAATGAACATATTTATGGCTGCGCTGCGGTCGAAGTCGCCGAGTTCATATTCTTATACGTGCCGGCACGTAAGTCTAACGATGACGAGTCACGTTGAGGGGATCTGCGCACCCTCGGATACTTACCGTAGAGTTCCGTAACTTCGCCAGGGTTTTGACACTTTTTTGTAGATTCCTCTCAGATTTACACGTATTTTTGCTTGTTAAGATCAAAAAACTAATTAAAGGGCCATAGATTACCGTAGCATAAGGTCTAAATTTCGCTAAGGGATGGCTACAATTGGACTCCAAAGGTGGTAGGCGAAGTATAGGCAAAATGCCCTGTCTTCGCCTACATATGGTTGGGGCGTCAATTATAGACGAAATTTGAAATTGCCTCCAGCAATCTTATGCATTTTTAACGTGTATTTCGATTATGAGCCTTAACCATCCCAAAAAAGGTCACATTTAAAAGAAAACGATGGTAGGCGAAGACAGGTACCAATCTGAAGCTAGTTTCATGCATTTGTTGTATTTTCGATAGGGTTGTCAAAAATCACGCTGACTTACTCGACTACAAAAAAAAAGGGTAATGGTTTAGAACTAATAAAAAATACAAATAAATTAGAAAATTTAGTAGGTATCTATTTTTTCTTATACTAAATCACAATCAGATTAGATAAGTCACATTTAATTCTGTATTTCGCTTTATTTTCTGGTTTTTTTTGTATTTTTGTTTCAATTCAAAAATATTTTGAAATTGATTCTAACGGGAAAACCGTAAAAATAATTATTAAATTACTGGAAAAATATTTACAAAAGGAATTCTCTAATATTGATTGAGATTTTAAATATATCACACACTTTGATTGACAACCCTAGGGGTAGGCGAAGTATAGCTACAAGAGCGCCGGAAAATGGCCTCAATTATATATTAATCGATTGCGACGTAAATATATAGCTTAGTTAAAAAATACTAAAACCATAAGAAAGAGCATTAGTTGTAAATTATAATACAAGAAAAAACTTTCCTTTATCTCTTCTTTAGCGCTACTCATAGCAAAGTTCCGCAGAGGTAAACACGTGCTGCCACGTCAACGAAAAAACGGCACTGATCGTAAACGGTGTTAAGTTAGCCACAATTAATGCGAGAATATGGTCCAGCATAAAAAACACTTTCTATTTAGCAGTTTTGTGTGGAACCTGGCCTAAAAACTAGGCGGGAATTTCAACTTTTATGAAAATAGGCGAAGATAGGTATACTAGGCGAATAGACGGGGTTTTACGGTACCGTATTTTATACTTCTGCGCATACAAGGTCAAATTAGAATTAGGTACGTGCCGGCACTTATACCCAGCGTATCAGCTACGGCCATGCTGCAGTCGTAGCCGCATTAATTATACTCCTGTTACGTCTATTAGGTAGGTATAGGTGAAAAACTTAAGTAAATTATCTATTGTATGTAGTAGTGTACAGAACTGATATGGGATGGGACTTAAGTCATTTTTCTAATTTAGGACGTTAATTTGTCTATCTGCACACATTAGGTACCTACTCAGTTACGCACACAATACACAACCAGGTCATTTACTTAAGCTTTTTACCTATACTTTGGTATGGAAGTTGCAGAGTCGAGTTTAGTTAGACATTCCTCTGAGACAAACCCAAGTTGGCCAACGTCAATGCGAGGATCTTAGTAGGTTATATTCATAATTTTTAATTTTTAATCCCTGGCGCAAAATGAGGGGTGTTATAAGTTTGACGTCGATGTCTGTCTGTGTGTGTCTGTCTATGGCGTAGCTCTCAAAGGATGGATCAATTTCGATGCGGTTTTTTCATTTGAAAGACAGTTTTCTTGCGATGGTTCGTAGCCATGTTTGGTAAAAATCGGCCCAGCAGTTTTAAGGCGGTCAAGTGAACCAAAACTGTACAATTTGGCCTGCCTTGTGCCGAAGAAATGTTTAAGTATAAGGAAAAGGAAAAGAAAACATAATGAAAAATACACCACATCTATATTTTAAAAACATATAACCACCAATTCAATCGCACTTAAATTTTAACACATAATATTTTGCGATTGTTAATTTGTAACTAACATAGAATATAATGTTAACACTGACAAAGATAGGGAATTTTCTGAATTGTTTTTATTTTATTTTACAGGACTATATATTTTGTTTCAGCAATATCTAACGCTCCTTATCCTATTTTTAATGCTAGAGCCACACACTGAAGTAAAGTCCACTCCTCACTCTCTTGTCGATTTTAGACGCGAGTCAAACAAAGGATAGTAAGGACTCGCACAGTAGTAAGAACAGTGTGTGGCTGGCAAGAGCAGCACCGCGGTAGTGCGATGAGCAGAGCGAGTAGTGTCAGTGGGAGAAACATACCCCCTTATTCATAAACGCACTATAGGCCTCTGTTAACTTAGTAATCGTTTGTCCTTATCTGTCACTTTGACATTTACCTTTCACAGATAAGGACAAACGATTACTAACTTAGCTGAGGCCTATAGTGCGTTTATGAATAAGGGGGATAGTCTGGCCCTAAGGATACATTTTGATACTGGCCAGTAACAAACGTGCCGAGCATAGAGTCGGTCGAAAAGTAAAAGACTCTAAAGAGGTCAGTTTTAATAGTTACAGAATATTTTGCGATTGTTAATTCTAACCAACATAGAATAAAATAAGTGTAGTAAAATAACTATACTTATTTTGTTTCAGCAATATTTATCGTTCCTTATCCTATTTTTAATGCTAGAGCCACACACTGAAGTAAAGTCCACTTCTCACTCTCTCGTCGATTTTAGACGCGAGTCAAATATTAGGATAGTATGAACTAGAACAGTGTGTGGCTGGCAAGAGTAGCACCGCGGCAGTGCGTTGAGCAGAGCGAGTAGTGTCAGTGGGAGAAACAGTCTGGCCCTAAGGATACATTTTGATACTGGGCAGTAACAAACGCGCCGATCATAGAGTCGGTCGAAAAGTAAAAGACTCTAAAGAGGTCAGTTTTAATAGTTAACACAGAAAATTTTGCGGTTGTTAATTTAATTCTAATAACATAGAATATGTTACGATTTTTCTGAATTATTTATTTTAATTTTTATTTCACGGGATTATATTTTTGTTTCAGCAGTATCCAACGCTCCTTATCCTATTTTTAATGCCAGAGCCACACACTGAAGTAAAGTCCACTCCTCACTCTCTCGTCGATTTTAGACGCGAGTCAAACAGAGGATAGTATGGACTAGAACAGTGTGTGGCTGGCAAGAGTAGCATCGCGGTAGTGCGATGAGAAGAGCGAGTAGTGTCAGTGGGAGAAACATAGTCTGGCCCTAAGGATACATTTTGATACTGGCCAGTAACAAACGTGCCGACCATAGATTCGGTTGAAAAGAAAAAGGCTCGAAAGAGGTCAGTCTGAGCTTGGTAAACTACAAAATAGCTAAAAAAACAATGACACGAAATATTTAGCTGAAAATCGAAATACAAATCTAAAAAAATCACATAATTTAAAAAAAGTATTCTTTAAAGTTGTATGGTGGTACACACGCAAACTGAAACTTTTGTGTGCCAATCCGTTGCCTCATACTGAAATTGTTTTACACTTGCGTCAATTTACATTTCGATGTAGAGTAGTATATTTTCTTCATCCCAGTTGTCCTGCAGTGGCGAATGCGTGGGTTCCGGCGATGATGACTCGGCTCTTATTGGCAAGCAGGCCGACATGTTATGATACATAGGTGCTGGTTGATAATCAATTTCTGGCGGTGGTATATAGGTGGAACTGGCTACGACATCGTTCGATGACGCTGAAGCCACCAAGCCTGGTCAATCATAATTAGAAGAGCGTTGTCTGTCCATCGAATTACCCGCCGCCAAAATCTCATACTTTGACAGAACGTTATTTAGGTGTTGTTTGGCCTTGGCTTTCTCTACTGGTGGTAAATTTCTCAGTACTTCCGCGAGGTGACCGCAAAAAAGGTCTACGTCGTCGACTTTCTTTTTCGCAATGGACTGAAACGAAGTATTCCTCTGTTCTTTTCTTTGTCGCATCAGTTTCATGAATTGTCTATTAGGTTGGTTTGTAATTATTTTCTTTTTCGTCTTGATTTCGCACTTGACTTCAGAGACAGTGTAATTGGTCTGGTCCGTCGACGAAGTGGGAACCGCTATGCGGAACCCCTGTTGCTCCTCTTCCGTTTGTTCATCGCCTTCCTCTTCCGATATTTGTTGTGAAAAAGATAAGTTTGAACCCTCTATCCTATGTAGCGGAATGTCATCCAGAAATGTAAGTAAAATATGCCTTTTGTCTTTGGTATTCTTTGGACCAGCAGACCAAGTAACGCCTTTTTGTTTTTTCTTAAATCTGTGATAACCGTCGCGGATGGCTTTCCATTTTTTTTTACAATCTTCGTCTGCAAGCAAAAATAAAATAATTACACATGTTTTCTATTTTACCATGCATTATGCACTTAGCCACAATAATAAAAATAAAATAAAAGAACGTAAATAGTAGTTACCGCCTTTTCCATTGCGACCGACGCCTTGCGTCAGCCGCGCAAGGGTCTATAGAAAATTATTGATTACAAAGATACCCTAAAGGTAAGGAAGGTAAGGTAGGTATTCCAAATTGCACCACCTGCTCAGATCTGTTCTTTTCTCCAGTCCATTATGGTTGCCTGGTAGAGATCGCTCTGTAGCGATAAGGCCGCCTATTGTTACCTCGTTATGATCTGTATACCTTTTTGTTGTGGTTATTGTGGTTATTATATTATGTGGTGTTCAATAAAGAGTTATTGTATTGTACCACTAAACATTTTATTACAGATTTAACACAAAATACAACCACCTACCACTTTTATTTAACTCCTTCCCTATGTGTTTCCACACGTTGTCCTTTATCAAACTACTTCTGTAATTATTATGCGATAAATCGTAAATAACAGGGTTCTTAAAAACATGTTTAATTAACTTCTCTTCCTCTAAGTCTGTGAAACTCATTTTTATGCCAATACGCCAAAGCGTCTCGCAAATAAATTGTAGTTTATCAACGATACGCGACGCAACTAGTCTTGCGGTCTGCAGTCGCGACACTGCGGCCCGGTTGTCTGACCTGACCCCGACCGCGCTGCAGCCTTACTTGCTGCTGCAGCAGCGACACTGTAGCCATGAGCGGAAACTAAGTTACTTCAAGAAATCCATACAAAATTAGAGTTGTACAAAGCAGCCGACCGCGACTGCAGCACTCCTGTTCTGTCACCACACTTGGAATCATTAAGTACTTATTTTAAAAAAATCTGTTGTTTTGCTAAGTTATTTTGTTCAGAAGCTTCGGAGGATAAGTCAGAAGCCCATTAATTCCAGCGAGTGACAAAATAGATTATTCATTAAAATTAATCTAACGGTATTAAATGTAACTCGAACATTTCTACTTTCAGAGACATTTTTCAAAGTTATTTAACTAAAATATCACTGCTATTTTTGCGACTTTTTCGTAATCTTATAGATCTATGCTATAATCAAGTCCTCTGAAAAAATTATAACAAACTGGATTTTTATTCAAACAATCAAGTTTTATGTTGTACGGGTAACGAGAAATTTAAACCAGAATATCGATAAATGTTTTGACAAGATGGTTGTAGTTAAACGTGTAGAACGCCTCTGAAACTACTTGTCTTGCTTGTATCGCTTCATCGCCCTCCCGCAATCGTAAAATCGTTGAAACAAGTGAAGACCAAAATTAAAATTAGGACTGACTGTTATTACTCAGTAAACAATGTTATTCCGACTGACAATATCGTAAACAAGCTCGTAGATTACTATCATAATGATCTCCAAGCGGGGTAAACTTTTAGAACCGTGATTTGTGTGTTGTTTTGGTGCCACTCACTTATATTGATTTATCGTATGCTAGTGACCTGTATTTCGTGTTTCAAATGTGTTACTCGTAAATAATTAATGAAATCATTGTAAAATACCCCAGGATCAGTAGGGATGAATTTCTGACAATAATCACGGCTTCTTATCTAGTTGTTATGAAGATATTGGGTGTTAACATGGGCACAGGATGGAACTTTGTAAATGGTATAGAAAATTAGTTAAATAATTGTTATTTAGTTATGGTGTTCGAGTTTCAACATGATGACGCCTATTGAGGAGAATAAAGATGACAAGGTGAGTTAATTAGTAATTACATTAATTATTTAACTGTTACAGAGAAGTACACTAGTTAATTGCTTTACTGTTTATCAACTGCTATTAATAGCTATTGAGATTGTTTATTTTGAATAAAACTCGACTTAACTTTTGAAATATTTGTTTGTTGTAATATTCTTTTTTAGCTCCATACTGTAATAATGGTGTTTCAGATTAAAAAAAATATTATATGAATGTCTGATTATCATTAGTGGTACTAAATATTTAAAGTTCTTATAGTTATTTAAATACTGCCTAAACAATATAGGTGATGTTGAGTTAATTCAATAGGAATCAATTAAAATTCCAAAAAAAAAGAATATTATTGCCTGCTTTTTAATTAACAGCATTAAAAAGACACTATAATGGATGCAATTCTACTTGCATATTACCTAAATAACCTAAGACTAAATTTTCTAATTTTAAAATTGGCGTTGTCATTTGATTATTACAGCCGCTCATAGAATAGCAAAGGGATTTAGTGATTTTCAACATGAAACTACTTTGGACTCACACATAATTACAACAAACCGGATAACTCATGTATAAAAGCCGAAGGATTGCTCCGACAATTGTTCCAGACTAATCCGTAGCCCTTCATCCGTGTTCCGATCCGTGTTGTGATCTGTGTTCATTTTGCTGCCACTAGGGCAAGCACTCTGGTGAAGGGCTATGGAATAGTCTGAAACAATTGTCGGAGCAATCCTTCAGCTTTTATAGATGAGTTATCCAGTTTGTTGCAATTATGGATTTAGCAATGCCTAAATAAAATTAGGAATTTTAGCAGCCGCTGTAGAATCGGGTCCAGTGTGTGTATTATGTTGCTTAATACCCTCTTAAGGTTCAGAAATGCGACCTGTAGAGGAGAAAAGATATCTGGACAGCCAGAGATAATAAAGCATTTTTACCCGAGCAGGAAAAAAACTGCTTTACACTGCCTTAATCAACAATGATTCCTGTGCACTGGTGGTTTCAAATAAAGTCAGTTAAAAAGACATGTAAAAGAGCAGCAGTCTATTTGCAAAATAAAGCTTTTGATCCTGAGTTTCCCTTTGTCAGATGACGCAGTACTATTGTATAAATTTGTAAGACACGTCTTTGGCTCCAGATCCTCGGACTCTGGGCAAGGCAGAGTTTGAAATAGGTACCTGTGGTTTCCCACGAGGCTGACATAGTCACCATTGGTGCACTCAAGCCTCGTAAAATTTTAGATTAAAAAAAAAAGCTTTTGAATTTTGAATTTTGACCCACCGTAGAACATTCTCCCATGATTTTCCTCATTGATTAAATGATCACTTAGTAGTCACACCATCTGATTATGGCTAAGTACAGCCGATTGCAGATTTAACAAAAAAAAAATTGATTAAATGTAACCTCACTATGACATTTACTGTTAAAAGGTTCCACAATGGTCAGTGATCAATTACTAACGCTAATTTGTATGGATCTTCCGGTGCGCGAGTCCGACTCGCACTTGGCCGTTTTTTTTTTAAACGGGCTGTTGCTGATCTCCTCAGACGGATTTTACAGCTTACTGGCGCTTATTGGGATGGTAAGGATGGTAAGCAAGCAAGTGACCACCTGATCGTAAGCGATCACCACCGCCCTCGGATACCCGCAACACAGGAGAATTGCAGATTTGTTACCAACCTAGAGGGCTAAGATGAATATTTATGGTGTTTTGTTTTTAGATCCGCATGGGCATGGTGCAGGTGTCGGACGGCAAGTCGCGGCCGCGCGCGGCGCGCCTCGTGCTCACCATGGACGCGGTCACCGTGCAGCGCGCTGCGCCCGCGCCGCCGCCGCCCGACAAGAGCGTGCCGCATGCCAGGGTACGATACAACACTGAATCACAGTCCAGGGCATAGATACAGCCATCATGTCTATACGTGTCACCAATCTTGTTTGTTAGTGACACAAAGGTGTATAGATGTATTGCGAAATGATTGTTCATTTCTGTTAAGAAACACGCTGGCACTTTTTCAGGTCTGACAGAATACCAGCTCTGGAGCTACTCGTAGTTGTAGTTCATGTTGAGTCAACGTCTATTCCCCATAACGTCACATGGCTCTTTTATATTCTAAATTTTTTGCCTTCCTTTTTTTTAGTTATTTTAATGTTAATTTTATATCTTTTGGAACCGTGTTGCATGTTATTTTTTAAGTTGTCTTACTTTTGTTAATTAGTCAATGTCGTTTTGGGCCATGTATGTTTTGTGGTGATTAAAGTTGAAATGAAATGAAATGATTTTATTTGCTGAGTACAGGTTGCATACATATCATATATAGGTCATATCATGTATAGGTTGCATATATATGGTAGTTTTTATCTATGTATCTATTTCGTTCAAACCCAAGCGGTTTTTAACTTTAACGACATTTGAATAAGTGAACACAAAATATTTACCTTGCTACTCCGCTACTTACGTGCAAGTTAACCAAGCCTGTGCGAAATATGTACGTTTTGCATGCAAGCCCTCCCACCACTACTACCACACAAAACGCACACAAATCCCACAAACTTACTACGACTCGTAGTTTTAGTACAAGATTTAAGGAACATGTTGCCTCGTTTAGGCTTAATCATCCAGATAGATCAAATTTTGCAAAACACTTATTAGAATCAAATCATTCATTGTCAGATTCAGCAGCATTTGATGTTTTGCATTTTTGTGAAAAGGGTTTACGGTTGGATGTTTTAGAGCAGTTGGAAATAATTAGGTACAACAATAGTGCTTCAATAATTAACGAACAGGTGAACTTGGTGTCGTCACCTTTGTTGCGTGTCCATTTTGATGAATAGTAAAATTGTTTTGTTAAATACATAACCCTCTTTGTTTTTGTTGTAGTCGGAAAAATTTATGAAGGTAGTTGTGGATGGCTAATTAAAATTATAAATAAGAGGGTAGTTTGGTAATATACGAATGTGGGTACATTTAGTTTATTTATAGTTTTACAAATTAGTACGACGTTGGTTCGCATGTGCATCGGTTGTGCTCTAACTTTGAGAATGATCCCGTAGAGGGATCGAAACGCGCGTCAGTGTTTGTGTGGGGTTAGGATTAATTAAGTTTGTGGGATTTGTGTGCGTTTTGTGTGGTAGTAGTGGTGGGAGGGCTTGCATGCAAAACGTACATATTTCGCACAGGCTTGGTTAACTTGCACGTAAGTAGCGGAGTAGCAAGGTAAATATTTTGTGTTCATTGAAATGGACCTCCGCAAAGTAACGCCTGATTCAATAAAATATTTGAATAAGTCTCTTATTTATAAAACAATTTAATCTGACAGCTGAATAAGAATAAGAAATAGATATAATATCTAAGAATAGAACCTTGTAATGTTGGACCAGTGAGAATTTTAATTATATCTGGAAAGAACGGCTCATTATCTTTTCATTCAGCGTTTTAATCACATTTATAAAAGGTTCGGTTTTGGCCAAAACTAATCAAAACCGAACTTTTCTTTTCGGCAAAAAACATATTACGTTCGGACACCAGTTTCATACAAACGCGTAATCTAAAGAAATTGTTTATTTAGGAGCGCATGGTCCAAATAACCCGGCAGAAGGTGGGCGGGCTGGGGCTGAGCATCAAGGGCGGCGCCGAGCACAAGCTGCCCATCCTCATCTCCAAGATATACAAGGACCAGGCGGCGGACCACACCGGCCAGCTGTTCGTCGGGGACGCTGTCATCAAGGGTAAGAAAGTGGAAACTCAGAGGCGTCTCTAGCCCTTGTGGTGCCCGTGTGCAACCAGTACCCTGGCGCCATAACACGGGCGCAGGGTCTTTGAGAGCGCCGGCGCCGTAGCGGCGGCGCATCTTTGCAGGTGTCGCATTAGAGGGCGCTCGGCGCCCCCTTAGACCCGGCACCCGTGTGCGCCGCACACCCTGCACCATAGGTAAAGACGCCTCTGTGGAAACTAGTGTAAGACTGTAGACGTTCGAGGCGGAGCGTTCGGCGGGGCGTATAGCGTGGCGGGCAGCGGCAAAGGGCTCTGCAGGGATCGGAAACCGGTTAGTGTTCGAAACCGGTATTGTACACTCACCTGAGAACGAAAAGGATCTCGTTTCCGTTCGCGGTTACCGGTTACAGAACGTGATTACGTGATTAGGTAAGTACCGAAGTGTAATCTGTTTTTCAGGGCTAAAATAACTTTTAAAGTGAAAAACTTCTTTGCGGCGTTGAACACTTTTTGAGATGGGTAAAAAATGTTAAACTCGCGTTAGGCGTAAGAGTAAGACGGAGGGAGAGTTTAAGTACCAGGATGTCAGATCCTCTAAGAGCATATTTTGAAATACGAATGAATCGCGTTCGATTTTTCAAGTATTTTTTTGTTGAGTCGTGGAGCAAAAGTACTAGGTCATCAGCACAATAAGTACTAGGTCAATCTAAATGTAATCAGCACATTATTAGAGGTCTGTCACAAGTAGATAATACGTACGTTTTTTTTGTAAGCGGCCAGTACGGTACGCGTCTTGAGCGTCATGGAGGATACAACAATAAAATTTAATCTAAGCTGCTGTTTTCAATTAATTTTAATTACTTCTAGCAACTATGGTATAATGGTTTCAAGGCCAACTACCCTATTTATTGTCGGGTAGTTTACACTATGAGAATTTCTAACAACTTCTAGCCTTGTAACAATAAAGTAGGTTGTTGAATAGCGAATTGTTTACTCGAAACATTAATCACTCACTCTGACACATGTCACAGGATTGAAGCACAAATGGGCACCCGCAGTAAACACTAATATTTCACTCCTCATTTTGTCGAGATTGAGCCCCATCTGTGGCCCGTTTCTCGAAGTCAGTTGCTTATACAAATTACTAGCAAAGGGGCCTTACCATGACGTCATAGTGAGATTCAATTCCGTTTCAGTTTAGGTTCGCTCGCTGTCAGATCCATACTAAAAATGACAGCTGAAACCTGAACTGAAACGCATTAAGATGTCACGCATTGTCTATTAAGTCAGTCAATCACGGTACTATTTCTCATGTATAAGATTGGGAAGAAAGTTCATGCTTGATCAGTCAGTATTGTCCAGTTAAATAATAGTTCTCGCTCTTTTAAACACAAATTCCTGCTAGCTTCATCGAATTACCTACTCCGTCTAGGCGGCTAATTGAGGGCAATCAAGGCACAGACATTGCGAATTGGCATAATTACCAGACTCTGAATAACTCCCGGCTTAATTGAATACAAACTAGTGAAATTTTATTAACCTTAGTAAGTAATGTTATTAAATTTTGATTAGTTATGTTCGGATGGTTTTAGTTTTAGTCATGCATTTTATGGTCTTTTTAATGAGCACGGGCCGTACCATGACATTTTAACGCGATTAAATTAGATTAGTAGAATACAACTCACAAGATGGGAAAAAAAAACCGGCCAAGTGCGAGTCGGACTCGAGCACCGAGGATTCCGTGCCCTTATCTAGAAATATCTAAAAACCAGTGTAAGAAGAGCCCTGATCCAAAGCAAAACGTACGCAATATGGGGTCACTTTATATTGGTCACTGATATATACAGACATACGTGCATATTTACGGTTTTCGCAATTATTACTTAATCTGTGCTATAAGACCTACCTTCATACCAAATTTCAAGATTCTGCGTTCACGGGAAGTACCCTGTAGGTTTTGATTCCCTTGAGAGTCGAAAATTTACAGAAATTTGCGGCATAAACGACTGTATCTTTTGATTGCGTTGGCTTAGGTGTTTGATTTTTTCACAGCTCCAAGGGGCAGTAGACCTGAGTATTTGATATAAATTTCAGCTGGATACCTCCACGCGTTCCTGAGAAAAAGGGTCTTGACAAACGGACGGACAACAAAGTGATCCTATAAGGGTTCCGTTTTTTCCTTTTGAGGTACGGAACCCTAAGAAAACAAATATCGTAACAAAATTGTTCTTCGCGGTCATCCTGTGGCGTCTTGTGATGATAATGATGATGAAATTTAAGCCGTCTTTAAACGATACTTGTTACAGTGAACGGCGAATACATAACAGCGTGTTCACACGACGACGCGGTGACAATACTCCGGAACGCGGGCGATATTGTCGTGTTAACAGTCAAGCATTACCGCGCCGCCACCCCCTTCCTCCAGAAACAAGGTAAAACTCGACACTTTACTCTATAGCAGCTTACTGTAGGTAGTATTATTTACCTTACGAGGCTGGTCGTGACACTTGTGACAGATGAAGCTCGTGACTCGCGTGACTGACCTTGATTAGCGAGGCTGCTCGTTATTCGCGAGTTGACCTTTTCTCGGCAAGTTGGCCTTGTCTTAAAATACGAATGTTTGTTCTCGAGTCTTGGATGTTTAATATGTATTTAAGTATTTATATTTATCTATATAAGTATGTATATCCGTTGCCTAGTGCCCATATCACAAGCTTTGCTTAGTTTGGGACTAGGTCAACGGGTGTCAATCGTCCCAAGATATTTATTTTATTTTTTATTTTTACTTGTGAGGCTGGCCGTGACTCGCGAGGCGGTAGTAATTTGTGACTCACAAATTGTGAGGCTGGTCGTTACTAGCGAGGCTGACCTTGACACGGGAGGTTGGCCTTGACTTGTGAGGCTGGCCGTAACTCGCGAGGCTGGCCATGAATCGCGGGGCTGGTAGTAACTTGTGACTCACAAATTGAGAGGCTAGTTGTTATTCGCGAGGCTGATCTTGACTCTGGAAGCTAACCTTGACTTGCGAGGCTAGCTGTGACTCGAAAGCTGGTCATGATTCGTGAGGCTGGTAGTAACTCGCAAGGCTGGCTGTGACTCGCGGGACTGGTAATGACTAGCGAGGCTGACCTCGCATCGCGCGCGAGGTAGATCGTAACTAATGAGGCTGAAGTTGACTCACGAGGCTGACCTTGACCCGCCAGGCTGATCGTGACTCGCGAGGCTCGCTTGGACCTTCCAGGCGGGTTGTGTCTGTCTGTGGGTGTTCAGTTTAACCTTGACCTTTGGTCTTGACTCGCGATTATTATTGCAGCGGACGGCGCGTCAGACACCGACAGCAGTACGGGGGATGACCACCCCTCGCTGCACAACAAAGTAGATGCCAACTGCAATGAAAAGCAGGCGGAACAGACCAATGGCGGTTGGCAGGTAAATAAATTATTATTCATTTTGTAAAAGAATACGCACAATACCTTTTTTCGTGTTGTTAACAAATTCCCGCCAGTACCG
This sequence comes from Pandemis heparana, assembly GCA_963854515.1. Lineage (NCBI taxonomy): Eukaryota > Metazoa > Arthropoda > Insecta > Lepidoptera > Tortricidae > Pandemis > Pandemis heparana. The sequence continues at coordinate 18,454,065 of OY978007.1, read as the reverse complement.
ACTTCACAAGAATTAATAATTGAATAATTTGTTTTTAAATACATAATTTACTTGAGTATGAGTATGCCATTTCCATTTTTGGCTGCTGAGTAAATCGATTTATTAAATTAGAGCCAGCAGTTTTTTTATTCGCTAGACTCCTATAATGACGGCCTCGCTAACGCTCGGCTTTCTGCCCCTACTCGACCGGCGATTGTCCTTGCGCAGACGGCGTGGGGCGAGGAGGAGAGCAGCCGGCCGGGCAGCGCGGCGGGCTCGGTGCGCTCGCGGCCCGCCTCCGTCGCGTCAGACAGCATGGCCGACGCCGGCGCCAACAAGGAGTGGCGGGATGTCGTCTCCGGTACGATGACCACGGTTCATCTCACTCGCAACACGATTGAACTTCGCCGCCACGTCATGCGGACACTGTCATTTTCGTACAATTCCTCTACGTCCACAAAATTGATAGAGTACTCCGCGGCGGAGCTCCTATTTCTCGATGGATTGCCCCTTGGACAGCCAAGGGCTTTAAATATAGTATTTACTCATGAGCAAAAATAGCCGGTTACTTTTCATTGAACTTTCTGTGAGAAGTCACGTCATTTAGTTCTACACGGTTCTAGTTTTAAATATAATTTTTAGTGGTCGGAGGCGATTGTACGAATGAGGAAAAGGGTTTCGAGATTTCCAACGGACCTTAAATTTTATTGTATCTTAAAAAGCTGAAATTATTACGTTATTTTCTTTTTCAGTACCTCTTATGATGGGATACGTCACGAGATACGTTTTTGGAACAGACAAGCTAAGGCCAGGTGCTTTTGAGGTAAGAAATCTCATTTTCCAACATTTTATTAGCGTTTTCGTAGCAGGTGGAACAAAGTAGTATCTGCCTACCCCTATGGGAAAAAGGCGTGACGGTATGTATGTATGTTATTAGCATTGTAACACGGATTGTTTTTACAAAATTGCTGTCCGAAGATTTATTATTAATTCCGAGTCGTTCTATTTATAAACAAACCCATCTAATGGGAAATAAACTTTGATGATATGCTCAGAGTGGTTTCTAATGTAATTAGTGTTGGATAAAGTCCAATAAATTTATTTTACATCGAATTAACTTCAAGTTATAGTTAAGTTTATTTTAGTTTTGTAAACCCAAACTCAGATTGCCAGCTCGCATATAAGGTTACACCAATACATAAAATGATTAAGGTACCTGAAATATACACTTGACATGTGTTGTAGGTGCGCGGCGCGCGGCCGCAGGTAACGACGGGCGTCATCCACGCGGAGGATCCCGCCGCGCTCTCGCAGTGGCTCAAGAGCATCTCCAACAACATCGTCGGCCTCACCAACCTACAGGTGTGTACTGGCATTACGGCTAGAAAGCTTTAGGAAAGACTAACCTCATGGCTACGTTAGCAACATGGTCAGGGCAGCAACATGGCCAGGACAGTAACATGGCCACGTCAGTAACATGGCCACGTTGGCAACATGGGCACGAAAACAACATGGCTACGTTGGCGAAATGGACATGTCAGTAACATGGCCACGTGAGCAAAATGGCCATCTCGGTAACATTTCCACGTGTGCAACCACGTCGGCAACATGGCCACGACAGCAACATGGCTATGTCGGCGAAATGGACATGTCAGTAACATGGCCACGTGAGCAACATGGTTACGTCGGCAACATGCCAAGCTGGCAACATACCACGTCAGCAATATCCCACGTCAGCAATATGGCCACGTCAGCAACATGGCCACGTTGGCAATATGGCCACGTCAGCATCATGATCATGATAGCAATTTTGCCACGTCACAAACAAAGACGACAAAAGTATGCCTCGAGACTTTTTGGGAAACTTGTATGGTTTGTATCCCCTTGCCTTCTACACGCAGTTACAAAAAAACTGTAAATTACTCCGAGTGCTACAGCGGTCCTATGTTGCAGATGAAGCTGTTCAACCGGCAGCTGGGCGCGGGCGAGCGCATCGAGTACATGGGCTGGGTGCACGAGGGCGTGGTGAGCGCGGCGCAGCCCTGGCAGACGTACCGGCCCAAGTTCCTGCTGCTGAAGGGCACCGACGTCATGCTGTACGACCAGCCGCCGGTCAGTACCTTTACACACAGTCAACGCTGGCAATTATAAAATCCTTTCTGCGTTTGCACCGCGCGGGCGAGGACTCACTTAAGACGACAAGTGCCTTCAAAATGTTGTCTTTGTCTTTTTCTTTACGTGTGAGGAGTGAAGAAAGTCACACACTTTTGCAAATTTTCGGTGTCTTTGTTGTTAATCGTGATGAGAAAGTCTACTGATTTACAAATGCTACATTGTGTTTAAAGTAGGACTCTTTATTTTTCAACATTTAAATATTTTCATAAGTCGTTACCGTTTCGGAGCAGCAGGGAATGCAAGCCAAAAAGTACAATTTGGTTGAACTTGGGTCGCTACCCGTGGTCCCACTATTATCTTCCACTGTTATAAAAAATTACGAATTACACTTTATCATAAGGTCGACGGAACCCCGTTCTCGCGGGGCTCCTATTTCTGTCCGGTTTGCCCTTCGGGTATTTGAAGATATCTAACGAACCTAACCTAATTTTACTATTTTTAGTGAGGATTTTTGTAACAGTGAGACATAACGGTGGGTTCACGGGTAATACCGAACTTTTGCTGATACCTAAACGACCTATTTTGCAAATGTTGTATAAACGTTGATGATTGTTTTTTTTTCCAATTTTTTTGGCTCAGCCGTTTAAGAGGAGCAGGCTTTAGAAAGTACCTAATTTACAGCATTCGAGGGCACTAGTCGCCTTAAGCGGTCGGTCTACGTGGACGACATACCATCACAATTCTGAAAAGGGATCCTCAATTAACTAACGTAGTGTTTAAGTGGTATTACTAACCCGATATGGATCTTGATGTCTGAAATAATAGTACATTACTGCAGAGGCCGCTAAGTAAGGGATTGCAGGACGAGATTGGGGTAGGAGTCGTAGACGAGGCCGGATAAAGCGAGTCCTGCAATCCCTGTTTCCGGCCGAGGATTGTATAGTGTTTTTCTCAAGCAATGCGAGGAAATCAAGTAAAAATTGTTTAGTTAGCCGCATTTTTAATTTTTGAAACATGCCATTTGAACAAACTATTGCTCGCGCCATGTTCCCCGCGCCCCGCCCCGCGCCGCCGCGCCGCGCCGAGCGCACCCGCCGACCGCGCCACATTACTTCTTGGCCGAGGCCGTAAATGTGAAACTTCTTGGCTTCATTTCGCGACATTAACGCGTACATTTCCGAGCATGTTTGAGAAAATGTTTGGCCAAGAAGTAATGTGGTACGGTCGAAATGAAGCCAAGAAGTTTTACATTTACGGCCTAGGCCAAGAAGTAATGTGGCGCGGTCGGCGGGTGCGCTCGGCGCGGCGCGGGGCGCGGGGCGGGGCGCGGGGAACATGGCGCGAGCAATAGTTTGTTCAAATGGCACGTTTCAAAAATTAAAAATGCGGCTAATTAAACAATTTTTACTTGATTTCCTCGCATTGCTTGAGAAAAGCACTATACAATCCTCGGCCGGAAACAGGGATTGCAGGACTCGCTTTATCCGGCCTCGTCTACGACTCGGCCGTGTACCCCAATCTCGTCCTGCAATCCCTTACTTCACGGCCTCTGCAGTAATGTACTATTTGTTCTATCCTCAACAGATGAACATAGCCGAGCTCGCCAAGTGCCCGGAGACCCTCAAGGTGTACCAGACGATGTTTCGCACGGTGAAGGAGAGCGAGACGGTGGACTGGCGGCAGCACTGCTTCCTCGTGCAGAGCAGCGGCGCGGGCGTGGGCGGCGCCGGCCCGCGGTACTTCAGCGCGGAGACGCGGCAGGACCTGCTGCGCGTCGAGGCCGCGTGGACCGCCAACATCGTCAACTCGGTCACCAGGCTGCAGGTGAGACAGACTATAACGGTTCTCTATCGTATCGCCGAAAATTTTATTGACAAATTTCACTTCCTAACCCCAACGTTTGGCCGAATCATCATATGGCAAATGTTACACTAGGCCGAAAAACTCATATGATTAATTTGGATTAATTTAGGTTTAGGTGCCCAAGGTCCACCCCTTAGCCGTGAACATGTTTGTTTTAATTTAGAAACAGTCTTTATTTTATCTTAGGATTTTGTTAATGGTTATCTAGTACCATTTGGCTATATGAAAAATGTCATTTTAATAAAAAAACAAACGTTGAGTTGGCATTATGCAATATCGGATCCACCGTATATTTCAAAAATATCGGCGTCGATCGTTTTAATGTGGAAACGTTTATGTAATAAGTACAACATTTGTTGCCGGAAATGCACAAAATAAACAACACGTTAAATAATTATAGCTTCTTTAACGTGACAATAATTAGTGTTTAACATTATCATTTCTTATATTACTTTCACTTAAACAAAACTAAATTCGTGTGCTTTTTTCTATAAAAGTAAAAAAAAAAAACATAAAACTGATTCTAATCCGCAGAGTTTAACGCATATTACTTATATTTGATGCGTCTGTTATTGTTAATCCGGTATTCTAAAAAAACATGGTAGTACTTAACTAATAAATGTCACTACACCTAGTCTTCAATTAGTATCTAATTTGTTAATCGTAATAGTATTAAAAACCCTAACTATACCCTGTTTACTGCCCATACTTTCACATTGTTTGTAAATTTTGTGTGAAGCTAAAAAGGGTTTTAAAAATGTAACAAGACAATACGATCAGGAGGTGGAAGTGTTAACCAAATGGTTAATGTAGCTCTAATGCCGCCTCCGGTTGCGGCGTGACTCTTCCAGCCTTCGCTTCAAGTGAGGATAGGGCTGGATACACGTCTGAAAGTCTTGACTGTTCAACCTAAACAAAAAAGTCATAATTCAAAAAGTTCCATAGTTTATACATAAATTTTGCTGATATTTTATCTCCAGTTTCTTTATTTACGATGAAATAGTTAAAAAATAACAAAAATGAGACGGTTTGAGGTTAGAATTTTGTTTACCAAACAGGACAGTTAAGAATGAAAAGACCTTATGTCTATCGCACACTAAACACTAAGTAGAGAGAGAGAGGGGCAGCGTCTGTCCGAAATACAACTAGCGCTGTGGGTTAGAGTGAGAGGAAGAGCTTGCCTACCGCTGCCGTATGCGTCAGAGACAGACTGGCGCCGTAACGCGTTACGTTACGAAGCGTTACCCTCCCATAAGTTATCACTTCAATAAACTTACACAAATATCTCTGTGATCTCGAGCGCAGCGACGGTTGTGACGGCGGGAGTGCCTGGGTTCTGGATCGCCCGCTCTCCAAAGTACGCGCCGTCATTCAGGTGCGTCAACTGGGACACGAGGGTCGGGGTTAGCTCTTGGAAGAAGTGCACTTCCATTCTGTGTGCCTCAAGAGGAAGAGGGTAGGGATTACTTCTTGGAAGAACTGCACTTCCATTTTGTGTGCCTCAAGGGGAAGAGCACACTTGGGTCGTACATTGGACATCGGTCCGGGATAACATTTTTATTGACGATAGCGGATTTGAGAGGGGTTGATTTTGGCATGTGTCAATCATGTTTTTGTGTTATTAATTTTATTAATATTTCTTACAACGAAACAGACAGAGACGACTCATAGATTACCGACTTTTAAAATAACAGGGTCTTAACTGAGAGTAGTGAAACAGGCCCTTGGTCTCTTCTACTTAGAATGGAGGATTATTTAGCGACTCAGCAGGAGGAATTAGTAAAATATGTTTGAGTAGTGCAATTAATTAAACAAAAATTATTTGGAACTGTACCTCTCTCCCGTGTTCATCCAAAACGCTCACAGTCCCTGAAGAGATGAAACACATTCTCTCACTCGGCTCTCCAAACTTTTGTACCGTCTGGAAGTAAGACTGAATTAATAATGACATTACTGACACTCGGCGTTCATACCCGCGCTCGCTCTCGCTCGCGCGTACAATGATGCCTCATGTGCAATGATCAACATCATAATGTACTATTTTTATACAATGTACAAATCACCTGTCCAGGGATCAACGTCTCCTGCTTGAGACTAAATATGATGGCGTTGACCACAGCAACAGGCATGTCTCGGAGCTGCGACACATTGGCCACAAGCCGCTTGCAGGAGTGCATGTTGATGTCCTGCTTGATCTGCTCATTAATGGTGCCCAGGATCTGTTCCTCGTTCAAGTAGTTCCCGCTGAACTTGTAGCTCACGAACTGCGTTATCTTCTGCCGCAAGCTCTTCGGCAAACGCTTGTTGCTCATGTACTTATCCAAATCTTGCATCCTGCTCTCGTATGAATGCTTCTGATATTGCGCGTAGAGAGACAGACGCAGCAGCGTCATAAAGCAATACGTCAGAAATATAATTCCGCCGACACCCATGATTGCGGTTATAATCATCTCTGGACAAACGTGCGCGACGATGGGGCTATAGTAGCCTGCCCCAATGGACACCCCACAGACGTAGTAAAGGTTAGTCACGTACTTGTCAAAGATATCAATCCCCATGCCCACTTTACAGCGCTTCAGCCACGTCCAATAGGCCGTGTCGTCTTTTTCAATGAAATGAGCGAAGAATACTGGCAACTGGTAATGCAGATACGTTAGCCAATGAAAGAAGAGAAGCAGCCTCATTCCGACTATCAGGAGAACGGAGCATGGGTACGGCAGATCGAGTTGGTCGTAAAAAGACTCGGTCTTACGTCGAACCTCGCAGAAATTGAGGCCTTTCAATGGGAAGAAGAGCGTGTGCGTGGGATACTGGCAGTTGTCGAAGGGTTGGTAGAGTTGGAACGGGAGGGCGGCGAGCAGGTCGAACAGGAAAGTCCCTTTTATGTAACGCCGCGCGATTTGCCTGGGCTCCAATACCACTTGTTTGTTGTCTTCTTCAGTGTAACCAGAGTTGAAGAGGACGACGATATCGCACAACGAGATGAAGTCGATCATTAGGATGATCGGGTCTGCTGGGTTAGGACCTGGCGAACAATCATGATTTGAAGATAAAATATGACAGCTTATTAAGACAGCAAATAAAACAAAGTATTGGGGACGTAGCTTACTATCTTAATATTGATAAACTTTCATGTAATGTATCGATTCAAACTTTCGCGATTTTCCCACATTATTATAAGAAAAACGGGACTTAATCACATAAATAAAAAGTATTTTTGTAAACACCTTGACGTTTCGGACGTGACTGCCTCTCTCTCGCTCTCTTTTGCTTTGGTCCTCTCGAGACCATGGACGCAGAGTCGCGTCCGAAACGTCGAGGTATTTACAAAAATACTTTATATTTACCTGATTAAGCCCCGTTTTTCTTATAATAAATCCATGTAATATAGCAATTGCAGCTAAATTTAACGTCTAGGATATTTGCTAGCTTCGGTAACATACATTTTAATGAAATAAAAATACCCGAATTGCGTATACTAAAAATAAGCATTTTACTGGTTTTTGGACAGTTACTTACAATGATAAAATACTTGCAGCGGCATGTACCAGCTGGCGAACAAATTGGAGAGCATCACGAAGCAGTTCCAATAGAACTTGATCGGGCTGTACGGATGCCACACGAGGCAATGGCCGGATCGCGTCTGCCGCTCACGCTCCAACTCCAGACTCTTGCGGCTGCGATTAATACAATTAGGACAGTTATAGATAGTGTCCGACCGAAACACGATTTTTAGCCGAAACCGAAACCGAATATTAGTTTTTTTTCTGATTTCGGCCGAAACCGAAACCGAAATTTTTGAAGACGTATCATATATCAAACAAAATATTCAAAATCACTGTACAAATCGTAAGGAAAAGGTAATTGCAATTATTTCTTATATGAGAACAGTTACTTTTTCTGTTAAACAGAATAAAAAAAACTGTCGCTGGTCCCAGCTGGGCCGGCCGCCTGTGCATTACCTATACCTACCCGGCCGAGCGTGCCCGAATTAAGCCGAGCGCTCCCGATGCGAGAGCCGCGAGAGGCCACGAAGTAATTTCGGTCCGACTGAAAGGCCGAAATTGGCCGAAACCGAAACCGAAACTTCGGTAGGACACTAGTTATAGACCTTAAATGAGTCCTCGCCTGCGCCGCACGGGCGCGGGGTAGGACGACAAAGGGGACCGAGAGGTGCGGGCGGGTGGTGCGCCTGCCGCCCGCACAGAGCTCGGCCCCCGCGGTCGTCCCAATAAAAGGACTCGTTTGAGCGGTCGCCTCATCTATAGGTACAGAACCTCGACACGCTACCATATAAAATACAGAACGTATGCTCCGCTTGGATATTACTTAGGTACAGAGGGGTTACCACAATCGCTTAATGCGTGCCAAGTTCTATTCAGCGTAAGGGACAGAGGTATATGGCTGCATAACTGTCTCCCTTACGCTGAATAGAACTTGGAACGCTGAAACCTACAAAGCAGTAAATAATTGACGGCATTCGAATTTGGGCGGGTTAGATTGTTATCGTCTTCTTTTCATACTGATAAGAGTTCGCGCTTTTTGTAAGGCACTCCCGTCTCTTAAAACGGTAGTGATTATGTCCTCTTGGTGTTAAAGATAGAGTAGCTTGTCTAGAAGGTTCTAGAACCTTCTGATAAAGATGACAGAGCCCCTGTGCCACTCGCAGGGCAGCAGCAGCCGCAGCGCGCGGCAGCGCAGGCGCCGCCAGCAGCGCGCGTTCGGCGGCAGGTTGTTGCAAGCTAGCCGCTTTGGCAGCATGCACGCGTGCTTAGAATTTTCCATTAGATGTGGAAAATTAATTATCGACACAAATTAGGCGCGTTCAGGTGACACTGACACTAGTGACAGCACAAGCGACAAGTTTTACGTCGTTTTACTTAGTATTTTAGTTTTTTCTGTCCACAGACTATTTGTTTGTGACGTCTAAAGAGTTTTATTGATAGTGAAACTCTTAATAAAAATGAATCGTCGAAATATGCTCGAAAATCTGCACCAACTTGGATAGTGATAGTGTAAAAATTATGCCGGGAAGCGTTAGGTCAACGGTTTGAGTTTGGCGTTGATGAGCCAGTCAGTAACGATACATGACTGAATTGCAGAAAATTACTAGCAGCGAAGATACAAGCCTGATAATGACAGTGGTAACGCTCGAAACGTAAACGTTCTAACACTGGCGCACGCGGAATCTCTTGTTACAAGTACTCGTCTTTATGGTGTGATCTTTGTCCAACAGAAGAAGACCTTCACGGTGGTGCACGGCGGGCGCGCGGCGGGGCTCACGCTGGACTGGTCTGCAGGGTTTTCCCTCAGCGAGGGCACGCCCGGGGCGCCTCCCGTCTGGTCCTACAGGTAATTAGATGCTGTTATTTCTCCACCTAGTGGGAGGCCTGCCAACACTGCGTCTTCCGGTTCGTGGTCCCCACTCGAGATTTCTCCCCCAACGGTTGTCTGTTCTACGAGCGATGTGGCCTGCCCATTGCCACTTCAACGTACATACTCTTCGAGCTATGCCGGTGACACTAGTTCTTCGGCGAAACTCCGTATTCCGGATTCAGTCGCGTAAAGAAACTCCGAGCATAGCTCTCTCCATAGCTAGTTGAGCGACTCTGAGCCTCTCTAAAAGGCCAGTAGTCCGACCGTGGACCGACGACATCGTGAAAGTAGGAAACCGGTGGATGCAGGTGGCGAGTTGTCGTTCATTGTGGGGTTAGGGGGAGGTCTTTGTTCAACAGTGGACGTCTGGACGTCTTCAGACTAATGATGATGATGATGATGAAATATTGTATTTGTACTGTGCAGGTTTTCGCAGCTTCGCGGCTCCAGCGACGACGGCAAGTCCAAGCTCAAGTTGCATTTCCAGGATGCGGAGACCAAGGTCATAGAGACCAAGGTAACGACGCGTTCAATTATTAGTCGCTTCTCAGATAAATCACTGCAATAAAATGACACATCCAAATGTCATTTTACGAAATAATGATTGATACCACGTTTATTTCTCTAGCGCTCGACTAAGATCACGTGGTGAATGATTTGAGTAGGTATATGTAGAATTCAATTCAATGGTGTGTGTGAAGTTCCCAATCCGCACTGGGCCCGCGAGGGAACTATATAGCCCAAGCCCTCTCATTCTTAGAGGAGGCCTGTGCCCAGCAGTAGGACGTATATAGGCTGGAGAGAGAGATGTAGAATTACCGAATATTTTAAAATGTCAGGTTCTTAGTTTGTACCTTGGGCTCTGTTCTACCCCTGGTATGTATTACAATTTGGAATGATACCTAGGGGGGCTAGGTGGATTTACAGTTGAAGGACTGTGACTTAGTTAAATTCATGTCTAAATTTCCATTATTTAGGGAGATTTGCTTTAGCTAAAGCGATCAAGATTTAAGAGACGACGCGGTTGGCCTAGTTGGTAGTGACCCTGCCTACGAAGCAAGCGTCCCGGGTTCGAATCCTGGTAAGGGCAAATATTTGTGTGATGAGCATGAATACTTGTTCCTGAGTCATGGGTGTTTCTATCTATTTAAGTATGTATTTCTCTATATAAGTATGTATATCATTGTCTACCCATAACACAATCCTTACTAGCGCTTACTTTGGGACTAGGTCAATTTGTGTGAATTGTTCCCTGATATTTATTCATTATTTATTTATTTAATTGACAGCTACTTTAACTATTATAAGTAGGTAGCTAGCTTATAGAGGAGTGTCCCGTGTTGCAGGAGCTCGAGTGCCAGATACTGCAGAGCCTGCTGTTCTGCATGCACGCGTTCCTCACCGCGAAGGTGGCCTCCGTGGACCCCGCCTTCCTGGCCAACATGCACCAACACAACTGACACGAGCACACAGACCAGGTAAACACCGTGCCACATAAACACATTTGCTGAAAAAAAAGGTAACTGGTTTTTTAACGGGAAAGATTTGTTCCCCGTACGTAACTATTTTACATAACCAGGACATTTTCAACTTGAAACTACCGTGAGACTCAAACATAATTACAACAAACCGGATAACTCAAGTAAGGTAAAATAAAGACTATTTCTAAATTAAAACAAACATGTTCGCGGCTTAGGTGGACCCCCGCCGCGCCTAAACCTAAATTAATCCATATTAATCATCCTACATTGGTTTTACCAGTGCCGGTTATGTAACTTGGTTATCGTGCAGGAAAAAATATTTCCCGCTAAAAACCAGTTATCTTGGAAGAAAATTTCCCACTAAAATATTTCCCACTAAAAACCAGTTATCTGGTAAAAAAAAATCCCACTAAAACATTTCCCACTAAAAACCAGTTATCTGGTAAGAAAATTTCCCACTAAAATATTTCCCACTAAAAACCAGTTATCTGGGAAGAAAATTTCTTCCTTCTTGGCTGCTGGTTAGCTAAACTTAGTTATCTGCGAGGATGATAAGAAACTTTTCATGCTACGAAATGCTAGCTGTTATTTCAGCCAGAGGCCATACTCGATATTATTTTTTATTTTATTGTTTGTAATCTACATATTTATGGTTGAAAGTCTTTACATTTAAGATATTTAAAAAAATGGGATGGGGATACTTACCCCCTTATTCATAAAAGCTTTATAGGCTTCTGCCAACTTAGTAATCGTTTGTCCTTATCTGTGAAGGGTAAATGTCTAAGTGACAGATAAGGACAAACGATTACTAGGTTAGCAGGAGCGTTTATGAATAACGGGGGTTAGAATTGATAACAGAATACGTTCCAACAGTTTCTAGAATTGTTGTCTGTTTGTATGTATATTTGCGAGTACCTACATCACGTGAAAAGGGCTGAACGGATTTTGATGCAATTTTGATGCGTTTAATAGTTCTCGCGGGATAGCAACAGCAAACATGTCATATTGACAATGTTTCGCGGACGAAGTCGCGGGCAGAAGCTAGTATTAACTAAATATAGGTGATAGTCAATTAAAATTACAGTTTTTTTTTTGACAAAATGAGTACCTAATTTTTTAATTTAAAAAAATACTCCCATTGTTTCAGATGTCCACCCCAACAGACCCAGACACCGATAAGAGTCTCGAGGTGTCGAACAGTTCTTAACGTGGTAACAATAAAGTTCACTTTCCTTGATCCGCTCTGCCTTTCTAAGGCGTGTTTTATCGTTTAAAACGCATGTTGAATTATTAAACTATTTTCGATTTGACAATCGGTGTCAAATTTACATAATATTGACCATCACAAAGGCTTCATGGCCTGACTGTATTACCAGGTCGTTAGTTATCAGAATTACAGGTCTGGCTGTCGATCGAGTGTGACAGTTAAGATTAGAAACTGAACCAAGAAATTACATTACATTTTCCGAACAAAATTGTTGCCAGACGCATTAAATTTACGTCTAAAATGTGGTAGTTATACGAAAGGCGACGGCCCCATCAATTTTTTACTCTATTGTCATGCTCTGTCTAACGTATTTTTAAATCTAAGGCCTACTTTTTCGAATCTTAAACAGCGAATCTACAGCTTTGTTTCCGTAGTTTTTCTATCCTTGTCTTTACCGTTCGGTGTCGAATCGGTGTAAATGCGACAGCACGAGTTATCTGTACTGTCAGATACATCGGTGCATTTATGGTGCTCGAAATATGTGAACACAAAAAATTGAAACACGGCCTAGGTCGTGTGCAGATATTTTTGAGACCTGGGGCCTTACCATGACGTCCTAATTCCGTCTCAGTTCAAGTTTTAGCTGTCACTTTTAGTATGAATCTGACAGCGAGCGAACCTAAACTGAATCGCATTAAGACGTCATGGCAAGGCCCCTGCTCCAATGTGCTTGATGGCTACAGTACAATCGTGTCTTCCCCGCGAAATCCTCTTTGCATTTCAAATCTATTTTATACTTTTCTTCGAATAAAGATCTGAGTTTTTCTAAAGGAGCGAAAGTGAATGGCATAGATAGACTTGGAAGGAATCATCTTTTTACAGTATTATATTTTATGCTTTCATCGGCATATTAACGTAAGATTTTTTATATTAAAAACCTTTTTTATTAAAATTAGTTTCGTTAGAAAATACTCATCGAATTTCATACAATTTGTATCAAATGATTTTTATAGCTTGTAATCTAGATAGCTTTAGTTGTTACGCTTTTTGAGTCCAATGTTGATATCCAAAATGATACCGATTTTCTTACCAAAGATTTTTGAACTTAGTACACGATGATATTATTACAAATGTAGTATATATACAATGAATTAGTAGCATTTTATAATTAAATAGCTCTTTTGCATGGTAAAGATTAAAGATTAATACTTTTTCAGACTTAAATTCAACGGAAGAGGCTTTTGTTTGTACTGAATTCCGCATTTAATACTTAGGTATCCAAAACTATATTATTCTTTTACTCAAAATCTAATATTATTTTTAAAACAATTATGTTTTTAAATTGTAAGAACATTAGAAAATTTTGCGCTTGCATCATATCATTAAATTTAAGTGAAATTAAATATATTGCTATATCAATTATACGTTAAAATATATATAAAAAATGAATTCTGTTCATAATATAATTATTTAGTTGTTAAACTTTCATATTTTATCAGTAGCGACAATCTGCCCGATAAAAGTGGTCGTTAAACATAGTATATTGACTATATTGTATTTTTAATAGACAAACATTCTAGTTTTGTCTAGTTCTGTCCGAAATACAGGGTGTATCAGATACCCCCTGACAATAATCCACTGGGGTATATAACCATAGCTATAGAAGCTAAAAAAATATTTAAAAAAAAATTGGAGTAATTTTTTTTAAATTTTCTATGGGAATGATTGTTAATACTACCATTCCTATAGAAAATTAAAAAAAAATTAACTCCAATTTTTTTCAAAATATTTTTTTAGCTTCTATAGCTATGGTTATATACCCCAGTGGATTATTGTTAGGGGGTATCTGATACACCCTGTATATAGTTTTCATCCACATTTATTGTACTTAACTAAGAAATTATATGAATCCATGAAATATTTTATTCTTGAAAAATAGTATTTTGTAGCAGCTGAAAGGTGATAGTTATTATATGAAACGAAATTCTTTACGTAGTTGGCCTACTAAACTATACTCAACATTTATAGGTACTTAGTACTCTGTCTCTATATTTAGTTGTTAAGAATTTTCTTATGAATCAATTGTTAACTATTGAGATTTTTGTGAAAGTTCAAAATTTTAATTAAATACCTACTGCGCTAGTAATATTCGCAGGGGAGTTGTTTATGTCAAAGTGTTTTATACAAAATAATAATAAATATTATGTCAACGATTACCGAGCAAACTTTTTTGCAATGTATCATTTATTTTATAGATCTTTCTAGAATAATCGCAGGTTGGAAAAACTCGACCTTCTGTCCTGTAAATCTGTGTATTTTGTATATAATTACATATTATGTATATTCGCCTTGCATAAGGTCAATTTGTAGCGAAAAATATTATTTACCTTTAACTTAGTGAAAAAACGGGTTTTTAGCTAAATTTATAATGTGTAATCAATACTCAAGTTTTAATTATATTATTTTAATGGTAGATTATAATTATTATTTGTGCAGTCAACAATAATTGTTGTGAGAATGACTGTAGACAACGGAGCCAGATGACGCTCGATATTGACCGAACTGAGCCAGGAATAGTAATTCACGTACATCTCTATTAAATTGGCCGAGATTCAAAGTATTAATTACGATATTTAATATAAACGTTGGTAAAAACCCATACCTAATATGTATAAATATCTTACACAACAGTGTCAATTAAAAAATATATGAAAAAATCAGTTTAAAACAGTGAAAATGAATTCATCGATTACCTACTCTCTTTTATTTAAAAAGAGTTTAAGTTAGTAAAATAGTTACGTTTTTTTATTGTATTTTTTCAATAATGCAGTACAAAATTGAAAACTTAAAAATTACCCACTGCGTGGTACCTGTTCCTGTCAAACGTGATGTGTCCAGCTGTCAAATTCGACTTTGACATTGACATGTGTCAAAATGACTTGTCTAGATAATAATAATTAGCTTCGAGTATGTCTGTACGGGTTCGCTACTGAGAGAAAAGATTCATAGTATAACAACGAATATTGAACTAGCTTGTAATTCGAGGTTCCTGCAACGATAGACTTTAGATCTTTCGCCATGACATGTACATTGTAGAATTTTAACTTTTTAGTTTTAATACTAACAATATTTTTACTGAAATGAAAATAAGATTAGTTTTGAGAATATCTTCGGGGTTTCTGTACCTGCAAATAGGTAATATTTTTCTTTAACAGTCCTAACCTAAGCGAAGTTTTTTTTGTTTTATATTTATAACGTACATGAGGTGGTTGTGAAAAAGAAAATTTTGACCAATTGTGAACCAGCGTAATAATAATAAATAATCGCCATCGCACCCCACTGGCCGTCCAAATACATCCGAAATTAATTTCGGCTCTTTCTATTTCCACTATATTCCATGTAGTCCACAATAGTTGGCTTAACGTTTGTGGTTTTCTGTTTGTGTGTATTTTCTTCTCGTTTCATCAATTTTGGGCTAAAACTAGTGTATGGTATGAGCTTTTCTTTCACTATCGAATAGGGTTAGTAACGTAGATTAAAACCCAACGTCTATGTTTGTCTGAAATGTAAACGTCCACATACAAAACACGTACTTATTGATTTTTCAGTATGCCTATTTAGGCAATTGCCTATAACACTGTTTCATGGCGATCGCCTACCTGATCATTCCGGGACAGGAAAACTACTAGTTTCCAAAAAGCTTTCTGTACAATACGTCGGAAATATCTTTACATCTGACGATTCGACAGTAGAAAGTGGATCTGCGAAATTTTATCAAGCAAGATGCACGGATATTTCAATTTATTTACCTACTTGGATGTAGATATACCAATCCACGAGGGCATGTGTTTGTGGCTTAAGGTCTGGAGGGCTACTCCGAAATTTCGAGTTCGTATCATCCCTTTCACTCTCACATTGAAGACTATTTGTGCGAGTGAAAAGGCACAATTCGAACATTTTAATACTGGCACTCCACCTGGCGTATTTAACCAAATATTTGCGTGAGTGAAGCGGATGCACTATAATTGTTTCTAGCGTATGCGACGAAGATGCCAATAGCGCACCGCGAACACGCAACGCAAAGTGGAGCCAAAGTATCAGGCCTGTCCTTCAGCGCACACGCACACAATGTACGAGTTTGTCTCTCGTGAATTGGAACTGTGTAAATGACGTTTTTTACCATATTTATATCAACACTAGTTAGTTATATGGGAAACAGCCGCGGGCAAGGTCCGATCTTATAGGTCGCGATACGACGAAAATAACGACACTCGTGCAATATTTGTACGAGATGTTTGGATTGGAATGTGGTACCAATAATGTATTGTTGTCGCTACCGTATATGCTGTTTTATGATTATGATGTCGGAACACGGAATCAATCAATTAGTCAATTTAGAGAGTATATAACTCAAGACTGAACTGAATGTTGTCATTCACGGCTTGTTTCGGGAATCATGACGGGACGAAAGCTTTGGGTCATATTGATGAATAACATAATGTATAGCTATCTATAAGTTATGTGTTACATGGCTGAAGTTTTAAAGTCTTTACTAAACAAGGTAACGGTGCAATGGTCGATTAAAAGTAGAGAAAGAAGCGATATGTACCTATGACTTGACTTAAGTTGCTGTGTCCCCTAGCCGTGGCAGAGGACCAGTCACTATCCATCCCGGTCAGTCTTTAGCTACGCATTTAACTTTTAGCTCCAAGTCTTCCTAATTTTCTCAGCCTCATCCAGAACATTTCGACGCCAGGTTTGCTTAGGTCCGCGTTTTCTTTTCCCCTGGGGTTCCAATCCATTGCCTTTAGGGATTTCTATGATTTTAAACTAGATGAGAGATTGAAATACCTGAAAACGACTTCTTTCTCCAATTTATAATGCGAATGGCATATTTTTGAAATGACTCAAATGGCCCAATGCTTTCGAGAAGACCGTAACTACTTGGAATCAAGGGGCTTGAACTTGAATCCCTTCCCTAGTTACGGTTTTATACCGTGATAACTAGCACTATTCATTTCATTTCGCCTAACATCATTACTTTGCTCAAAATCATTTCAATTAATATGGCTTACGGGAAGGGTGAATCCACAGACTGTCCTAACATACAATTTCAATTGTCCTTGGAACTGTCTAGGATATTCCGTAGATTCGGCCCATAGTTGTGTGAATCGAATCGACTCGTATACCTGTTATGTGGTAATCACTTGTAGATAGTGGTGCCAGGTTATTTATACATATTGTTGACATGTAACTGTATTGTATCCATTAGTGAAAATAAAAATTTCGTAAGTACTTTTTGCATTTTATTGATATTTTCGTAGCAAATTTTTCATTACTTAATCTTTTCTAGCAAATGACATTTAGAGTTATTTTAGCTTGACCTTGCGTGCGAAATTATATACAATCACAGATCTATGATATACACGTAGGTAATTAAAAAATAAATGACATAATTTGATTAGTGTTTCATAATAGTTCAAATAGGCGAAATTTGCGGGGATTTTATTTTAACTGAAATTTCAAAAGTAGGTGTTTTATTTCTGTAGTATATTCATTGATAACTTCGTCAGTTGGGGTTCGCTTTGTTTTTTTTTAGAGGTGTATGGTATTCTTAGATTATGGTCCAACATAACCTTGGCCGATGGTTTAAGAAAAAAAATGAAATAAAATCCATCGTTTTACTGTAATATTTAATCCAAGCTTGAGGAACAAAGTAAATCTACACAATAGAACCTATGATAAGCGACACAGCGCTCTGGCACCGAACTAACATACTTATTATGGACTTCGAAATCAGTGGACACACAAAACGCATACAAGTTTGCACCTTATTTGTTTACCTAAAGTTGTTTTGCGGTAGTTTGCCGAAATATCGTGTCCACGCCAATAAAAAAAGTGTCACCGAAATTCGAAAGGCAACCGATGGACTATTTCCATTTAAAAGCAAGATGGCGGACAACAGCACTGACGTAGAACTTCGAAACTGAATAAGTTGCGTTGTCCCGCAGTTCTCGCAATTTTAACGGAGGGTTAAAAGCTAGTTATTTTTTTATTGACATGGATCATAAGATCATAACAACAATTCTCGCTTTTTTGGAAAAATATATCTGGGTAGAGTCTCTTGAACAAACTATAGGTACAAGAATAGCAACATGAGATGCATGACATTGATATTAACTAATTTGTGAACATAATTATAAACATTAAAATCACATCTGCGATCTGCTTTATTTCATTTCCATTCCCAGTCAAGAAATTACAAACTTGGTGTTTTTTTTTTACTTTTTTCCGTATATTTCATACAAAATCGCGAAGTACAAACAGGCCCAGAAAGCGACACTTTGCGGCTACGACATAGGTACAACACTGATATAGTAAATACATATATAATTCTCGATATACGGTATATAACGGAAATATCTATGATAGTGGCTTCACAGTTACAGAACTCTTTGTGCGTATCTATTACGTGACTACATAATAATACCTTATACTAAATAACTGTATAATATAGGTATAGGTACTAAAGGAAATCGGTAATAATGTAGATAAAGGTGTTTCTAGCGCTACCAGGGTTTTGAACTAAACGCGATCGCTCAAGTCGCTAGGCAATATGTTTATGTATTTCATGTGGTCAATTTTAAATACCTACTTTAATTCTCAATTTAAATCTACAAACGCTGGAAACTATTTACCGGGTCTTTATTTAACATCCAGTCTTACTCTCTGAATAGGTATTATTATACTGGTAAGATAATCATATATAGCAGACGTTAAAAATTTCTTTGGCTGAATTTCAGTTTCCGACGTTTGTAGATTTAAATTAAAAAAGTTTTAAAATTGAACACAAAATAAATGTTGTTTTTAAAAATTTTCAATAACTAATTTAGGGAAAACAGTACATAATTTTTGCGTGACAACACCGGTATATCATTGTAAAATAACTATCGTACACGATCCTCAGTTGTTAAGTATGAACACTGTGCAGCTTGCTACACCTACACTTCTTGTCAAAATGATCCGAGCTTTAGTAAAACTTCCTACAATTTACATAAGTTAATATTTTTTTGGAAAAATATACATTTACGAAAGAATCTAGGTATTATACATTTTTCGATTATTGTCACATTTAGTTTACATTATCATTATTGTCAATACTTCCGCCCCAGAAATGACAAATATGTCAAAATATAATTTTAAACCTTATATTGAAACTTATAATCAGTATGTATTGTCAACATTATACTTTCATTTAATCAATTCAACTTTAGAATAAAGTTCTTATAAAATTTCAAATGTTATTGTCAAGTTTCATTGAGCTTATATTTATTTCACCATTAAATGGGAGACGTGTTATTATAAAACAAAGTGTCGTTTATAATTTAGAATTGAACAATTCTTACGATATGAGCTTTAGTTCCTAGGTAAATATGTAATATTTTTCTATAACGTTCAACATTCAATATCGGCCAGTACTAAACACAGATTTACAGACACAGCTACACATGAATGACACAACCTGTAAGACTGTTAATGTGGATATGGTTCCGTAATAAAAAAAAATATCGCATTATAAAATTCTCCACATGATGTTAACGATTGCCTGCCTGACTGGAAATGTGAGATTCTATTTTCACCAAATTCCTTCAAATTAGTCCTAGCATCAAAAATTTCGGAATCCAATTTTATGTTATTATGTTGATATATAGACGAAGTAACGATATATCATAACCTAAGATCTTAGGAAATGTTTTAGGAATTGTTTTATTTCAACATTTTCAACCAAGTAATTCCACAGAATACTGTCCCGTTCTTTCATAAAAATGTTTATTTGAAATCTTATTTCAATTTCCCATTACGCATTTCTAGTCAGGCTTTTCTTTCAAATAAGCTTACTATAATCATAAAATATCTTCTAACAAAACATTAAGACTTAGATTAAATTTAAATACAGTAGAAATACGTTTATTATCTCATCCATATACAAAACTTTACTGTCCCTAATTACGCTAGGTGTTTGACCCGTTGGGTGCGAAGATATGACGTGAACAGTGAACACTTAATATTGCCTACTTAACAGCGATATTCTACTTATCACCCGCTTTTGTATATTTAGAAGACAATAATTTCACGTAACCATATTCAATAGGAATTTTATGCTTTCTTTTTTTGATTTAATTATAATGCTTCATATTCTTTTGCTGAAAATTCAATTGAAAATCCTGCTATTTTGCCTTTCTGGTCGCCACCCAAATTAACACACACTAACACATTTCGGAATGAAGTAAGTACAAAATGTTTACAATTTACTGTCTTGTTTGATACAACTTTGATTTCTTTTATCACTTTCTTGTCTTCAAAATGAAAAATTGCATACAATATTTTGAATGGACAATAACAATGTATGTCATAATGCCATGGTCTGTAGTAGATTTAAAAAGGTAAATCCTAGACTTAAGTTGTCTATGTCGTAGGTCTTGCCTTTTCCATTCCGTTATCAACTACATTCATACAAATTTGTATGGCGTTAACGGAATTGAACGAAAATTCAGTCCACAAAATATATGGACTTTACGAGCATTTTTTTTCTCCTATCAGGATCGATAGGGCTCGTGATTCTGACTAAAAAACCGAAAATAAAACAAATTCCCAGAAAAAAGTTGAGTACCTATAGGTAGGTAGGTAAAACTTTTAATTAAAATGGCCCAGAAATACTTTTCGCTCTTGACACAAACACCTTCCAAGTATACAAAAGCGTTTGTTATAAATATAGTATACAAGTACATTACAAACAACTTGTATTACATGTCTACAGTCGTATTCTACACTTAGATTTGTAGTGCATTATACTACACATGTTCTATGATAAAGCCAAATACCAATGCATTTCTTTTATGTTATTTATAAAGTTTAGGTATCATTTTTATAGTTGTAACAGTTCTATTCTTTTTCTAGTTTAGTAATTTACAAACGATCAAAAACATTGGCATGTAAAAAAAACGCACATTTCTGTGCGCGTCTCCATAAATCATGCCTACTGCGATATGTGATATGTCAGGTTTTAGCGTTACATAATGCACAAAAACCGGTAGATAATCTTCTTATGTGACAATACCATTTGATTGACAGTATTTCAAATTGTTTTGTAGGTGTCCCTCATTTTCCATTTGCCACTGGTAGGTACCCTAAAGGTTTTGACAATGGGTGCATGACTAAGTCATCCAGAGTATGAAAGTATTAAATCAGTTGGTAAATCTTTCAAATCCAAAGTTTTCAAAGTTTCTGACTATTGGGAATTGACAACATTTCATATTTCTGAGCCTATAATTTTATTGGTTCTCTGTATTCTGTTTGAAAAGATGAACATGCTGACAGTTTAATTTTTTCGCTAGGGTTTGTATTTAATTTATAATTAATTTATTAATTTTTGCTTATTCTAAAAGGGCGTAACTCCGATACTATCACAGAATAGACACTTATCCTTTTGTCTTTTCTGTATAGAAAAAAAACTGACGTCAATTTCAAATTGTCAATGTCAGGCCTTATTCTCCGATATTCGATTTTCGAGGTTCGCTTCGTGCTGTTCCGCTCATACTAATATAGTCATTAACTTGAGAGTGAGAGAGAAGGTATGCAACGAACTTCAAAAATAGAATTTCAGAGTTGCCCCCCTTGTACTTTGAAGTTGTCATATACAAAATTATGGTCGCTTATTTTTTCTCGTGAAAAAGGCAAAGGTGTTTCACCTATCCTGTGGTAGTTTTGGTAAAATTAGGACATATTTTTAATTAATTTTTATTTTTTATAATAAGCGATATTAAAATTATATAAACATATTGCAGTGATCAGGAGGCAAAATGCTTTCGAACCATATATACATTTTCAGGTGTTATAAAAATGAAATGTTGTCAATTGCCTGATGAAAGGGTGTAAGAAAAATCGCAAGATTCTGACAGTGATATGACATCTTCAAGATTTGAGATCATGTTATGTAATGGACTTTTCAAATACCATTTAACTAAAACTCTTTAGGTAGGTACTTCATATTTTTTAAACCTTTACTATGTAACGTAGTAACTAATATTTTGACTGTCCGATGTTATTTAGTAAAAACAACTATCTACATTTCAGTATTCGTTCTCCGCGTTAAGATTGGGAAACTATTCAATTGACTTTTAATTGTTATTTTACTGTGTTAAGCATAACATCGGCTAATTCTATCCTTCATGGAATTCAATCTTAGCAGTCCTTTCTTGAATTTATTTTGGCTTTTCCGTATTTTTTTAATTGATTTTTATTTTGTTTACTATGAGAAAAGGTAAACCAATGGAAGATAGGTAGGTATAGGTACCTACAGTGCGAAACTGCTGTATCTGTTTTGATTTTCGATTCATTTTTTGTGTTTTGATAGACTATACTAACTTACTCTAAAAATTTTAAATTAGACAAAGACATCAAGAGAAATGAAGTTTCAGAATGATAAAATCGAAACTTGTATCAGTTAAATGATATTAAGTATATAAATTTCATCATTGAATTGACCAATTTTAACTTAGTATTCGATATCACTGACCATTCCACGTCGCGTTTGAATTTTGTTTTTGTGATGTTTAGTTAAAAAAGTGATCAAACAAATGATATCATGATTCCTTTTCACCCTTTTCGCCATAGACTCCAACATTTCCTTTGTCAAAATGATGAATATTAAATTCTCTTCCATTAAAATATGTTAGGTTTTATATAAAAATCTCAACTTTAACAATTCTAGGAGAAAGCTCGAGTAAGAAGAAGACTCATAAGAGGTCGACAACCATACTTCCATTACATTTACTTATCTAAATAGTTATTTTTATCTAAAGGGCTGTCATCTGTCATTAGAAAAAGAAATTTAAGTATTTGCTATCTAGCTACTGACTCTTTAAGAGTGATATTTTATTATTTATTATCATTTTCATCTTTGAACAATATTGAATGCTGACATTCAATACATCTAGGTTATTTGTTTCAGAGACAGCCCTATCAGTAATTTACTTTGAGCATAGCTTGTCCTAATTTCTTTAAGTTCGTAATCTTCGAGATCCCACAAAATACTTGAATTAGTTTTTTTGAAATTCTTTACTTTAGAAAACAAAAATACTAAGAAGTAGGCCTCTACTTTACCATTCCCTAATAGAAGTTCTCTAAGCTATCTAGATCTGTTCTGCATCTATAGTTATTTACTTACCAACTATTAAAGCTATTTTACTAATTTTTTAACATACCGGTATCTTTTAATTTTTATATAATGTCACTACCTAACTACTACATAGTTAAAATAAATTTTGTAAATAGCATTTTCAATATCAGATTTCGAAATGTCTGTAACTACTAGGAGATTGTATAGTATTTTACAACTACATAAATTTTTGTAAATATATTGTCAAAAAATCAAGTATTGTCATTATGTCAGGGTTCCTTTATTGTCATTTTTTATACTTTAGAAGCCTGTTGGATAACAAATTTATTGATATAGACTTCTACATAATACTGTAGAAGGGAAGTGCGCTTTCAAATAACACGTGACTTATAATACACTATCATGTAGCAATGCACTACGTGGAAGTCGAGGTTCAGAAACACATTCGATGCGCAGGCGCCTCGGGCCGCGCCGACAAATCTACTGGAGATCCTAATACCAATATACCAGACTACTATTTCCAAACCCAAATGAAACTTAATCTCAATCTATAAAAGCACTTTTCCCTAAACTACTAACACCAAACATCAAACAAACAGACACTTAATTATATAATGGAGACTAAACGTCCAACACTGAATAGAAATGAATAAATCAAGGGACATAAAAAACTTCTCAAAGTTTACGCTAAAGCTTCACGGTCCTACTTCGCCGTAAGCCGGGTACATCCAACATCCACATTAAACAATATAATATGTATATCTATGACTTAAATACTAACACTTAATCCCGAGAAAAAGTATCGAGATTTTAAAGAAGTCGACGTCGGGAGTTGACGTTCAATACAATAAGATCGTTCTCGTAAACGGTTTATTATCACAGCTCCAGATTTACTTCACACGACAATCGAGTGATTTGTAAAAATATTTAGCCATTCGTTCGTCATATTATTGTCAATGATTTATTGTCATCGTGTCATGTAAAATTTCTAACAATACGTTTTTACCCAATCAGAATTGACTTAGAGGCTGGCCTCTAGACGTGGTTGTCGTCTTTTCTCTTGTGGAGTGGGCGGGTGTGGGGGTGTCCTCACATGTCTTCTGAACGTGCGTTGTCGTCGTTGTACAGCTGTATCTGGCGCTCGATCCAGGAGATGTACTTGGGGACGTATGCGTAGACGCCGGGCAGGCGTGGGTGCGCGCACTTGATGCCCCAGGAGACGATGCCGCCCACGTACCAACGCGATGGCTCCTCGGGGTCCTTGCAGAGCAGTGGCCCTCCGGAGTCGCCCTGGAAACACCAGATGCGTATTTTTAGGTTGTTTCGGGTTCTGGTCCTCAAAAATAGAACAAGCTCGTGTGGGATCACCTTGTTGTTCTTTTTTAAAACCTTTACTCAGGTGAAGCTTTAACTTGACTTTTTTTCAATCGTAACAAAAAATTTTTGGCGTGGTAGCTTAGTGGTTTGACCTGTGGCCTCTCAAGCAGAGAGTCGTGGGTTCGAATCCCAGGCTCGCATCTTGAGTTTTTCCGAATTTATGTGCGAAATTACATTTGAAATTTACCATGAAGTTTTCGGTGAAGGAAAACATCGTGAGGAAACCTGCACACACCTGCGAAGCAATTCAATGGTGTGTGTGAAGTTCCCAATCCACACTGGGCCCGCGTGGAAACTATAGCCCAAGCCTTCCAATAAAATGGAGGAGTCTTATGCCACGATGCACGCGATTACGCGACAATTTATGAAAAAAAATATACTACAACATGTACCTACTGATATTGTAGCGAATTCGGAATAAAAGGGCTATAATTATTATTATTATTATTATTTTTATTATAAGCAAGACAATTTTAATAGAAAGTGTAAACATAGGTACCTAAAATATTAGTTCTATCCCTTCTCCCCCGCTATCCCTCCTTGCCACGTTTTACGGTGCTTACAGTTTAAACTAATAAAACACAGCAACCTCTTTCGCGAACTCAAGCCGTATTGTTTGCCGAGAAAACTACAAACGATTACGCAACCAAGGAACCGGGGGTTAAAGCAAACATTGTCGGGTTTTCCCGCCGAGTTTATTGGATATCGAAGATTACATACACTTTTATAAAGGACCCTCGTCAGCGCCCCACAGTTCTGTTGTAACGCGGTGTAAAGATTCCTGCTTAACAAGGGGCGTAGTAAGCAGTTTGTAAGGTGGCCCTTCGGCGAAATTTACTATAGACGCTACGGAATTTACAAAATGGTCGTGAACAAGAAACAAATTGTAGGTACGTTTGAATCTAAAGATGAGTAGGAAAATCTAACTAATATTATAAATGCGAAAGGATGGATGAATGGATGGATGGATGGATGTTTGTTTGTTACTCAATCACGCCAGAACGGCCCAACGAATCTGGATGAAATTCGGCACATAAATAGAGAAAAGTCTGGATTAGCACATAGGTTACTTTTTATCCCGGAAAATTGCGTAGTTCCCGCGGAATAGCCAAAAACGAACGGGATAAACGAATTCTTTGCAGACAAAGTCGCTGGCAACAGCTATTAGATCATAATGGTACATGTAGGTTAGGTAGGTCGGTAGGTACTTATAATAATAACCTTAAAAATGTCCAAGTACATAAAACCCATTGCCGTATTTCTAAGTCTAGGGACCTCTTTCTTTGTCTTTATTTTATTTAGCAGGCGATTACTTTTCTCTTTCGGGGGGTTAGCTCAATGAAGTCGTGACACGAGCCATTTATTTAAAGTATTTTCTTATGCTACTTAGGTCTAATGTTATCCACCATTAATGCGTTATCCACCGTGAATGCCTTACCTGGCAGGCGTCCTTCCCTCCTTCCGGGTAGCCAGCGCAGATCATGCCCTCCGTGACGTTCAGGTCCCGGTGCTCCAGCCACTGGTTGCACAGGTCCCGGTTGAGCACCGGCACTTCCACCTCGTTGACGGCCGGCTCGTACTCTGACACTGCCGTGCAGAAGACGATTCGTTAATAAAGAAGACAGCGCGACGAGCTGAAAGCGCGCACGATGCAGGGGCGCGGGGTGGGACGACCGCGGGGGCCGAGAGAGGTGCGGGCAGCGGTCTCGGTTCCCTTTATTGTCCTACCCCGCGACCCTGTGCCGCACGGGCGAGAACTCATCTAAGTCGGTCTATACCTACCAGTGGCGTGGCGTCAAATATATCAGAAGGCAAGCCGAAGGGAACTTAACTAGCCTTTTCCTCTAATTCTGCACAATAAATTGCCCAACTGCCATAAAATAGGCAAGCCGGTGGGAATCGAGTTCTATGGACGCCACGCCACTGATACCTACATGTGTTCGCCTCTAACTTTCTCACTCACTTTCTCTGTTTTCAAAAAAGTTACGACATCACGTTAGTTTACAAGTCAGTTTGGTAAAGAACATTCTATCAACTCAACTATCATATCACATCGTCTTCCTTTTAAAGGCTCATTTAGACACATGCAAGTTTCATTACATTGCGTGGCGTAAACCGAATTCAACCGATCTGTCAAACTTCGCAAAGTAACTGTAAAGGCATACAATTCTTGCAGTCCAAATGGGCCTTAAGGAATCTGATGTCAACAGCAGCGCTCTTTCTTGCCAGCTTAACAATTTTGTCCAGCATTGCTATGTCATGTGGAAAGCAAGTGAAAAACACCACTGTTTTCCCAAGAACGTCACCCTGAATGTTCAGATCCAACGAAGACCCTGGCAAGATTAGCGAAAGGAGATACAGCTCAAGGAAACGTTGAATGATGGAGCTTACTGTCTTTGTCGTCCCTCTTGCCCCAGCCTATGACTGTGCAGTAGGTTCCCGGTGGTAAGACGCGGTCCGCCGGCGGAAGACACACTGGAGACAGTTGCTCGTGATAGCGCACTCGGACCGCAAGCTGAATCACAAACAAAACGGGAATTTAATGTCATGATCCCAGAGCCGAAAAGCCACACCGCGGTTTTGGAGAGTTCCATTTGTGGTATACCTTTAGCTCGACAAATGCAACGAGCATGCGATTCAATTCTGACTCAGTTGAGGTTTAAACTGTCATTTTTAGTATGGATATGACAGCGAGCAAACCTAAAGTGAATCGGAATAGAATCGCGTTAAAATGCCATCGTAACCCCCTGAGCACAGAATAGGTAAAAAATTTTTATATACTGGTCTAGGAAAAAGAACTTGCAGTCCTCCAAACTAATAATTATAAATGCCAAAGTAATTCTATCTGTCTGCTACCTTTTCACGCTTAAACCGCTGAACGGAATTTGTTGAAATTTGGTATACAAGTTTCCGTCCCAAGGAAGGACATAGGACAGTTTTTATCCCGGAAATCAGCAAAGTTCCCGTGGGATAGCGAAGCGGATTCTTAGTGATAAACGAATTCTGCGCAGACAGAGTCGCGGGAAACAGCTAGTAATCTAACTAATATTATAAATGCAAATGTATGGATGGATGGATGGATGTTTGTTTGTTACTCAGTCACGCCAGAACGGCCCAACGAAACTGGATTAAATTCGGCACATAATAGAGAAAGAAAGTCTGGAATAGCACATAAGCTACTTTTTATCCCGGAAAATTGCATAGTTCCCGCGGGATAGCGATAAATAAATAAATAACGTGTCAAAGGTAGTAGCTGCGTAGAGTTGCAACATAGGTAAATATTTTTGCATAATATAACTACAAACGTCAGTTCTTCAACCTAATTCTACGCGAATGGAGTCGCGGGCAACAGCTACTATAATTATAAATGAACTTGATACCTGAAACAGTGCGATATCGTTGTCGTGCGCGACACCGACGTTGTACAGTGGGTGCGGCACGACGCGCCGCACCTTCACCTTCTGTCCGTAGTACGCGTGCGAGCGCCGCCTCGTGATGCCTAGCTGGATCGTCCAGCCGTTCACATCAGAGTGACTGCAAACATTACACCGGTTACAAACTATCGGGAACTTCCGTGCTCACTGTTTTACGTCATTGAAATACTGCAACACTTACGTGGATGACTTTACCTACACATGCATGACATGTAAAAATGCATATTTTAACACGCAGCGCCTACCCTAGTCATATCACAAAATCGGGAACCATTCAGCACCGATATCACGTCATCTGCGGCGGCGCTGATTGGTCAAGACTCTCGGCGAGAGGGGTGCGCACCATCTTCTAGCGTTCACCTTCACCTCACAGCGTCATCAACATCTCCAGCTTATATACGTCCCACTGCTGGGCGTGCCTCCTCTCAGAATGAGAGGGCTTGGACTATAGTTCCCACGCGAGCCCAGTGCGGATTGAAACTTCACACACACCATTGAATTGCTTCGCAGATGTGTGCAGGGTTTCCTTCACCGAAAAGCTCATGGTAAATTTCAAATGTAGGTAATTTCCCACAAATTTCAAAAAACTCAGAAGTTTTAGCCCGGGATTCGAACCCATGCCCTGCTTGAGAGGCCACAGGTCAAACCACTAGGCTACCACTGTACGAATATTATAATGAAGAAAGATTTGATTGATTGTTTGTTTGTTTGCATTGAGTAGGCTTTGAAACTAGGACCGATTTGAAAAGTTCTTACACCGTTAAAATCCTATATTATCCCTGATGAACAAATTATTTGATTCTACGCGGACGAAGTCGCGGGCAACAGCTAGTATCTGATATATGTGTTCGTCAGGGTCTTTACACCTCAAGCACTAGTGTTGTACTCACTTGCCGACGCAATGTGAAGCCGTGAGCACCCACTGGTCAGCCACCAGGACCCCTGCGCAATAGAACACCTCCTCGGGCCCGCCGAGTATGGCGGCCAGGAAGGGCCAGTCGCCGGGAGACGCCTCCACGCCGCCCACAATGCGCTTCGTGCCGCCTCCCACTGTGCGCCGGCGGCCGCATTCTGTTGACAAGGGAGACATCATAAATCATAATCATCATCATCTTCAGCTTAGGTATATACGCCAGGAACAAGCCTCCCCTCATTATGAGAGGACTTGGGCTACTGTTCCCAAGCGGGTCTAGAATCTTCACACACGCCCACCATTGAACTGCCTCGCAGGTGTATCAGGTCTCACAATCTCTCTCTTCACCGAAAAGATCATGATAAATTTCAAATGAGATTTCGCACATAACATCTGAAAAACTTGAAACGATCCTCTGTTTGAGAGGCCATAGGTCAAACCATTAGGCTACTATGGCTGTAAAGACTGACCAGAGAGGTTATGCAATTTTTTTTTGACAATTAAGCGAGCAAGCTGCATGTTACAATTTACAAGCGGAAGTTTCTATCTAACACATAGGGTCAGAAAGAGACTTCCGCTTCTAAATTGTAATTTGTATAGCTTTATAAAATAGGGCCCTGATGGTAAGTGAGGACAACACGACACTACAAAATATATCCGTTTGTCTTTTTGTTAGTGTGCTTGGTATCTATTATTTAATGCCCGTGTATGTAAGTACCTAGTATTTATTTTAGAATTTTGAAGGCTTATTTGCTTTCAACAAATAAATTATTCTTATTCTTATTCTTAATTCATACTGAAATTTCGAACGAATTCTCAATAATTTACAAGTGCGAGCCTGGGTTGGGAACTGCATTCATCAGCTTGTGCCAAACGCCAAATCACTACGCATCACATTGCCTTCATCTCCACTATCAATTAAAGTATTAGCCGTCAACACCATGAGTCTAAGGTTCAAAGAGAAAATATATTACAATCTTCGATACGTTTAAAAAGCTCGCATCTCAAAATTGATAATATTTCCAAGAGAACTTTTTAATACAAGAAAAATAAGTTCCTATCTTTTTTTCCAAGTACCGAAGTGGTTTATCATGACACCCATCCTTATTAAAATACGTACCTATTTCAAAAGACACGAAATCTACAAAAACAGAATTAATGTATCCCCCGCAACGCAATATGCCTATGATATAATGTTAATGACGTAAGCTACTTAGCTACACGTGTGGAAAATATCTTTATAAGTGACAAAAACAAGATATTTTTTTATAACATCTTACTTATTCTTTGAAACTTGTCGACATTGTTTACCGACGATTTTCTTGAGGCTTAAATGTCTTCTTGACAAGGATAGAAAAAATAATGTGTGCCTACATAATAAATAACATTTCTCCTTCACTACTTAAACTTACCTCAATTTACTTAGTATTTACCAACATAAGGACAGTCGCTCCCTCAGTAATACAATTTACAGGACAAAAATGAAATCTGGAGTCGGAATGAGTTCATTATTCATCTCACCTCGACGTCCGTATTCTAATTGAAAACAAAACCCTTTCGTGGTGCGGTAAACAAATTTCTTAAGAGCGAACCAAGTGACGAGATTCAGAGGGTTTGACCAGAGAGCCAACAACAGAGTTTTTTTTATTACCTAATTGAGAGATCAATCTTTGACAAAGGCCGTGTCCCTACACGGGAAAAACTGGACATTATGACGAAAAAGAGAATTGACTATAAACTTATCAACGCCCATCCCAAACTTTTGAACCAAGAATTCCTTTTATACATACATACAAATACACAATTCACGTCTTTATCGATTACGGGGTAGACAAATTAGTAGTAGTAAAATTGGATAGCCCATAATTATCACTATTAAACTGACTGAAAAAATTACTTTGCGGCGCGTTTTTCTTAACAATGTGGACGTTTCTGAAAGCGCTGGCTGTTAAAAAACTTGAAAAGAGCTCTTGACAATATAAGGGAATTATTATGTGTATAGATATGGCCGAAGGCACTGATGCGACATAATAATATTGCTACTCGCAATTCAAATCCCGCTAGCGCTTCCAACTCGCGTCCGCACCGCACCTGGCGGCCATTGTTGGTCTCGACAAAAACATAATTAGAAAAGTTTTCGTAATCGTCCGCAGCCAGCATTTACAAAGAAACGTCCAAACACTTGAGACAGGGTTCACGTTACTGATGTAAAGGCATTCGGAGTCTCAATCTTTTCGTGGCTGAACAAAACAACTAACCTGGCACCAGACTCTTAATTAATTTAGAAACAAAGGGTTGATGTCAGATTTGGTTTGAGAATTATTCTTCGCAAATACTTGAAATATTTTATGTACCTTACTGACCCAATATATTTATGGTGTGATACCTATAACAAACTAAATTAAATACTTAAAAATAGTAGTGTAAAATTTAATCCTTGTAAACTAATCTGTTCGGTCAGCCGAAAATAAAGTGGTCTGAAATAGATTCTATTTTTAATTTATCTCATATTAGTTACCACCGAAAATTTTAAGTAGATAGTACACTAGAAAAGACAAGGCATAGTATAAGAAGCTAACAGCCAACCTTCACTTGTTGGAGAGGTCTTAAAGAAGACTCAAACCCAAATAAAACTCTGTGAGTTGTTGAGTCTTTGATGTTTAATATTTGTATTTAAGTGTACACTTTTCTTCATGCAGTATGTTTATTCGATGCCCATAATATGACAAGCTTTGTTTCGCATCAATGGGTGTCGAATTATTCTAATCTATTCTAACTAATATTATAAATGCGAAAGTATGGATGGATGGATGTTTGTTTGTTACTCAGTCACGCCAGAACGGCCCAACGAATCTGGATGAAATTCCGCAAATTGATAGAGAAAAGTCTGGAACAGCACAAGGCTACTTTTTATCCCGGAAAATTCCCGCGTGACAGCGATAAACGAATTCTTTGCAGACGAAGTCGTAGGCAACAGCTAGTTATTATTTAATTTAATGATAATGTTAACCATCGAAGTGTTAATAATAATAATAATAATAATAGCATTTTAATTTAAATATACAATGCAGTAAACTAAAACCGTACACCGCTTTCCTATATCCAATAACTACGACAAAATAGAACTTTTCCGGGACACGAGGATAATTTTATTTCTTTGTAGTATTTATTACACGTCACTCTATTGTAGTCCAAGTAGCAAATCTTCCTTATGTTGTACTAGTTTTCATATGAAATAATATACATTTAGGTGAGCGCTACCTACTGATTTATTGGAAGTCGGTGCCTATATTGGGTTTGTCACTATTACATCTGAGGCACTCTGAGGCAACAACTTAAAACAAATCAGTAGGTAGAAATGTTATTTCTATATGAAATGAATAATAATGTTTTTTTTTTACTTTTTAGCGGTTATTTTTTTAAGGCGGTTATACTTAGTTATTTTATAAAAAAAAGTCACTCTTTACTGCATCGTTTTGTTACATAACTCAGCAGTAAAATCAGTGAGTGAACAAGCAATCATCCCTTGTTTTTCAACCCTTAGGATTGGATTCTTTTTCGAAATTTATATGGGACCACCGTCTGGGCTCTGGGATACCTTTTCTAATAAAAAAGTTTTGGTTTAGTCACATTTTTAGGAAATTACTTACCGATTTTCCAAATGAAAAATGTCTAGTGTAATTTCCCGTCTAATTGCTGCAATTCATCGTCGCATGAAAAGTTTTGGGTGCCCATTTTTTTTTTCAAACGGGTTTAGTTCACGAAATGATGGAACCATTATGTTTAAAATTTGTAACAAACGTGCACGCCGTTAACATAGAATTGTAAGTCTGCGTGACACATCTATTCTATTATTTAGGTAGACTTAGATAAACTATCGTGTTCGCGTAGACGCCGCAACGTAAACGTTTGCGTTCGGCAATTTATACGCTGTCAAAACAGACCCTTTGTCGTGAAGGAATTTCATAAAACTTCACATTAATCTGCCGCCGTCTCGCGGTGATCCTAGAATAATGGCACATGGGGTTGCAAGGCAATTCTTATAGTTCATAGGAGAGCAAATTTTGTAGCCAGAGTTTTTTATACATTATAGTAGCTTCTCCTCACAACTTCGTCCGCTTTGAAATAGACTTAAGAATTGATGTTGATAGGTAAATTATTCTGCAATAATTATTTACGTAGCGCCTCTTGGCAGCTACGGCTTTTGACATGTTTATCGCTATCCCGCGGGAACTATGCAATTTTCCGAGATAAAAAGTAGCATGTGATTTAATCCAGGGTATCAGACATCTCCGTTCCAAATTTGTTCCAAATCCGTCGAGTCATTTCAGCGTCAAGTTGGAACAAACATACACACTCACTCACATCCTCACAAACTTTCGCATTTATAATATTAGTAGGATAGGAAAGTTCAAAGAGGGCCTGCGTTTAATATTGAATATTTCAGTAAAAACGCATTTTAAGAATAAATAAGGAGTGAAAGTAATGATAATGTAACTAAACATAAATTTTCACACGTGTGTGCTTTCAAAAATCGGGCCCCTGCTATGGGTGGTGTAGCGGTATAGCACGCATCACGGAATGATGAGGATCCGGGTTCGATTCCCGGCCATAGCTTTACTTTTCGGACTTTTCTTTGTATATTTACACTAAAGGGCGTTCTCTATGTATATTTACACTCTTTTAGTAATAGGTACGTGATAAAGACGTGATTTATGTATGTATGTGTGTAGTAACACGTAGTGTGTATGTTTAATCCTCGCCAGCTTATCCTTCCACATGGATTAAGATGAATTTGAGTGGAGTCTTCGGATAATTCCAACATATAGATCGTATAAATATGTAGGCTGGGGACAAAAGTAAGCTTAAGCCTTCTGATACAGTCCTAAAAATAAAATAAAGCTCTGAAATACACCTTATATACCTATCAGAAAACCCTATAGTATATAGGTATTTCTTTGTGTTGTATTTATTTTGTTGTGATGTGTCTGGAAAAATAAACGTAAAAGCGAGCAAATCCAATCGAATCATGTTTAGTTAAAATTAGCGTATGAAGTGTTTAAGTATGGCTATTGGAGGTTAATCGATATTTTGGTTCAGTTTAATAATATCGCTAAGAGACATGTAAAATGTATAATATCAAAAAATAAGGCTCAATACGCACTATATCAAGAAACCTAGTAATTACCGGCTACCCCAGCGCCAGCCATAAACCCGGTAATCAAACGAAACCAAACCCATAACACAGTGGTTCGTCTAACGGAACAAATTGGCAAAAAAAACCCAACACTTTATAGCAAAACGTAACATTTATGCGACATCTTTTATTCGCGCTCGTAAAAACCGCGACGAGGCTTGTATGAGCGATGGCCGATTGAATTAAATCGCCGAGACTTATGGCCAGCCATTACCCGTAATGAGACTCCTGGGCGGAGCCCACCGAAGAAATACCAACCCTGTCCCCAGGGCTCTGAACGCCATTCAGTTTATCGCCTTATGGCTGCGCAAAGATAAAAAATCTGAGGTAATGAGAAAAGTAATACCTGTCTAATTTACTCGTCTATCAAAGGTTGCTTTACGCGTGTCTTTGGTTAAATTAAATTTTGGGATGTCGCGGGGTTGTTCGAGT
This sequence comes from Pandemis heparana, assembly GCA_963854515.1. Lineage (NCBI taxonomy): Eukaryota > Metazoa > Arthropoda > Insecta > Lepidoptera > Tortricidae > Pandemis > Pandemis heparana. Next base: position 18,419,512 of record OY978007.1, on the reverse strand, counting down.
TACTACGGTATTTTAACACCATTCCGCGTCGAAAGTGCGGAGTTACAGCGCTGGAAATTTTAAATTAGAAGTTAAAGAAATCTAATTGAAAGCGGCGAGAGCGATGGGCACCTTTGCGTTCGGAATATTGCGGGGCGGGTTGTTTAGTTAACGTCACCTCGGGCCGTAAGTAGCAATTTAAGGCGCTGTCAGCAGCAAATGACCTTGAGCAGCGCCACTCTTCACACATATGGATCGCATGTCTGTTAGTGAAAGAGAAGAAACTATTTCGGCAGCTTGGCGCGCGTCTAAAATCTTGCAAATAAGACACAAATAATAAGAAATAAAAAAAAGTATAGATTATTTGTGAAATATGACTCGTTAGCCGTGTAGGTATGAATATGTTGACTTCATGTTTTTAATTGCAGACCCATACGTCGAAAAAATAAAGACATAGAACCGTTTAATGATGATTTTAAGACCAATCTTTGCAATTATTTTCTATCGAGCCGATTTTCTTCAATTACCTATGTATCGAGTCCGTCCAGCGTGTTTGAAATATGATGAAAATTGACATACATATTTTTTTGGATTTTTATTGTGTGTAATTTTTCTTAAAAAAGTGCTTAAATAACATCAATTTCAACAAAATTTGGTGTTGTCAGCCTCTTAACGCGGAAATTTCCACTTCGCGACCAGGGAAAGACGTAGAATGGTTTACTCTGTGATAGAGAAAGCCTCAAGCCGGCTGTTCATCACCCCCGCTTTCCTGCGTTGTATGCACTATTACGTAAGTAACTTATGTCCCTAAGCCTAGCTTATTGTTGCCTAGACTTAACTACCTATTAAATTATTTATCCCTTTGTTATCTTTAGCCTATAAGTTTGTTATTTGTGACATATTGTGTAAAATCTATACATATAATAAAATTGTAACAGGTCGATGTCTGTACATAGGAGAAATTACAGAAAAAATAAATTGAGGGGGCTCAATATGCGCCACAGAAGCCAAAAATACAACTTTTAGAATTTTTGGCTGTCTGTCTGTCTGTCTGTCTGTCTGTCTGTCTGTCTGTCTGTATGTTTGTTACCGCGCTACGCAAAAACTACTGCACCAAACTGAATGCGGTTTTTTTTATTGTATTGCTGGAGGTCTAACTTAAACTCCCATGTCGCGTTTTTTTCGAAACTCCACCTAGAAGTCGAGATATAAAAGAAAAAGGGGGGGTCCACCAAAAATATTTTTTGATACATTATTTATTGGGATACCAAATGAAAGAGGAAGAAGTGCTGAGTTCAAAAATGTAGTACATGTAATATGTTATAATAATATTAAGCAATAGAATAATAATAAAGTTTACTATGGGTTAATTAGTTCCGCTATTTGTTAATAGATGTCGCTATATGCACGTCATTTTTCCTAAGGCTAACTAAATGAAGTAAGTATATATCTATTTTCAGGCTTCTGTACCTCAAAATGTGTTGTCCGTCTGTCGGTCCGAGTCTTTGTCTGTCAAGACCCCTTTTATCAGTAACGCGTAATTAAAAGTTAAAGTTGAAATTATACTAACTAGGTATTACTTAGGTCTGTGTTTCTTAGAGATGTAATAAATAATAATAAATAAATATCTTGGGACAATTGACACCAATTGACCTAGTCCCAAACTAAGCAAAGCTTGTGATATGGGCACTAGACAACGGATAAACATACTTATATAGATAAATACATACTTAAATACATATTAAACATCCAAGACTCGAGAACAAACATTCGTATTTTTCATACAAATATCTGCCCCGACCGGGGATCGAACCCGGGACCTCAAGCTTCATAGTCAGGTTCTCTAACCACTAGGCCATCCGGTCGTCAAGGTTGAAGTCAAGGTGTTTTTATACAAATGCCTTGCCACCAAGAAATGTGGGGTAGGTACTTTCAGTTGTCCTAGATATTTGAAATTTGGGTAGTATAAGGTATAATTATATATATTAAGCGCGTTCATAGAACAAGGAACAGTTGTGTATGTAAAGCTATGTAAAGGTAATCAAATAATAATAAAGTTTTTATCTATTGGTCAACAGATGGCTCGAGTTGTATCATAATATTTTGATGTCATTTTAAGTCTGATTTTATTTAATGTTTAGGGTTTATTGATATTCTAAAAATATAGGTAGTTATATCATGCAACCGTTAAAAAATATATCCAACTAGCTTCTGACCACGACTGCGTCTGCGTAGAATTAAGACTTACGTTAGGCAGCTACGGCCTTTAACATGTATATCGCTATCCCACGGGAACTATGCAATTTTCCGGGATAAAAAGTAGCCTATGTTTTAATCTAGGGTACCAACTATTTTCGTTCCAAAGTTTATCCAAATCCGTCCAGTCGTTTCAGCGTGAAGAAGGAACAAACATACACACTCACTCACTCACATCGTCACATCGTCACAAACTTTCGCATTTATAATATTAGTAGGATTTAAATAAAGTCTTTTCTGCAATCATATTATTTCATATTGTGTCCAATAGATGTCGCCGTAATGGAAATAAACAAGGTATTGTTTTATGCTGTTACAATTTCAATAAAAAACTTTAAAAAAGTTCACGTAGGCTGCAACGCGTATCAGTATCTCTACTGGAGCCAATTGATATACTGTCTGGGACTGGGTTCTGACTGGGATCCCGTTTGTTCAGTTTGTGAAGGTTGCTCTTATAGCATAGCACAGCCAAAATCAAATCTAACTAAAAATGTTTGTATATGTCTTCTATGTCTGTCTATATAGGATTAGGCTCTGCAACACTGGATACAATATTCACTTGCTAAATTTGTAAGGAACCCTCGATACGCGAATCCGACTCGCACTTGGCTGATTTTTTAAAACAAAGTGTCTTCACGCTTAAAGCACTTCTTAACCAATTTTATGAAATTAGTTAAAGAGATAGATAAATAGACCTATAGAAAAAAACAAGTTTAGGAAATTTATACTTACTCTAGAATGGAAGTGAAACTTTGTTTGAAAATTTATCGTTTGAAGGATATTTTATATTAAAAAAATTTAGGGGGTGAAATTGCGTGAAGGACACTTAGCAAGCTAACAAATTAACGAATAAAATCTTGAAAAATTACTAGATACTTGATTATGAAGCTGAATATTGGAAAGGTTTATGTGAATCCATACTATTATTTAATTATGTGATGGTATGCCTGTCTGTTACCTCTTCACGTTTAAACCGCTGATCCGATTTAAACGGGTATGGATATAGTTATGCTCCTGGGTAGGACAAAATAGTTTTTGATTGCAGGAATCATCCTTTAAGGATGTGCAACGGGGGTGAAATTTACTACGAAAATGCGATACTCGAAGGATAATAATAATTTGAGCTCTAATTGATACTCTGCCACTAAAATATCCTACCCAAAATTCTAATTCCACGCAGACGAAGTCGCGGGCAAAAGCTAGTAAATAAATATTATTATTATTATTATTATTATTACCTCTTAGCTCTCCGGCGTATAATACACAAGGATTATGCAAGATAGTAGCCCATGCAATCACTTAATGCACATGCGTTTCAATGCCTTGCGTTTAGAACTTCCAAGAATCACGTGAATGATTGTGTCGTAGCACGAGGCATAAGATCTCTATGTTAATTGGACCTAGTAATTAATTTACCGAACCTCGGCAAAGTAAGGCTTGGGGTTCAATCATCGTACATCCTACTGATATTATAAATGCGAAAGTTTGTGACGATGTGACTGAGTGAGTGTGTATGTTTGTTCCTTCTTCACGCTAAAACGACTGGACGGATTGGGATAAAATTTGGAAGTAACATAGCTGGTACCCTAGATTAAAACAAAGGCTACTTTATATCCCGAAAAATTGTATAATTCCCGTGGGATAGCGATAAACATGTGAAAGGTCGTAGCGCCTAGAGTCGCGACGTAAATACTTATTGCAAGATATACTGTCAACATCAGTTCTTAAGTTTAATTCTACGTGGACGAAGTCGCAGGCAGAAGCTAGTTTCTAATACTTACAATCCGAGGCCTCCCGTCAGAGGCCTGCGGGGCCCGTGGCCAATCAACTGGAGTTACAAACTAAACCGTTTTCACTTAACCCACTATTAATACAGACTTCAGATGGGGTTACTTATGTAGCATGCTATCGATATTATATCGATAAACACAGATAGATTTCATCGATATTCTGGCGCGGCTTTTGAGAAATTCTTGGTTTGTGCATTTAAAGCCATCTTCATGATCAAATTTCTAGGACAATTTAGGGCAAATACCCCGATGCAGGCCATGGGATGGTTTTTGCCATTTTGAACTTTAAATCGAGTTTACTAAGGAATAGACAACTTTAAAAATCTATGGTCATAAGTGGCTACGTGGCGTAAGGTACAAAATAACTGACGCCTTAATATTTTCTCTCGACGTTCCAGATTATTCAGATTAACCGGATATCGATATGACGGCGATTGAGCTGATTACCTACTTAAACCATACTGACGAGGGTGCTTATTTTACTCTGGCGGAACATCGAAGTATCTTTTTGCGTGGAGAGTGGCACGTGAAAGGAATGGAACGTCACTGTCAAATGACTGTCACTGTCATTGAAGAAAAAGGCGCGAAAAGGGCAGTTGTTGTTCGTTCGACGGATCGCCGACGTCCGCATTTGTTTTGTTTTTTTATTAGTACGATTTATAATTAAACATTGAGTCGCATCTGCAAGTTTAATAATGTCTGGTGAAGAAGATACCCTAAAGTCGTCAGATACAATCATCGATACTCCGGCGTCACTATTTGAGAGATTATGACAGCCTTCGGTATTCAATAGACAGGCTTCACCGCGACATCCGACCCTTGGCGTTCATTACCTATACGTAAGTTAAATCGCATTAAACCATGATTTAGTGCTTTGAACAAAGGCTCGAAAGGGCTTAATATGCTCCCTATCTGAAATGAATCGGCACTTATTGGACGGATCATTGACTGCCCATTTATAAGTACTTTATATTATAATCTTCTTGTTAGAGTTTGCATTTTACTTGTTTGATCTTTGCACTGTTTGTTTTATTTTAGAATTTACCGTATTTTTTAGATTAATTAATTCGTTTTCAGTCCTTGGGTTGTGGCAGAATATCAGTGTTTTGCTCCTACGAGCAATGTTGACCACCGAGCCATGGCCCTTTTGCACTGCTGCAACGCACACAACAAAATACATATGTTAAGTCTAATGTGTATTTTTTTTGTTTTTGCTTTCTATTGTTTTTTTAACTTGATTGTGTGTATTGTAGCATTCAAATAAACGATATAGCTATCTATCTATCTATCTATCATTAACAAATTACAGTCCTCGCGAGAGGTACGGGCGGCTGCAATTCCATGGACTAATGGACAAGGATTTTAGTTTTATAATTAAGGTAAACTAAAATATGACTTAATGTTTGTCCGGGTGGAATCTTGGGACTAAATTTTGAAGCAAATACCTTTAACCGATTGAGCTGAAATTTTTCATATTTGAGTAAGTCGGATGACAATACAATAATCTGGTAGTGGAAGTGCAGTTCTGGTGACCCAGCCAGGATCGTCTCCGCAGGAAGGAACGCTTCAACGGTTGGTCCGATTGACTTGTAATTTGGTACACATGCAGGACGGATGATAATCCAAGTACAGCCAGCATAAAAAGCTTGTATTAAAAATGAAACTTTCGACGGAAACTTAATCGTTAACTTGCGGTATTCATGGCTGTGGTAGTTTTACTTTAGAATTTATTATTAATGTACCTAGAGCGTGCATTGGGGAGTTGCCAGGGGCGATAACGATCCTATATCCTTTCCAGACTCTCCAACTATACCCCCTTGCAAAAAAACGGGCACCCATGGTTTTTGAATTTTATATGCATTAAAGCTTATTTTCTAGCTTTACTGCCTAAAAATCTGAAAAACCATAGGTGCCCGATTTTTTTGCAAGGGGGTGTATTTTCTTAACCAAGCGACAGCGATAAACTACTCAAGCGATCGTAACACGCGTGAACGCCTTACAAATAAACAAACTGATATACGTATTTACAAAGTTAGGTTTGTACACCTACAGTTCATTTCGTGTTTTCAAAGGCATTGTCATAACAATGTTAGACACGAACCAGACCTACGTTTTATATAAATAAATACACAACTATAAAACCCATTCTACACATATCCCCTTCGCATCCTGAAACTTCGCTGAAAGCGCTAATCCAATTTGCGCCCGTGTGTTTAGCCTTTACAATGGCTAATCAGCTAGTAGGTATCCACCCTAACGCGTCAGCGAATACGGGCGACTGGTAAAAGGTTTAGCAATACACTGCGCGTTTTGCCCATTGGTTGACGCGCTGTGAGCGTCTCCCACGCGCAATGAACAGAGAATTGACAGTTAAAGCTGGTGTGAACGTGGTCGAGGCACAGAAGTCAACAACCTGACGCGGCACCAGACTTGGTAGATAACGCGCGTCTTAGGAATTAAGCGCGCGGGAAAAAATCATTAGACTCTGATGAAAATTTCACGGAATGGTAAATCTGGAGAGAAAAGTTTTTCTGTTGGAGAAACATTAGTATGTAAGTATAGACAGATTGTCTGAAAACTGTTCTAGAATATTGTATGTATGTAAACTCTTTATGCACGTAAAATCCCTACTAATCCTATCTTGTTTAAATATTATAAATGCAAAAGTGTGTGAGTGACGATGTGACTATGTGAGTGAGTGTTTATTTTTGTTCCTTCTTCACACTAAAATACGGTACACGCAAAATTTTGATAAAATTTGGAACGAAGATAGCTGGTACCCTAGAATAATTAAAACATAGGCTACTTTTTATTCCGGAAAATTGTGTAGTTCCCGCGGGATAGCGATAAATTATGTCAATTGCTTATTCTACACGGACAAAGTCACGGGCAGAATCTAGTATTATAAATGCGACAGTAACTCTGTCTGTCTGTCTGTCATGCTTTCACGTCTAAACCACTGATCCGATTTTAATGAAATTTGGTACAGAGGTAGATTCAGTCCCGGGAAGGACATTCTGCGCAGACGGAGTTGCGGGCGAGCGCTAGTCAAAAATAAACAAATGACACATTATCAAACAGAAATAAGTAAATGAACACAAAATATTTACCTTGCTACTCAGCTACTTACGTGCAAGATAACCAAGCTTGTGCGAAATATATACGTTTTGCATGCAAGCCCTCCCACCACTACTAGGTACCACACAAAACGCACACAAATCCCACAAACTTAATTAATCCTAACATCACACAAGCACTGACGCGCGTTTCGATCCCTTTACGGGATCATTCTCAAAGTCAGAGCACAACCGATGCACATGCGAACCAACGTCGTACACAAAAATAAGAAAAAAAAAGAAATAAGTACGACGCCTGTCTGTGGCTAAGTGGAGTAATGTTGCTTGATTGTTCTTGTCTTGGTTTTCTATGGTGATTTTTGATTTTGCGGGTGGTAGGGCTTTGTGCAAGGTCCGTCCGGCTCGCTACCACCATCTTACTCGCTAATCCTGCCGCTAAGCAGCAGTGCTTGCACTGCTATGTTCCGGTGTGGAGAGTAAGACAGCCCGGGAAATCACGGGCACAAGAGGCGTTTCATATAAGTCCTCTAGGTTGGCAACGCATCTGCAATCTCTCCGGGGTTTGCGGGTGTCTATGGGCAGTGGTGATCGCTTACCGTCAGGTGATCCACTTGCTCGTTTTCCTTCCAATTCACATAAAAAAAAGTATACATATACAAAATTTCGTTTTGAAAAGCGGTGCCAGTTTTTTTTACTTATTTCAAGTAATACCTACAAATAAATTTCAAGTGGTATATACAAAGAGCTTATTCAAAATCAGAATTTGTGATAATATTATGATTAAATTTACTTTGCTAAATATCTACGATAAAACTCATCTTATTAAAAATCTTTTCTCATAGCTTCAATAGGTCAAAACTTTCTAGGAAAATAAAAAGAAGGCCCTACAATAAGGAAACTTCGAGACCTATCCTTAAAACTTCTGCAATACCTAAATTCCTAATTCCACTAAAGAAATTTGAGAGGAATCTCTCCCGTATCGAACTTCAGAACTGTCATGCTGTCATACTGAGATTACTTCTAGTTTCAGAATATCACGAACTTCATAGAAATAATGTTTAGGACATTAATTAGTCAAGTAGGTACCTAAAAAACCGTGGTAGCCTTGTATTTGACCTGTGGCCTCTCAAACAGAGGGTCGTGGGTTCGAATCTCGGGCTCGCACCTCTGAGTTTTTCGGAATTTATGTGCGAAATTAGGTACATCTGAAATTTACCATGAGCTATTCGGTGAAGGAAAACATCGTGAGGAAACCTGCACACATCCGCGAAGCAATTCAATGATGTGTGTGAAGTTCCCAATTCGCACTGGGCCCGCGTGGGAACTATATCCCAAAGCCCTCTCATTCTGAGAGGTTAGGTTGGAATTTTATTGCGTCAAACTGAGCGGAAATTACTATTTACCATCTGCGCGGAAAGAGAAGCAACTGGTACCTTCTATGTTTTTTCTTTACTCCCAGACCAGCATGAAAGTAAAATGTATACTAGCTCTCGAAATAAACTGATCAATACCGTACAACAATATATGTAGTATTTATGTACCTATCGGTTGCAATCGACATAGTTCGGTGCCGCCAGAATCTCGCGGTCGACCGGTATATTCGATTGTAGCAAGGTTGAGCTAGTGTTGCTCGGTACACCGACTATCGATAGATTATCGATACGATAATCCAATAAACGACGTTGCGTCGACCAGGCCCTTATCACCAACCCGACAATTGTCACGTTGTCACTGACAATTCTATTAATATTACAACCACGACGAGAATCAACGCAAGTCCATCCCCCTTATTCATAAACGCTCTATATAGGCTTCTGCTAACTTAGCAATCGTTTGTCCTTATCTGTCACGTTGACATTTACCTTTCACAGATAAGGACAAACGATTACTAAGTTAGCAGAAGCCTATAGAGCGTTTATGAATAAGGGGGCATCTGTATAACATTGAGTTAACTTCTTGCTCCGGTACGCTTATTGTCTACCTCGCTCGCAATCGCCATCTTCTTCATTTTGACAGTTCATGTATGGGCTGACAATTGACATCGGAATCAGCTATCTGTCACATTCATACAAGAACTGTCAAAATTAACACGATGGCGATCGCGAGCGAGTTAGACAATAAGCCTACGGGTTAAGGCGCTGTCAACAGCAAAAGACCTTGAGCAGCGCCACTCTTCACACACACGGTTCACGTGCCTGTGAGTGAAAGAGAAGAAACTATTCCGGCAGCTTGGCGCGCGTCTAAAATCTTGCAAATAAGACACAAATAAGAAGAAATAAAAAAAGTATGGATTATTTGTGAAATATGACTCGTTAGCCGTGTAGCTATGAATATGTTGACTTCATGTTTTTAATTGCAGACCCATACGTCGAAAAAATAAAGACATAGAACCGTTTAATGATGATTTTAAGACCAATCTTTGGAATTATTTTCTATCGAGCCGATTTTGTTCAATTGTGTATCGAGTCCGTCTAGCGTGTTTGAAATATGATGAAAATTAACATTATATTTTTTTTGTATTTTTTTTGTGTGTAGTTTTTCTTAAAAAAGTGCTTAAATAACATCAATTTCAACAAAATTAGGTGTTGTCAGCCTCTTAAGAAGAGTCAAAATGTATCGAACTATATGAAGACGTATAGTTTAATAATTTGTGCAGAGCCCGGGCGGCCGCTATAGCTTTATCAATAACTTCATATTAAATTGGTATCCAAGAGTTCTGTCTAGACAGGAACTTAACCAAACCTGTAACCTCGGTATTCTGTGCCAACACTAACTAACTGAGCCACTACAAAACCTAGAGTGCAGTTTTCAGTCCAAGACGACTAAAACAAAAGTTCGTGTCTCCAGACACTTCTCTTGAGTCTAGGTAGGTACTCTTTATTTTTACATGCAATGATCTCAGGCAAAATATCGTCTTCTTCGTATCGCGTTAGTTTACTTATTATAGGGAATTCTGCAAAATTAAACACACTTCGGGTATTTGATTGCATCATCATCATCATCATCATCAGCCTATTTGATTGTATGTGTGTGTATAAATTGCTACTTATAAAAAATGGTCCACCGCCGCGCCGCGTCTGTCTCTCTGTTCACGATAAATAATAAAGAATGCACATCGGTCTCCTCGACTAATTTCGGCTTCGTAGAGCGTTGTCTCACTTACGTGACGCCTGTTGTCTTTTTCCAAAGAGCGAAGTGCAAAATTTATGGCTACTGTAAAACGCTATCCGCATCCCTAGTCTAGTACGTAGTGGCCGTTACCGTTCGTGTTATAACCGAATAGCTTTTATTTGCATTGCATAAATGTTTCGCGTCTGCTGTTATATGGAGTCCAAATTTTTCGCATCGCTGTTCAAACGTGCACTTATATTGCTGCCGCATTTCATTTTTAGACGTAAATGTTTTAACTAAATCTGTAGAGTTAAAATCGTGAAATGAACAGGAGTGTTTTTGAGCTTTGCGAATGAGCCTTGTCGAGTTTAAGGCGAAGGGATAGGCAAATGACCTTGCCCGTTCGTGACGTGGCAAGCAGTCCGATCAACGCGACATCTGTTAAATAATCGACGCGTGAACTCGATGCGAATGGGCGCGGGCTGATGGATTGAAATATTGCACTGCGATGTTAGTAGATGGCGCTTGCTTTAGTTTTCCGATTGCCTACACAGACACAGCATAATGTTCAAATCAGATTTTGCAAAAAAAATAAAAAAAAATTAACATTTCGGCATTCGTAACGTGGCCTTTAAGGTCTTGTTACCTTGGGCTCTGTCTGCTCCGCAAGGAATAGAGACGTTATTTATTTATGTATGTATGTGATATAATACATGAGAAAGTTTGTGACGATGTGAGTGAGTGTGTATGTATGTTTGTTTCTTCTTCAAGCTACAACAACTGGACGGATTTGGATGAAATTTGGAACGAAGACAGTTGGTACCCTAGATTAAAACAGGCTACTTTTTATCCCAGAAAAATGCAGTTTCAGCGGGATAGTGATGAACGTGACGTCAGAGGTGTCCAGAGTCTGTTTAGAGTTGCAACGTAAATTATTATGGCAGAATAAAGTAAAACTTGAACGTGTGCGGGAAAGATACAGAATAAGGCATGGTTTTTCCAATGATTATCTTCAAAACCGATATCCGAGGGTCCGAGAGGTCCCCAAACATAAATCCATAATCAAAAATGAAAAAGGTGGCCGCCATTTTGAATTCTTTAAGTTTTGGACCGATTATTTTCAAAATCGATATCTGAGAATCCGAGTGGTCGTCAAACACAAATCTGCTATCGAAAATGAAAAAACTGGCCACCATTTTGAATTCTTTACTTTTTGAACCGATTGTTTTCAAATTCGATGTCTGAGGATCCGAGTGGTCCCCAAACATGAATCCGTTTTTAAAAATGAAAAAAGTAGCCGCCATTTTGAAAACTTTTGTTTTTCGACTGATTGTTTTCAAAATCGATATCTGACAATCCGAGTGATTCCCAAACACGTATCCGTTATATAAAATGAAAAAAGTGACCGCCATTTTGAAATCTCTAGTTTTTGAACCGACTGTTTTCAAAATCGATATCTGAGGATCCGAGTGGTCACCAAACATGAATCCATTATCAAAAATGAAAAAAGTGCCCGCCATTTTGAAATCTTTAGTTTTTGGACCGATTATTTTCAAAATCGATATCTGACGATCCGAGTGGTTCCCAAACACGTATCCGTTATATAAAATGGAAAAAGTGGCCGCCATTTTGAAATCTTTAAGTTTTGGACCGAATATTTTCAAAACCGATATCTGAGGGTCCGAGTGGTCGTGAAACACAAATCTGCTATCGAAAATGAAAAAACTGGCCGCCATTTTGAAATCTTTAGTTTACTGACCGATTGATTTCAAAATCGATATCTGAGAATCCGAGTTGTCTCCAAACATGAATCCGTTTTTAAAAATGAAAAAAGTGGCCGCCATTTTGAAATCTTTAAGTTTTGGACCGAATATTTTCAAAATCGATATCTAAGGGTCCGAGTGGTCGTGAAACACAAATCTGCTATCAAAAATGAAAAAACTGGCAGCCATTTTGAAATCTTTAGTTTACCGACCGATTGATTTCAAAATCGATATCTGAGAATCCGAGTTGTCTCCAAACACGTATCCGTTATCAAAAATGACAAAAGTGGTCGCCATTTTGAAATCTTTAGTTTTTGGACCGATTATTTTCAAAACCGATATCTGAGGGTCCGAGAGCTCCCCAAACATAAATCCGTTATCAAAAATGAAAAAAGTGGCCGCCATTTTGAAATCTTTAAGTTTTGGACCGATTATTTTCAAAATCGATATCTGAGAATCCGAGTGGTCGTCAAACACAATTCTGCTATCGAAAATGAAAAAACTGGCCGCTATTTTGAATTCTTTACTTTTTGAACCGATTGTTTTCAAATTCGATATCTGAGAATACAGGTGGTCCCCAAACATGAATCCGTTTTTAAAAATGAAAAAAGTAGCCGCCATTTTGAAAACTTTTGTTTTCCGACCGATTGATTTCAAAATCGATATCTGAGGATCCGAGTTATCTCCAAACACGTATACGTTATCAAAAATGACAAAAGTGGCCGCCATTTTGAAATGTTTAGTTTTCAGACCGATTATTAACCGATATCTGAGGGTCCAAAAGGTCCCCAAACATAAATCTGTTTTTAAAAATGAAAAAAGTGGCCGCCATTTTGAATTCTTTACTTTCTAGACCAATTGTTTTCAAAATCGATATCTGAGGATCCGAGTGGTCCCCAAACATGAATCCGTTTTTATAAATGAAAAAACTGGCCGCCATTTATCAACCCGTTATCAAAAATGGAAAAAGTGGCCGCCAGCTCAGATATCGATTTTGAAAACAATCTGTTCAAAAACTAAACATTTCAAAATGATGATGACTTTTCTATTTTGTATAACGGATACGTGTTTGGGAACCACTCAGATCGTAAGATATCGATTTTGAAAACAATCAGTACAAAAACTAGTTTTTAAAATGGTGGACACCTTTTTTTATTTTTAAAAACGGATTCTTGTTTGGGGACCACTCGGATCCTCAGATATCGATTTTGAAAACATTTGGTCCAAAAAGTACAGAATTCAAAATGGCGGCCAGTTATTTTTATTTTCGATAGCAGATTTGTGTTTGATGACCACTCGGACCCTCAGATATCGATTTTAAAAATAATCGATCCAAAATTTAAAGATTTCAAAATGGCGGCCACTTTTTTCATTTTTAAAAACAGATTTATGTTTGGGGACCTCTCGGACCCTCAGATATCGGTTTTGAAAATAATCGGTCCGAAAACAAAATATTTCAAAATGGTGGCCACTTTTGTCATTTTTGATAACGTATACGTGTTTGGAGACAACTCGGATCCTCAGATATCGATTTTGAAATCAATCGGTCGGAAAACTAAAGATTTCAAAATGTCGGCCTGTTTTTTCATTTTTGATAGCAGATTTGTGTTTCACGACCACTCAGACCCTTAGATATCGATTTTGAAAAAAATCGGACCAAGACTTAAAGATTTCAAAATGGCGCCCACTTTTTTCATTTTTAAAAACGGATTCATGTTTGGGGACCTCTCGGACCCTCAGATATCTGTTTTGAAAATAATCGGCCCAAAACTTAAAGATTTCAAAATGGCGGCCACTTTTTTCATTTTTGATAATGGATTTATGTTTAGGGAGCTCTCGGACCCTCAGATATCGGTTTTGAAAATAATCGGTCCAAAAACTAAGGATTTCAAAATGGCGGCCACTTTTGTCATTTTTGATAACGGATACGTGTTTGGAGACAACTCGGATTCTCAGATATTAATTTTGAAATCAATCGGTCGGTAAACTAAAGATTTCAAAATGGTGGCCAGTTTTTTCATTTATAAAAACGGATTCATGTTTGGGGACCACTCGGATCCTCAGATATCGATTTTGAAAACAATTGGTCTAGAAAGTAAATAATTCAAAATGGTGGCCAGTTTTTTCATTTTCGGTAGCAGATTTGTGTTTGACAACCACTCGGACCCTCAGATATCGATTTTGAAAATAATCGGCCCAAAACTTAAAGATTTCAAAATGGCGGCCACTTTTTTCATTTTTGATAACGGATTTATGTTTGGGGAGCTCTTGGACCCTCAGATATCGGTTTTGAAAATAATCGGTCCAAAAACTAAAGATTTCAAAATGGCGGCCACTTTTGTCATTTTTGATAACGGATACGTGTTCGGAGACAACTCGGATTCTCAGATATCGATTTTGAAATCAATCGGTCGGTAAACTAAAGATTTCAAAATGGCGGCCAGTTTTTTCATTTTTGATAGCAGATTTGTGTTTCACGACCACTCGAACCCTTAGATATCGATTTTGATAATATTCGGTCCAAAACTTAAAGATTTCAAAATGGCGGCCACTTTTTTAATTTTTAAAAACGGATTCATGTTTGGGGACCACTCGGATCCTCAGATATCGATTTTGAAAACAATTGGCCCAAAACTTAAAGATTTCAAAATGGCGGCCACTTTTTTCATTTTTGATAACGGATTTATGTTTGGGGAGCTCTCGGACCCTCAGATATCGGTTTTGAAAATAATCGGTCCAAAAACTAAAGATTTCAAAATGGCGGCCACTTTTGTCATTTTTGATAACGGATACGTGTTTGGAGACAACTCGGATTCTCAGATATCGATTTTGAAATCAATCGGTCGGTAAACTAAAGATTTCAAAATGGCGGCCAGTTTTTTCATTTTTGATAGCAGATTTGTGTTTCACGACCACTCGGACCCTTAGATATCGATTTTGAAAATATTCGGTCCAAAAAGTAAAGAATTCAAAATGGCGGCCAGTTTTTTCATTTTCGGTAGCAGATTTGTGTTTGACGACCACTCGGACCCTCAGATATCGATTTTGAAAATAATCGGCCCAAAACTTAAAGATTTCAAAATAGCGGCCACTTTTGTCATTTCTGATAACGGATACGTGTTTGGAGACAACTCGGATCCTCAGATATCGATTTTGAAATTAATCGGTCGAAAAACTAAAGATTTCAATATGGCGGTCTTTTTTATTTTGATAACGGATCCATGTTTGGGAACCACTTTGACCTTCAGATATCTTTTTTTTTTCTTTCTAATGATAGACTATACATTGGAGTACTACTTGCCTCATTATCAAAATTTTTCATGCAGTAATTCCAACCAAAATCCTATTTCCCATGCTTGTTCGCTAAACAGCAAGTAAGTATCAAACCAACCTGCCACTAAGTTCCCAAAAAACGGATTGAAAATAATAACTTTTAACAATATAGGTATTATACGTGCGAAGCGAACGAGTACGACTTTTTGAAGCACTGTTTCGCGCCTATTCTGTGACTCAAACAACATGCTTAGCCAAACCAATATGAAAAAACGCGAAGCGAATATTGGCAACGTCGCGTCGCTTACGCACTGCCGCCACCGAGCGAACATGCAACGTTGCTTTTTCCTTATTATTTTCATACGTCTTATCCAAATTATTTTTTTATTTATTTATCTATTATTTTTTTATTATTTTTTTATGAACATTTTTGGTTTTATCTTAATAATTTATTTCATTGTATTATCTTTTTAACATTTTTTTGGTTTCCGAATTTTTTTGTACATTGAAAAGCGCCTGATTGAATGTGCGGGCAAATATTGCGTTCGCCCTTTTCACAGGATCTGGGCAGTACTACTCTCTAAAGCCTTATTTGTTGGCTAATTGAAGCAAACGCACCGTGGAATTTTAATTATGAGTTACTAGAGTGACCTCGTCGAGATTGGTAGCAAACAGATTGGTTTCACCCGAGCAAACCGCGCACAAAATATTTTCGAGACTCTTAGAGCAAACGAATTTTTGTACTAACTACGACATTAAGGAATATGTTTTCACCGGTGAATTCTAATTCAAGACATGTTTTATAGAATGTGCAGTTTTCAAAACTCCAAATTGTGTATTATCGCCATAAAACATGCACAAAAACAACCAATTTATGAGCTTTTGCCTATCCCTTCGCCTTAAAACGCTTTATTTTGTGTAGCATTGCTAAGAGTCAGGCGTAAAATATCGATGTTTGTTGAAGCTATGGACGAGTGGCGCGAGTGGTCGTGAATAAAGGTAATGGTTTTTAGTACGTTGAATAAGGGATCCAAACCGTACCTTTATACGCATTAAGGCCCGCAAAGCGTTGAATCTTTGCCAACCCCCGATAAAGGTGTTCGGCTTCGATTAACCTTTCGCGAAAACTTAAGAAAATAACTGCCGATCTTTCCAGATAGCAGATAGCCCGGGAACATTCCACTTTACGGCAGCCACCGTTAACTCTTAACGACACTGTATTAAAGTCGAGTTTACTCTGACAAGAGCCGTAATGGAGATCGAAAGATAGAATACAATTATGATCTGTGATTCCATTTTTATTGGATTTATAATGGAATAAAAACGTTCGTTGTTGATTTGAAGCGAGGAACGGTCCAATTTAATTTGGTGGAGTTGATTGTTTTGTGCCGTTGTTTTTTCGTGGAAATAAGTATCCTTTTCCATAAATAAAATAAGCCTTTTTGGGTCAACAATGCGATCGATTACAGAAATAATATAAGCCCTGATTTCGACTCGACTTAAAAGTATTTACAGGGTTAAAAATGTGGGGTTTCTTTTGGCGATTTTGCCCGACATTTCATATAACTAGGCCTTTATTAACTAAAGAAAAAGCAGTAAGAAAGACACACACGACACTTTAAAGGATAAGTTCGCCTTAGTAGATCTATTTATATCATAACCTGTAATATTAATGTGTTTTATGTACAATAAAGAGTTATACATACCTACATATATACATACATACATATGTACATACAAATATACATTTTTGTGCCTAGATTTCGTGTTGTATTGCTAAACTAAGCTATTACGCTCAGCGCGAGCCATTAGCGGCGCGGCCAGCGCTTCATTTCACGCGCGATCACGCCGCGGCGGGCGCGCGCTACGGGCTGTGGTCACGGAATGCGGGATATCGCGGGGAATGGCGGATTCGGGAACGGCTGTTGGCAGGCTGTTCTTAATTACGAGGGTTTGTCCGGCGTTTGTGTTGATAGAAGTTGGAATAACGATTTGTTTTTGAAGTCACGTAGGTCGTCGAATTTGTTATTTTTAATTTGTTATCAGTATCATTCATTTTAGATGTTGGTTATTCAGATCTTAAATTTCGTTGAGCAAATACAGTGAGGGAAATGGAGTCGAATATTATTGCTGGCGACACCATAAACCATAAAGTATCATTACTATAAAATACGATATAATTACTCAGCGGCGGTTCGAAGCGGTCACTGAGTTAGCTCCTCCGAAAATCGTTTCAATGGTGTGTAATTAGTAATTACTAATTACGAGTATATCGTTTTCCCAAACTCGTTGATTCAACTTAGCAAACTTTCCACTCGCATTTTTTCCTCACTCGAATTTGTTTTCGTGGACGTATTTAACCATTCGCGTGGGGTGACAAACGTTGCCTTTTCTAATAGATTTTTGTTCCAATAAGGTTCCAATCATTTTTTTTTCAATAAGTAATCAGCATTGGAGAGGCACTATAAGAGAGAGAGATTAGTCGCCAATTTCTAGACACAGAAACATAGTTACTACGCTCACGCGGAGCTCCTATTTCTGCGTGCTTTTGGCCCTTCGGACCGATGAAATCTTAACATAACCTAAACCTATCTAAGTTTCTGTCTAGAAATAGGACTCTGATAAAATTTGCGAATAATAAAAACTGATTGGGTAAATATGCAATTAAATAGATAAATAAATAAATAATTATCTTGGGACAAATTACACCAATTGACCCAGTCCCAAACTAAGCAGAGCTTGTGCTATGGGTACCAGGCAACGGATAAACATACTTATATAATGTACGTAAATAAATACTTAAATACATACAACATCCATGACTCGAGCACAAACATTCGTATTCATCATACAAATGTCTGCCTTTACCGGGATTCGAACCCGGGACCTCTAGCTTCAAAGTCAGGGGCACTAACCACTGGGCTATCCGGTCGTCAAATGTCGTCAATTGAATAATTATGACTATTGGCAATACATACTTAGGTATGATAAAATTCGAATGAGGAAAAATGCGAATGGAAAGTTTGGATTTAACGAATTTGGGGAAACGATCTTTTTGTTAATACGATCGTAAACCATACCATCGATATTTTAATTTCTAATCGATACTGAAAATTAGAACAGAAAAATCCGAAAAGTAAAGTTATGGCCGGGAATCGAACCCGGGTCCTCGTCATTCCGTGACGCGTGCTATACCCCTACACCACCCATAGCAGGTAACAAGGTGGCATCAATTTTTGTGTACAAATTGCATTTAAAAATTTACTTTAAAGAAAGAAAGAAAGAAAGACAAAGTTTATTTATGACAATCATAGTAATTAAAAAACAAAAACATATTAAAAGCTGCATAAAATTGACATAAAATGACCCCAACTCAGCATTTGCTGGCCTTACGGCCAACGCTAATCATCCGTTGGGGTTACTTTTGTGACAGTTCCGTACATTTCTAAGTACTATTTTAACCTTCGGTTAGTCCCTGACTTAGGATTTATAAGTAAGTAGCGGTAATAATACTTGCATGCCCGCAAGAAAAAATGGCGACATCCGATCTTGTGTTCAGACCACACTGTCAGTAACATCTCTTGACGCTGGCTGAAAAGCTCAACACACATTGTTTTTTTTTAAATTTACTGACCGTAGCTGTTGCAGATGAGCCGCACGCGCGTGTCGTGGCGGCACTCGCGCAGCTCGCGCATGAGCCCTCCCTCGTTGCGCAGGAACGCCTTGTATGACTGCGCGGCGCCGTGCACGCGCCCCGCCCGCCCCCCCGCGCCCCCCACCACCGCGCTGCTGTTCAGGTTGCTGCGACACAATAAACGGGCCTTACCATGACGTCTTAATGCAAATTAAAATAAACCGTCTTCGAATTGACCAACTTCCATACATTTCATCTCCTGTTTCAAGCCCTTCAAGCGTTTTATCTCATTAAAAAGTAGCCTAGTCTAATTATGTGAATATAAGCTCCAGTGTTGCCAGAGTTCGCAAAGCCCTGCCTCCTAAGCAAAATATAAAGTGTGAAGTCATTTTACGTTGGTTACTTACATAAACAATAGGGCTCCTACTATCAAAATGCATTTGACAGTTGCCGTGTTTCGAAGAAACACGAATAAAATAGTACATTATTGGGGATGAGAGCGAGTAGTTTGAACAAAGTGACGCTTGATGCAGCTGTGGCACTTGCTCGATCTTAAGAACAAAAAAGCATCTCTTCTTACCATGAAGTCTTAATGCGATTCCAATCCGACTCAGTTCAAGTTTTATCTGTGAATTTTAGTATGGATCTGACAGCGAGCGAACGTAAACTGAATCGGAGGTATCGCATTAAGACGTCATGGTAAGGCCCCTGCTAAATGCTATTGACACAATGATATTAGACGCAGTGTTGGTAGGCCTCCCACTAGGAGGACTGACGACATCGTGAAAGTTGCGGGAAACCGGTGGATGCAGGTGGCGAGTTGTCGTTCATTGTGGTGTGCTAAGGGGGAGGCATTTGTTCAACAGTGGACGTCTTCAGGCTGATGATGATGATGACACATGATATTGGTCACTCACGAGTATCCCAGCATGTTGCAGATCTTGGCGGCAGTCCCGTCGTCGAGCGTGGTGAGGCAGGCGGGGATCCAGGACTGGTTGGCGGCGCGGTACAGCTGCAGTTCGCCGCGGCCGACGTCGCCGTTGGCGTCGCTCAGGCGAACTGTACCAATGCTTACCATCAGGCTTAAGGTTACAGAGAACAGGGGCCTTACCATGACGTCCTAATTCCGACTCAGTTCAGGTTTTAGCTGTCATTTTTAGTATGGATCTGACAGCGAGCGAACCAAACTGATTAGCATTAAGACGTCATGGTAAGGCCCCAGAACGGATAGCACATAAAATAAAAGAGCTGTGGCGCACGCGAAAAAGACTATCCGTTTTTCCTTATTGTTCGTTCTAGATAACGGCTACAACTCTTCTGCGCTGTTGTGCTTTGCTGATCTGCTCACAGAGTTCCATAATTTTAAGGAACAACGCAGCAGAAACGTGTAGAAGAGAAGAGGATCCGATAAAAAAAGAACAATGAATTAAAAAAAAAACCCCAAACATTAATCGAATACATACAAAACTGTAAATAAAAGAATACTTCAATACATTATTTTGCCATGACACCCCTTTTTTGCGTCGGTGGTTAAAAAATGCCTTACGTCACTGTGGAAAAGAGCTAATATTTTTCAAACTGCTTGACCGATTTTTACCAAATATAGCTAATAACCACCGCAAGGTAACTGGCTTTCAAATGAGATAGAATTCATCGAATTTAGTTCATTGGCTTGAGAGCTTTGAACAGACAGACCGACACTCGCACACAGACATCGACGTCAAATTTATAACACCCCTCTTTTTGCGTAGGGGGTAAAAAAGGATTATACAAAACGTTTGTAAATTTTTAACCGTTAATTTTTTAAATAGGATCAGCTCGTATAGGTTAGGTATCTTTTCTATCCATAGGTATTTTCCTTTCGTAATTTTACTTGCTGTTCGTTTACGTCATTGTAAACAAGCAAAACAATTTTCTAAGACGATACCTACTTCTTACAACTCACTGAAAAATGGGTTTCGATCTGTTTGTATTTATAATATTATTATGGAAGTTTCCTTTAAATTTGATTAAATCTATTTACGTTTATTTTCTTCAACAAGCCCGTATCTGTGGGGGTCTCAAAGCAATCTATCCGAAGTTATTTCACAAATTACGCTCACAATAAAATTGTTAGGTTTCAGAAAAAAGATACGGGCGCGTTGGCTAAATGCGAATCCCTAAAATATATTTGATAGACTACGAAGGACTATTGAATGTGAAAAGCAATTCGAGCAGACTTTTTTAAATGCGACCTAATAATTAAAACCTGTAAAAGTAACTCTCAGCGTTCTGATCTCAACTTCACTAATGAATTTTATCTTTTTGGAACTAAAATAATAAAATTAATGTTATTCTATATGAAGCCCAATTATAATTAATGCTGGCTTTCATGAAAGTTTTCTTAGAACGTAAGTCGTGTAAACGATAATTACGACATTAAAGATTAATTGGTGCTGCTACAACATATTATGCTACTTGTGATGCAGGACTAACTGCTTCTTCGTTTTCCAGCGTATATCGGAAAATCCCATCGAGGGAATGGGCGAAAATATTAGGAATCACTATTATTTTGATTCCCCTTTCCACCTATCCGCTATCAATCATGCTAAACGTGGTCTCTAAGTCTTTTGACCTGCAGTGGCGTAACTACAACGTCAGGAGCCTCACTATATTGAAGTGTATCAGGCTTCCCTTCTGTGCTCAAGGCCAATCCAGTTCGGGACCCCGTAGAGCGGAGGGCTCCTGGCATGCCACCCTATAGTTAAGCCACTGTTGACTTGTCTTACCGTAAGGGAGGCGTTTTACATCTCCACTGAACTTAAATTATTTTTATTCGCCTTTTTTTTCTCATTCTTATCATTATCGCATATTGTGTTTCGCTTTGACCAATAGAGACTTTATACATCTCTACTAATAGACCAATGTAATTTAAAGTACGAACCTAACTTAGGGACTTTTTACATCCCTTTTATAAAATGTATTAATTGTATTATAGGTAAGTTAAGTAGAATTTACGTACTATCGTAAATTTGTTTTATTTTTTAAAAATGACTTTCTGCCAAGTTTTTTGCGGCGCATTCTTCTTTGCAATGATGGTCTTTCCAAATGCGCTGGTAGATTAAAAAAAGACATGTAAAAGAGCCCTTGGCAGCCTATTTGCAAAATAAACTTTTGACTTTGACTGATTTGTCTATGTATGTAGTGGTTACTCACGGCAATTCCGCTCGTCCTGTCCCCACGGGCAGTCCACTCTGCCGTCACACATGTGGCCATGCGATATGCAGCGTTGGTTCCCGCAGTGCACGTCCCCGCTGCGCTTGCACACACGGCAGTTGAGCTCGTCCGAGCGATCAGCGCAGTCGACGTGGCCGTCGCAACGCCAGTCGTGAGGGATGCAGCGCTTCACGTCGCATTGGAAGCCAGTGGGGCACACTGCAGACAAAGTTCATTTACATACATACATACCGTCACGCCTCTTTCCCACAGGGGCAGGCAGAGACTACTTTGTTCTACTTGCTACGATCCTGACATACCTCTTTCGCTTCATTCACATTCATCAATCTCTTCATACATACTCGTCGGTTTCGGGTACTCTTGACCTGAACTTTTTCCAAAACGTCCCCAATTTGATCACAGAACGTCTGTCTAGGGCCTAGACTCTAGGCCTTCCCCTTCTAACGCACCCATTTACACTCCCCATATAATCTTCTATCATCCATTCTCTCTACTCTCTCTCTAAAATTCATTTAACAAGGGAATAAAGTTGATGTAAAGAGAGTTAGGACCTGAGTGGACGCTCGAGTTGAGCATGCGGCGAGGCGGGCGGCGTGCATGTTAAAGAAATGAAACTCATACTGGTGTCCTGAAAGCCGCACGGAGCTCTTTGCCACTGCCCGCCACGCTAAACGCCCCGCGGAACACTCTGCTTCGAGCGTCAATTCAGGCTATACACTTATGCTTGGAGTTTCTCTACGTGATACGAAATACAGAAGAACCCACGACCCTAGAACGAAGTAGAAGATCAGAAAAAAGACCATGGATCAAAAACCTTAGGACGTGGTTCAATTTGCGCACTAGATCTATGTTCCGAAGCCGACTTCCGCCAGGAGATTGCATAATAAGTTAAGAACAAGAGACCTATTCTGAACAGTGAACTGCAGTAATGCTGATGGTGACGATGTGAATTATACAGCTATATTTAGAGAAGTGCAGCATAAGAAAGAAAGAAAGAAAAAGAAAGAAAGAAGACATTACGCGAATAAATACGACATGGTGTCCACTCACCAGGCTTGGAGGCGCGGAACTTGGCCTCTTTGACCTCGCGGTTGCCGAGGCACACGTCAGTGTCGGTGGACTCAGGGAAGATCTCGCACTGCAGATAGTCAGGCATAGACAGCCCGAACACTTCGAGGAAGAAGCCGCAGCGTCGCATGGTTTCTGTTGGGGAACATGACTTAATTGAACCAGTAGGCTTATTGTCTAACTCGCTCGCAATCGCCATCGTTTTCATTTTGACAGTCTTGTATGAATGTGACAGCTAGCTGATTCCGATGCCAATTGTCAGCCCATACACGAACTGTCAAAATGAAGACGATGGCGATTGCGAGCGAGTTAGACAATAAGCCTACAGGCGTTACTTTGCGGAGGTCCATTTCAATGAACAACTAATATTTACCTTGCTACTCCGCTACTCCGTGAGGCAAGACAGAAGTGGTGCAAGACGTGGGTAGCGGAGTAGGTAGCAAGGTAAATATTTTTCGTTCATTAGAACATGACTTGCTTTAATGATTGTTGCGTGTAGTAGGAACTCGTGCTGGGTCCGTCTGGACTAGGCCTTACTCGCTAATCTTGCCGCCAAGCAGCGGTGCTAACACTGCTGAGTTACGACGTGGATGCTAAGACAGCCGGTGAAATTACTGGCACATGAGGTATTCCATCTTACTTAGCCCTCTAGGCTGCCAATTAACCATTATACTACTACTATTAAGTAGCAAAACATCATCAACGATATACAATCAAACCATTTCATTCCTGACCCACCGTAGAACGTTCTCACAGTAAACGTCACGTGACTTTCCTTGTGAATTCAATGTGACGCCACTATAACATTTTCCACAGTGGGCTAGGAAACAATTTGTTTGATGGTACATGCCATGAAACCTTTAGTTTAGAACGCTAGACTTACCTTGACACAGACTTCTACAAGGCCGCACCATGTGCCCCAGGGGCCCACATTTGGGCACAAATAGAGAGCACAAGAAAAGCGCTGTGAGTTCGTAGCAACGCACATCCACTACCGCGTCATATATCTCCAGGTCCTGAGGATAAAGATACGGATTTATAGGTAAAACTGGACAGTTGAAGCTGATAGTCTTTGTGCAATTAGGGAATATTCATGACTTTTTTCATGGCCTTCATTAACTCTAAAGTTATCTGAGATATAAGCTATCAAAGACTTGTCTCTATCTCTTTCTAGAAAAACGGAATTTTAAAAAGGAGTTTATATGGGCGTTGTGACTATGACTTCACACATGTCACATCGGATCTCTCTTTCTAATCGCTGACTAATTAAGTTTAAAACTCTTATTATTTCTCCTAGTTCTGGTGCCACTGAGTAGATACCTACATAGAGCTATGAAGCTATGCGTGGAGTTTGTCTGTTTTACAAGGAAATATGAAACTACACTAGAGTCACTTCCCATATAAAGCTATATGAAAGTGACCTGTTACTTTTGCCCGTCGTCAGTATATTTGCTCGTAAAAACTTCACGAAACATGATGAAACAAGTATACTGTTCCCTTAAAGTCCGGCAGCGGACCGGCCACTCTCTCTGGATTTCTGGTTCTCATTGGTGACGGTGATTACTTAACGTCAGGTATCGTTGCTCGTTTGCCTCTCTTTGCTTAAAAAACGATATTACCACATTCGCACCTGTCATTTATAAAACAGAGCCTATCCCTTTTGTATTGTAAGGACTGTCTCGGGCACCTTTTCATGCCTACCAGGCTTATCTTCGCTCAGACATTTGTTTCAGTAGAAGACAAAACTTATTGTACAGTAAGTAAATTCATCGTTGTTCGGAAGGCCCAAGGCTACGGCTGACAGCGACAAAATGCAGCACAACTTACGAACGTACAGACGGTTCATTTGTCGATGCGCGTCAAATCAGCCGAAAGCCGTCTGCTGGATCCAACTAATATTATAAATGCGAAAGTATGGATGGATGTTTGTTTGTTACTCAATCACGCCAGAACGGCCCAACGACTGGATTCGGCACATAGATAGAGAAAAGTCTGGAATAGCACATAGGCTACTTTTTATCCCGGAAAATTCCCGCGGGATAGCGATAAAAGAATTATTTGCAGACGAAGTCGCTGGCAACAGCTAGTATAAAATAAAGTACCTGAGAACTACGGTGATTGATTTTGTGCTACCAGCAGCTAATGGCTTCTTTTGAACTTTACTTAGGTACTGGATCATCTCTTTACCTCGCGAGAGTATCTTATATTAAAGGTTCTTATTTATTTTTTCCATGCTGGTTTGGGAGTAAAGAAAAAACATCTAGAATGTACCAGTTGCTTCTTTTCCCGCGCTGAAGTTAAAAGCCCATCGAGGGTATGAAGAAAATCTTAGGAATCATGCTATAGACGATGCAGCTTCCAACCCATCACTATTTTGATTCCCCTTTCCACTTATACGCCCACTATCATGCTAAACGTGGCCTTTAAGTCTTGTTACTTTAGGCTCTGTCTAACCCGTAAGGGATAAATACGTGATTTATGAATGTATGTATGTTTAAAAAGCCATGCTAGCCTTGTGGTTTGACCTGTGGCCTCTCAAGCAGAACGCCGTTGGTTCGAATCTTGGACGATTAAATACAGTCCGGATATTCAGGTTTGGCTTACCATCTCACTCACTCTTATGACTCTTGTGTCTCTTGATACTTGAATCGGCTGATGGTACCCGAGAACTGAATATCATTCCAGGAGCTCACTGACTGTACAAGCTTGTTAAATCAACTGCCTTTTCGAAAATGCCAATGCCACTATAAGTGGTTGGCGTGTTATCTAGAAGCTTGTACAAAGTGAATCGTCTGCGTTTGTGTATTCTGCGGCTTAACCGAACAAGTTGCGAACACGAAACTTTGTTTGATTATTAAACGACGAAATTTCATTAATTCACGCTTTTACGGTGATATTATAAACAAAGGTTTACTTAAACACTTTGTTTGCCCGCCTTTGTTCGGCAATAGGAGAGTTAATATTTAAGAATATTTTCGAACCCGACACATAACATAATAACTGATTTCTGAACACAGCGGCACATTAAATAATTTAGCCGTCTCTATAAAATACTACCTATATTGTATAAATATATCTATCTAACTAATATTATAAATGTGAAAGTATGGATGGATGGATGGATGGATGGATGGATGGATGGATGGATGTTTGTTTGTTTGTTACTCAATCACGACAGAACGGCCCGACGGATCTGGATGAAATTCGGCACATAGATAGAGAAAAGTCTGGAATAGCACATAGGCTACTTTTTATCCCGGAAAATTGCGTAGTTCCCGCGGGATAGCGATAAACGAATTCTTTGCAGACGAAGTCGCTGGCAACAGCTAGTATATAGATACTAGCTCCTAGCTTAGCTACAGAAATCCTACTAATCCTACTAATATTATAAATGCGAAAGTTTGTGACGATGTGACGATGTGAGTGTGTATGTTTGTCCCTTCTTTTCACTAAAACGACTTTGGACTTTGGATAAAATTTGGAACGAAGATTTAACCTAGATTAACACATAGTTTTTTATATAAGAGGGGGAAAACGAGCAGACGGGTCACCTGATGGAAAGTAATCACCACCGCCCAGGGACACCTGCAAGACTACTTACTAGGTTACTTATTATCTCGGAAAATTGCATAGATCCCGCGAGATAGCGCTAAACGTCTCAAAGGTCGTAGCCGCCTAGTCTCAAGGTAAATAATTATTGCAGAATATACCATCAACATCAGTTCATTAGTCTAATTCAACGCGGACGAAGTCGTGGGCAGAAGCTAGTATTATATATATGAAAACTCTTTGTAGGCGTGTTCAGGCGGACTAACCTTCTGAAATATTCCGGAAAAGTTCTGTGAGAGCTTGTCTTTAACTTAAAATGTACAATACGGTGTATTCCTACATCATTAAGTTTGTCAAATGGCTTGCGATATATTCCTAACGAGACAACTTTCAACTCGGGTTCCAGTTTGCTTATTAGCTTCATACTCGGAGCTTCAGTTCTGAGCTCACAGTCTATTTTAAACTTCAATTTGACCTCGGCCATCTCATCATTATAAGGGTGATCAATCCAAATGGGTCAGTGGGGAGAAGTCAAAAACTATAAGAGATAAGGGGATCTGATTCTGTTCTTAGTTTTAAAGTATAAATAATACACTTATTTTAAGATATATTACGAATTTTATTTGAATGCTTCCGAGTACATCGCTCGCTAGAAGGCAATGACATTCACAGTCATACGACTTTATTTTTAATAACAATTATAAAACATTGGTAAAGAGTATTTACTCAACACCCTCTCCTAATTTTATATTACACAAAAATATCAAATTATTAAACTAATAATTAACAATTAACTCTATAGAGAAACACAACTTTGACAGTGTCGCTTCTGTTAATTTTTACTCAATGTTCTATCTTCAAAATTGCAATGTTGCCTCTGCAACTAAATAATCTTTGAACTAATTATAAAACAAAAACATACTACTTTAAGACAAGTACTAATCAATATAGTTTCCAATTTAACGTAGAATACTGTTCTTATGTTTTGTAAATTTTATTTTATCTAAAGCCTTTGTTAATTTGTCTGCTGTTTGATTTTCAGATGTACAGTATTCTATGTTAAATCCATTAGTGCTATATACCTCATGGATATAATGATATCTAACGTCTATGTGTTTCGACCGCTTATTAAATATACCGGTTTTTATCAGTTGTATCGCGCTCTGGTTATCAATTTTAAAACACATAGGGATATTAATGTTGAGATCAAGAAGCATGCTTTTTAAAAACATAGCTTAAATTGAATGCTTCCGAGTATATCGCTCGCTAGAAGGCAATGACATTCACAGTCATACGACTTTATTTTTAATAACAATTATAAAACATTGGTAAAGAGTATTTACTCAACACTTAGGAACCATGACATCATTGTTGGAGTTCATAAGAAGGAGGGAAAATGCATCACGCACGATCCACCGCGCCGTTAGCTCACCTCCATTCCTTCCATCCCTGTATAGAACTTTGGGAGCGAAGGAATGTAGAAGGTATCCACTAAAAACACATCTGCAAAGCAATTCAATGGTGTGTTTTTGAAGTTCCCAATCCACATCGGGCTCGCGTGGGAGCTATAGCCCAAGCCCTCTCATTCTGAGAGAAGGCTGGTGCCCAGCAGTGGCATGTATATAGACTGGAGATTATGATGATGTATGTTTGGCTGGAAAACTGTGGATGAGACTGGCACAGGACCGGGCAAAGTGGCGTGAAAATGAAGAGGCCTTTACTCAGCAGTGGGTGGATATTGGGTGATTAGATTAGATTAGATGTTTAAAAGATGTAGTATCTGTAGTCCTTGCTCTTTGCTCAAAATGTTACGCTATCTCACGCTCTGTATCCAATAATCGCGTTGCACATTGCACGTTTTCGTAGAATGCAGGTCATTGCTCCTGACATCTCGCGTTTGCACTGTAAAATTGGCTGCGAGAATTCTTTGCAACGTTGCAGGGTTGAAATAAAATGGAATGGCTTGAAATGACTTGAAACAAGTCGCCTTAGTGAACTCTTCAACAAATTGATTCTTTAGTTTTTGTTTTTGCGTCTGTATGTTTTAACGAGAGCAAAGAATATTAGGTAGACTCTAGGTTGGGGACGTTTTGAAAAAGGTCAGGTCAACTGTACCCGAAACGAAAGATTGATTAACGTGGATGAGGCGAAAGAGGTTTGTCAGGATCGTAGCAAGTGGAACAAAGTAGTCTCTGCCTACATGTTTGTCGGTGTCGGCTAATCGGCTACGCTTGACATACGTGACTAATTTGGTCATGGAACGTCCGTCTAGACCTTCCTCTCCCAATGCAACCGTTCACACTATTATGGCAATACTAATACACAACACAACACATTTTTCTATGGAAATAATGGAATAAAAATAAAAATTATAATAACTACCTTTAGCAAAACTCTGAGTATTATAACGTCGTTTGCACGAAGCTGACGCGAGCTCAGAACTAAAGTTCCGAAACTTCTTGCGGTTTACTTTGTACCGTTTACGGAGTTGAATCAGTGTTTGTTTATTCTTTGTTAGCCTAATAGGTAACGTTTAAGCCTGGTGGATCTGCACTTGGTTGCAAACTGGCCATTTGATTTCATTGAAAAGCTAAGAGGCTGACAACAGCAAATTCATTGAAATTGATGTTACTCAAGCAGTTGTTATGTTCAAACTGATAGACCAATTTTTACCAAATACTGTTAAGAACTACCGCAAAGAAACTGTCTTTCAAATGAAAAAGCCGCATCGTAATCGGCCTAACCGTTTGAGAGCTACCACGCCACAAACAGAGAAAGACATCGACATCAAACTCATAACACCCTCTTTTTGCGTTGATGGTTAAAAATACTCAGGTACTTAACGCTCTGACGGTAAGCATCGCCCGCAGCAGCCATCGTTCAAAGGCCGTATCGGCAAGGTAATGACTTCATTAAAATTGGCGTAACCTCCCCTTTACCTGTCAATTACAAGCAGACGCTACAAAAGGGCGCGGCACAATACCGCGATCATTAGGGGGAATCAATCATTGTCGGACAATCCAACGTGTAGCGACGACATTGAACGTAATGAGCTTATCGGGTTGTTTCTGTTCTGATAATTCTGAAATTGAAGCCATTCTCCTTTGGGATTTGGGAGAGGTAAATGGGGGCAATTAGCCATGATGGGGCGATTACTCTTTTGTTGTGCACATTGCGTTGTATCGCGATTTGTGGCTTTGTGCGAATTTTATTTTGTGTTTTTGGATTCTTACAATTCAGATTAGGGTAGGTTCATCATCATCACCATCAGCCTGAAGACGTCCAGTGTTGAAAGGCCTCCTTAGCAGCTTAGCACACCATAATCCGCCGGTTTCCCGCAACTTTCACGATGTCGTTGGTCTACCTATTGAGAGCCAGCCAACACTGCGTCTTCCGGTTCGTGGTCGCTAAACGAAAACTTTTCTCCCCCAACGGTTGTCTGTTCTACGAGCGATGTGGTCTGCCCATTGCCGCTTCAACGTACATACTCTTCGAGCTATGTCGGTGACTCTAGTTCTTCGGCGAATTTTCGTATTCCGGATCCTGTCGCACAAAGAAACTCCGAGCATAGCTCTCTCCATAGCTCGTTGAGCGAGGGTTAGGTTACCTACACCCATTTGTAGTAAATTAGATGTATAAAAGAGATATCTCAGAATAATTCCGGAATAGTTCAGCAGGTCGGGTTAGAGTTGACCTTCAATGATGGAGAGGCACATGAAGAAGAAGCTAACCACACACACAATGTCACAATGTTAGCACTTTTATTTTTCCCGGAATCACTGTACGTGCTGACACTGTGGACAAGCAAACTATTTGAGAGTAATGAGTTTTAGGAAAACGGATATTACAGACATGAGTCAGAATTTTAAACTAAACCCCGTGCCCATGTCGCGCAGTCATCTCACTGTCACTCAGCACGTAAGCGATCGAGCCCCAATTAATTTACACCCGCTAAGCCGCGCACGCGGCGCCGCGGCACGCGCGCCCACCGCCGAACCGAAACTTGATAGCGATTGATTGAGTGCCCTGTAATATCAGGCTTAATCTTTCAACTGGGAACTACTGCTGATCAAAATCGAAAGTTCATTTTGCTAATAGCCGCCAAGGTGGACGTGATAACGTCTTATAAATCGGTGACCGGCTGCCACGCACGAAAAAGTGTCGTGTTCCGCGTGACGTCAGAGCTAGCAGTTTCATCAACGTTTCTTTATGACGTTATCACGTAAAACTATCGTCCGGGTAAACCGACTTAACAGATACTACAGGTTTTTTACATGTCTTTTTACGCTTCCAAAGGGTAAAACCGGGATCCTATTTCCAAAACTTCGCTGTCCATCCATTGTCTGTCCGTCTATCACCAGGATGTATCTCATGAACCGTGATAGCTAGACAGTTGAAATTTTCAGCAATGATGTATTTCTGTTGCCGTTATAACAGCAAATACTAAAAACCGAATATTTTTACATCTGTCCGTCTATGTAAATATAACCAATATAAAATTACCTCACACTGCACATGTTTTGCTTAAAGCTCTGCTAACACTGGATTTTATATTAACTTAGCAAAGTACAAAACCTTCGTCTGCGTAGAATTAGACTTACGAACTGATATTAATAGTGTATTCTGCAATAAATGTTTACGTTGTGATTCTAGGCAGCTACGACCTTTAACATGTTTATCGCTATCCCGCGGGAACTATGCAATTTTCCGGGATAAAAAGTAGCCTATATTTTAATCTAGGGTACTACCTATCTTCGTTCCAAATTGTATCCAAATCTGTCGAGTCGTTTTAGCGTGAAGAAGGAACAAACATACACACTCACTCACATCGTCACTCACAAACTTTCGCATTTATAATATTAGTAGGATTTGGATTTACATGAGGCGACGGTAAACTTACTTCGCAATAAATAGAAAGTTCACACTGAGCACAATTAGCAAAGTAAAGCGCATAATAAACCGTTTTTAAAGCTTGTCCTTTTATAAAAGCTTGCTTTGTTTATTCACGCAGTTGGATTCACGAAACGGTTGTCTTAAAAGGGGTGATTAAAATTTGAAAACGTCTGAGTTGGAAAAATTACTAGTTTCTTACTAATTGAGGACGTAAGTGTAGCAACCTTAATAGCCGCTTGAGTCTAATTAATTGGCAACTTCTGCGAAACAGTTTAATGACTTGGAAGATTTTAGAGCGCCAGTTAAATAATTGTAACAAAATATGTGTTTTATTTTTTTTGTTTTATATACAATATGTGTTAAATTGCACTTCTTCGTTTTAGTGTATGTATCTATATTATGTCCAATGCAATAATTAATCATGATTAACTTTGATTTTCGTGTTAAACGGAAATAAGACTATTATACATAATAATATCTCGTTTAATAAGAAAATAAAAGTCCATCACGATTAATTGCATTTGGACACATTGATACTCTAAAAACGAAGAACATAACAGACGCAAATTTCAAACTATTTCTGTGAATCGTAAAAAAATCCGATTAAGTTTAGGTTCGTTCGCTGTCAGATCCAGATCCATACTAAAAATGACAGCTAAAACCTGAACTGAGTCGGAATTGAGTCGCATTAAGACGTCATGGTAAAGCCCCAGGAGGAATAAGCCCTGTTAATCCTCGGCCTTACGCCTTTCATTCTTTCAACTCATCAAACGTACCTGCTGCGCGTCCCTCTGTCCAAAATGGCCGATGTAGTTTGGGAACACGGTGAAGTTGTACGAGATGCGATGCTGCTGGCAGAAGCTGACGATGACCGGCAGGCAAACGCCGGGTGCCGGGTTGCGGGCGCCCGGGGGCTCCGTGGGCGCCGGCCACGTCACCACCGTCGACCGGTTCACCACCTGGGAGACGTACTGTGGACAAACAAATTAGTTGTATAGCTGCCGGCAAACATCTTGAGCAAGAACGACGTGGAAGGGGTAAGTTCGCGCATGTACTTTTATACCAAAGAGACGCTAAATTCACTTCTGCGCATTCAAGGTCATGCTCAAGATGTTTGCCGGCAACTATATCGATTCAAACTTTCGGGATTTACACACATTATTATAAGAAAACGGGACTTGAATCACGTAAGTAAATAAAAAGTATTTTTGTAAATACCTCGACGTTTCGGGCGCGACTTTGCATCCATGGTCTCGAGAGGATTTAAGAGGCGGGTATCAACATCTTCTAGCTGCACGGGTTCCAGTGGTGGCAGCCTAAGTGAAGAAACTAATAATAAAGATCAAGTGCGGGTAGTTAGGAAAACCCGTGGAGCTAGAAGATGTTGATACCCGCCTCTTAAGTCCTCTCGAGACCATGGATGCAAAGTCGCGCCCGAAACGTCGAGGTATTTACAAAAATACTTTTTATTGACGTGATTAATGTCCCGTTTTCTTATAATAAAATAAGTAATAAATAAATAAAATAATAAATATCTTGGGAAAATTTACACCAATTGACCTAGAACAAATTGAAAAAAAATTAGTTGTAGAACATTCAGCTCACTAGCGGTTGCCAGCGACAAAAGGCGTGGCCAACGTGATGTCCACTAGGCTTCGGATCCCTGTTAACCGTATATAATAACTATCCCAAATCTAGGCAGCAGCTGTACTTATTTTAATGTGAAAGTGTCACAAAAAGAACGGCTCAAACGCAGAAACAATTGGAAGCCCTACAATCCCCAAAACAGAGGAGCGTGAATAAATCCGCGCCGAAAAACTAGTAAAACACAAAGCTGTAATGGACCTAAAAAATGTACGCAGAATTAATTTAAAAGGCCGCGGGCGGACATAAAGTTTGTGCGGACATTCCTCAGCCAGGAATGGCCGTCCCTAAGCAAAAATTTTGTCAGACATGCGGTAATTAAGAGCCTTGGGATCTTTTTAAGCGCAGCCCGTGTCTCATTATTACCATTATACGGTGGATATAACGCGTCCGGTTTTATGTAACGCTCTTATACGCTTATTTCGGGATGTTCGCGTTTAAATTTGGCGTCGCCGAGATTTTTTACTCTGTATTTTCTATCTGCATTGACTGATGGAGAGCAATTCCGTTGCCCATTGACTCTAGCTAGGAATGCACTAAGGAGAAGTTCTGTTACCAAAGTTTTGAAATTTTTAAGCGGAATGTTCTGAGAAATTACATGTAATGGGAACATTATTAAGTGTTCACAGGATATCATATAACTTGTTTCGACTGATTATCTAATGTAAATTCTTTTAAAATAACATTTGTAAGTAGTTAAAAAAAAACATTGGAAACTCTACTTATAGGAACTTACCATTCTCGTGAAAGTTTCTGGAAACTTCTGAGAATATTCTAGCTGTTTTGAAAATGTTTTGCAATTTGCACATTTCTACTCATAATCATAACCCAAGAGGTTTTACGGATTGCCGGCCATTTGAGAAAAAGACGTTTCTTGAAGATCTTCAAGTTGAAGACACCGATTCGGAAATATAGCGCTGCAAGCTGATTGAGATTCCGGAATGTTACCCAGTGTGTGGTAAGGACCAGGAGACGAGCTGTCATTAGGCCAACAAGGTGGAACGACGACTTTCTTAAGATCGCGGGATCGCAGTGGATGCGGAAAGCGCAATACCGCTCTCAGTGGTGGACATCTTTCGGCTGACATGATGATGATGATATGTACGTATATGTACATAATCGTAGGTATACTAAAATGGAAGCACTTCTATACTTTCTAAATTAATTATTAACGAGCGATAAAACCGGGAGCTCTGTACAGGTTGTGAAATTGGGGTCGCGCAAAAATGATGGCTGGCTTCGTTGAATGTTTGTTTTATCTTTAGTAGCATTTAAATGTTTTATAACTTAGATGTGGTGTTGGCAGGTTGCCGTTACCAGGGCCGCATGATCCGCCGAAGCGTAGGCCGATCGGATTAACCTGATCGCTATTGACGTGCCC
Organism: Pandemis heparana; assembly: GCA_963854515.1. Lineage (NCBI taxonomy): Eukaryota > Metazoa > Arthropoda > Insecta > Lepidoptera > Tortricidae > Pandemis > Pandemis heparana. The sequence continues at coordinate 18,384,878 of OY978007.1, read as the reverse complement.
TCCACAAATTTGCAAGCGAACTTCTTAAGGCTAATACATGCTACTTTATTTATTTATTTATTTATAAGCCTTTTTATTCCGAATTCGCTATAATTTCAGTAAGTACATGTTGTTGTTATTGTCGTTTATTTATTAAATTGTCGCGTAATTCGGCGTGCCTCATGGCATAGGCCTCCTCCGTGTATTGGAGGGTTTGGGCTATAGTTCCCACGCGCGCCCAGTGCGTATTGGGAACTTAACACACACCATTGAATTTCTTCGCAGATGTGTGCAGGTTTCCTCACGATGTTTTCCTTCACCGAAAAGCTCATGGCAAATTACAAATGTAATTTTCGCACATAAATTCCGAAAAACTCAGAGGTGCGAGCCCGGGATTTGAACCCACGACGTTCTGCTTGAGAGGCCACAGGTCAAACCACTAGGCTACCACGGCTTTTACATAAATACATACATACATACATTTTTTTAATACATGCTACTAATACTGTATAATTATTGTTGTACAATAGTTTCCTTCATGCTGGTCTGGGAGTAAAGAAAAATCATAGGATGTCCAGGGGCTTCTCTTCCCGCGCACGTAAAAGCCCGTCGAGGGAATGGGCAAAAATCTTAGGAATCATGTTATAGATGATGCGGCTAGCAAGCCATCACTATTTTTCAACCGACTTCAAAAAAGAAGGAGATGTTTGTTACATCAGAACTCCGTCAGACGTGGACCGATTTGGAAAATATTTTTGGTTGAGAAGGGAATACTTCCACGAATTAATGGAATAATCAAACTGTAAATAAAAAAGAAAATTTTCAAATTGCTGGACCGATTTTAAACAAACATGGCTAAGAACCAACGCAAGCAAACTGATTTTCGTGTGAAAAATAGTAAACTTTGTAGTGTCTCTTTCTATTTGTATTATAAGTTTTTTCTATTTGCATTTATAGTTTTTTACTACTTGTTTATTTTGCCTTAGATACTCAATGCTTTGGCAGGTTACACCAAGAAACTGTTAAGCCCTGTTAGTCTTATGAACAAAGAAATTATTTTGTACCTACAAAGTTTAGTCACGTGGAGCTACGAAACATGTACAATGTAATTTTAACAGCCTCACAATTCAAGCCCCGCACGAATTGGAAACAAAAGCGCCCAAAGAAAGATCGAGACAGGTCGCGAATTTGTCAAGAGAGGCGCACAATATTTCACGGCGCCTTTGTAGCGCGGAGTTTTTCAGTTTTAGTAGAACTTCGCTGCTTTACAACTTTATTATGTAAGATGCAAAGAGAGTTCCTTCTAATATTTGAAAACGGCTTTTCCTCGCGATCCTGCCAGTGCGATTGCAAAAATGAATTTTGTCAACGTAAGAATACTACACTGTTTTCAATGATTCACACTAAGATCTAGACTGGGTTTCTAAACTGAGGGTAATTCCACTCGGGCGTAAATTTGGTTTTTCGCGGAGTCCTGAGTGTTGTCTTTTTTATATGATAAGGGACAAACGAGCACGCGGATCACCTGACGGAAAGCATCATCGCCGTCCATTGACACTCATAACAAAGGGCGTTAAGAGTGTGTTGCCGTTCATTTAAGAATAGAATAGGCTCGTTTTTTGAAGAACCCCAAGTTGTACTGGTCCCAAAAAATTGGTGCCGCTAGCTGATTCCAGAGTTTAACCATGCGTGAAACGAACAGTCGTAGACTGCCAACTGTTTGGGTGGTGAGGGTGGAATGACAGTCGGTTATGAGTGGTACGATAGCAAATTTAGCAGGCAATAAACCGAACAATTCCTCCCACGAAATAATAGGGAATGGTCAAATCCACGACCCTAGTTAGGTCATAAGGGTAACGGAACTGAAAAGGTTAGGTACCACAGCACGTCTAGCACAAGAGCCCACAAGAGTCGCGTTGCGCGCGAGATAGATTGCCCGTCTTTTTCATACTGTTCGTTCTAGAAAGAGATGGGTATCTCGCGCGCGACGCGACTCTTGTGCGTTGTCATGCTGGCCGGGCTGATCAAGACAGTCGGTAGCGTGTTCAGCTAAGTTCAAAGAAAAATGAACTGGTGACGCAGCAGCCGTGTGTGTATTCACATGAACCAATCTTAAGCTTCGTAGTCACTAATAGTCAAGCTCTGACACCTCTAATTATTACTTTCTAATCATCATGTACAGTATCTGGCCATAAAGATTGCCCATCGCATCGCTCTTCTCGGCTAATTTCGCCTTCGCAAAGCATTGTCTTGTTCTAACTTAAGTGATACCAATAGTCTCTTTCCAAAAGCCGAAGTGATTTTTTTATGGCCGGATACTGTACTTTATTTCACATCACAGCCTACCTGCCTACCAGCCCACCTAGTGCTGCAGGTGGCTAACACCTCAGCGTCATGCTGAGACAGCGACCGTTTCAAATTTACGAAGGCACACCGCCGCTGATGATCCAATTTTCATGTCTGTGTTTATTTTTTGTTGTGTCTTTTCTATAAAATTGAGTTTTTGTTCTTATATTTGTGTCTTGCAAAATGAATAAATGTCTTCTATCTTTCTTTTTCTATTTTTTTTTACCTGTATAGCTGGGTTTGCTCTGAAGTAGGCGAAGAGAGCGCCTGTGATGGCCAGCAATGCCACAGCGTTCAGTGCCAGCTGCATCACTCGGAACTTGTACGGCGTGCCCTCGTTGCTCACGCCTCGCATGTCTCGAAGCATCTGTTAACGTGAAATGTGGTCAACAAAGCATACTAAAATTATTCAGGGGCCTTACTATACCATCTTAATGCGATTTAGCTGGGACAATAAGCGACTATTTTTCCCGAAACCTTGCACTTTTGTCTCGGAAGACGCCACTTGGCTCGATTGTTCCTTAGGTCATTCTGAGCAGATTTAGCCCTGGAGGCCTAAAGTTACCCCCTGCTGGTAGCCAGGGGAGGGGGGGGAAGTTAACATCTCCCGCGTTGCAGTTGGACCTTGTTTACTGTCCACTTATAGCTACTAGGGCAAGTTTGGTATCATTTTCGTATAATTTAAGGATGGGGAATCCTTTTCTGGAACAAAATTTTTACCTTACCATAGAAAAAAAACAAGAAATTGAAAAAAGAAAAAAAACTCGAAAAAAAAATTTCGAAATTGTTTTCTTACAGGCATACTACGGCGATTTTTGGTAATTAAAAAATATGACGTTATAGTCTATTTAATCTTAAATCTTAAAAGTATTACTTGAATAACCACCTCGCAATAAAAAGTTTGTTAAAAAAAAAAAACGTTTATTCAGCAACTTTGGCTTTACCTGTTTGGAGCCCAGTTACTGTCCACTAATAGCTACTAGGGCAAGTTTGGTATCGTTTTCGTGTAATTTAAGGATGGGAAATCCATTTTTGGTACAATTTTTTTACCTTACCATAGAAAAAAAAACAAGAAATTCGCAAAAAAACATAATCACAAAAAAAAATATTTAGAAATTGTTATCTTACATGCATATTAAACCGAATTTCAGTAATTAAAAAATATGATGATATAAACTATTTAATTTTAAATCTAAAAAGTATTACTTAAATAACAATTTTTGAAGAAAAAGTATGTCAAAAAAAATAAAAACGGGTGTTTGGCAATCCTAGTTTCACCTGCTTGGAGGCCGGTTACTGTCCACTTATAGCTACTAGGGCAAATTTGGTATCATTTTCGTGTAATATAAGGATGGGGAATCCATTTCTGGAACAAACTTTTTACCTTACCATAGAAAAAAAAACAAGAAATTGGTAAAAAAAAAAAACAAAAACAATATTTAGAAATTGTTCTCTTACACGCATATTACACCGATTTTTAGTTATTATAAATTATGATGATATAGCCTATTTAATTTTGAATCTAAAAAGTATTACTTAAATGACCATTTCTGAAGAAAAAGTATGTCAAAAAAATTAACGGTTGTTTGGCAATCCTAATTTCACCTGTTTGGAGCCCGGTTATTGTCCACTTATAGCTACTAGGGCAAGTTTGGTATCATCGTCGTGTAATTTTAGGATGGGGAATCCACTTCTGGAACAAATTTTTTACCTTACCATAGAAAAAAAACATGAAATAGCAAAAAAATATGAAAATCGCAAAAAAAAAAAAAAAAATCGGTCTCTTATAGACATACTACAGCGATTTTTGGTAATTAAAAAATATGATGCTATAGCCTATTTAATTCTAAATCTAAAAAGACCACTTCTAATTTATAAGTTTGCCAAAAAAAATAAAACTTTTATTTGGCATACCTGATTTCACCTGTTTGTTCGTGCTTTAATATGGGGTGCTCAAGTTCTTACCGACCAAGTTTTTTCTAAAAACATGAAGTACTTAGACTCCCACGATAGTCAGGAAAAAAAGTACGGGGGGGCACTATAACTAAAAATTTGAAAGCTGCATTAAAATTGTTCTTATTGCACTGAACTCTTACGATCTGTAAATTTTAACTGTCTTTTGATACAGTTGCGCCTTCTATTTGCACATGTTAATTTGCATTTTATCATCATATCAGCCGTAGGACATCCACTATTGGACAAGCCACCCCCAATGACCTCCAGTAGCCTCGGTTGGTAGCGGCTTGCATCCACCGTGAAACCGCGACTTTAACCAGGTCATCCGTTCATCTCGTTGGTGGTCGTCGTAAGCTGCGCTTGTCGATCTGCGGTCTCCAATCGAGAACCTCTCGGCCCCAATGACCATCTGTTCTCCGTGCTATATGGCTTGCCCATTGCCACTTCAACGAGATAATTCGCTTGGCTATGTCGGTGACCGCTGTTCTTCTACGTATCTCCTCATTTTTGATTCAATCCTGTAGAGAAACCCCAAGCATAGCACTCCATAGCTCGCTGAAAAACTGAGCCTATTTATAAGGCCTATAGTGAAGCACCGGAAGCACCATATCTCGGATCTATAAGTAATCACTGGCAACACACATTGGTTAATGACTTTCGTCTTAAGGAACTAAGGAATTTATCAAAAGACATTGCGGATGCGGAGTTTCCTAAACGCTGCCCATTCAAGTTGGATTCGACGATTGATATCTTTCTCGAAGACGGTATCGTGGTCCACACCGGTTTTCACATTTGATTTTCTGTGTACCATGCACATTTAGAAGGGTATGGCAGGTCTTGATGGGACTGTAAGATTTGATCTCATACATGTCCTCTTTGGTATACAGCTCGAAGAAAATGTTGCTTTGGAACGTCTTGAGGTGGTGGCAAGCTTTCGATACTACTGTATTTTAAGATTCACAATTAAATAGGCTATAACATCATATTTTTAATTTCCAAAAATCACTGTAGTATGCCTGCAAGAGACCAATTCCGAAAATGGTTTTTATGATTTTTTTTGACAAATTCTTGATTGTGTTTCTATGGTAAAGTGAAAAGTTTGCTCCAGAAATGGATTCCCCATCCTAAAATTACATGAAAATGATACCAACTTGCTCTAGTAGCTAAGTATAAGTGGAAAGTAATCGGGCTCCAAACAGGTGAAACCAGGTATGCCAAACAACCGTTTTTTTTTGACATACTTTTTCTTCAGAAATGGTCATTTAAGTAATACTTTTTAGATTCAAGATTAAATAGGCTATATCATCATAATTTTTAATTACTAAAAATCGGTGTAATATGCGTGTAAGAGAACCATTTCTAAACATTGTTTTTTGTGATTTTATTTACCAATTTCTTGTTTTTTTTCTATGGTAAGGTAAAAAGTTTGTTCCAGAAATGGATTCCCCATCCTAATATTACACGAGAATGATACCAAATTTGCCCTAGTAGCTATAAGTGGACAGTAACCGGGCTCCAAGCAGGTGAAACTAGGATTGCCAAACACCCGTTTTTATTTTTTTTGACATGCTTTTTCTTCAAAAATTGTTATTTAAGTAATACTTTTTAGATTTAAAATTAAATAGGCTATATCATCATATTTTTTAATTACTGAAATTCGGTTTAATATGCATGTAAGATAACAATTTCAATTTTTTTTTTGTGATTATATTTTTTTGCGAATCCCTTGTTTTTTTTCTATGGTAAGGTAAAAAAATTGTACCAAAAATGGATTTCCCATCCTTAAATTACACGAAAACGATACCAAACTTGCCCTAGTAGCTATTAGTGGACAGTAACTGGGCTCCAAACAGGTAAAGCCAAAGTTGCCGAATAAACGTTTTTTTTTTTTGACAAACTTTTTATTGAGAAGTGGTTATTCAAGTAATACTTTTAAGATTCAAGAATAAATAGACTATAACGTCATATTTTTTAATTACCAAAAATCGCCGTAGTATGCCTGTAAGAAAACAATTTCGAAATATTTTTTTTTAGTTTTTTTTTTCTTTTTTCAATTTCTTGTTTTTTTTCTATGGTAAGGTAAAAATTTTGTTCTAGAAAAGGATTCCTCATCCTTAAATTATACGAAAATGATACCAAACTTGCCCTAATAGCTATAAGTGGACAGTAAACGAGGTCCAACTGCAACGCGGGAGATGCAAACTTCCCCCCCCTCCCCTGGCTACCAGCAGGGGGTAACTTTAGGCCTCCAGGGCTAAATCTACTCAGAATGACCTAAGGAACAATCGAGCCAAGTGGCGTCTTCCGAGACAAAAGTGCAAGGTTTTATCGCTTATTGCCCCAGCTAATTCAGTTCAGTTAACTCTAAAGGCGACGCCCCACTGCTAACCATCAGAATTCTACTACCAGATTATTGTATTGTCATCCGACTTCCACAAGTATGCAATCAGCTCAATCGGTTGAAGATATCTGATTCAAAATTGAATTGCAAGATTCCACCCGTACTACACATACTTCCATACGACACGTTGCAAGTTGATAAAAAGCTTGTAATAAAATTAGTAATACCGGCTAATATTTTCAACATGAAACTACCGTGAGACTCAAACATAATTACAACAAACCGGATAACTCAAGATTGGTCCGACAGTTGTTTCGGACTATTCCGTAGTCCTTCATCAGAGCATTCTTTCGGCTTTTTATACGTAAGTTATCCGGTTTGTTGCAATTACCTGCTAATATTATTATGATTATTACATTTTAGTTTTATTACGGGCTTGGAGGACCTATTTGACTATACTGACGAGTAAAACCACCATTGGTTTGGTTGGGGCCATTTTGTTACAATTTATTTGTTTATCTGCTGTTTTATGTGTTTTTTTTTATTTCATGTGTGATTGTCATAAATAAACTTTTTCTTTCTTTCTTTCTAAAAATAACGGGTCATTTCCCATATAAAATTGTATGAAAAGACTCTTTATTTTTGCTCGTCATTATATTGGGGTCCATTCTAATTTACTGATTTATGTAGGGTCGGTTCCGATCACGCCACCTGAATTATTCTGTATATTCGTAGCGACAGCTTAGTTGACTCTATGCTGCGTCGCTTTATTGACTGTTACATTAAACGTGAGTGACTGAGTCCTTACAATGTACTGCGCAAAGCTGGCTAGCACTGATTAGAGCCCGGAGCGCTGCAAGGGATTTCCTTTAACGGGTGCTCGGATTTTGAATAAAGGCTTCCTTTATAGTGAGGAAGCGTACTTGAACTATAGCACTGGACCTGGTATATTGGTAAAGAGCTGAAGCTTTGTGCGGTTCCCTTTATGTCGCGGACGAGGAATAAAGAGTGATTCCACTGGTCTGGGAGCAAAGCAAAAACATAATATAATGTATACCAGTTGCGTCTCTTTCCGCGCAGCTGGTAGAAGCCCATTGAGAGAATCGGCGAAAATCTTAGAAGTCATTTTATAGGATGCGGCTAGCAACTCATCACTGTTTTGATTTCAATTTTCATCTCTCTCTCTCTCTTATAGTGCCTCTTCAACTAGTGGAGGTTGGCAGTCAGCTCCGCATATTTCCTCATCCTTCGCGAGGTTGAAAAGTTCGGCAGCACTTGCGACTCCGGTCCACTCCCGGATATTGCGCCTACGGCCGACGGCTCTTCTGCCTGCTACTTCACCTACGCCCATAATCATGATGAACGTGGTTCAGGTCTTGGTGGCTCTGTCTACCCCGTAAGGGATATAGACGTGATTTTGTGGGTGTAAAAAATTCTGCAAGAGTCCTGCTTATCGGTTTATGGTTGTTGACGATGCAAGCGCAAAGCGCGAGCGGTATCACCGGGGCTACTATGCAAATCGATCCATACCACTCGAAAGTTGCGGGTGGTAGGGCCTTGTGCAAGGTCCGTCCGGATCGCTACCACCATCTTACTCGCTAATCCTGCCGCTAAGCAGCAGTGCTTGCACTGCTGTGTTCCGGTGTGGAGAGTAAGACAGCCGGGGAAATTACGGGCACAAGAGGCATTTCATCTAAGTCCTGTAGGTTGGCAACGCATCTGCAATCCCTCCGGGGCTGCGGGTGTCTATGGGCAGTGGTGATTGCTTACCATCAGGTGACCCACTTGCTCGTTTGCCTTCCTATTAACATAATAATAATAAAAAAGTCAACTGATTGAATTAATGATAACTCTAATTACAAGTGGACTGTTCAAACATTAAATTTGAGCTATAGCTTTGTAGTAATTGACATATTTGTCCACTTTCGAGTGATTTTCAAAAAACCCGAATCGAGACTAGAAAAAATTGACTTGAAGCCCGCCTATTCCAAGTAACCCACCTCTAGCGGTCTTGTAATATTTTTATTTTCTGTAGCTTGAATGTCAACTTCGATACGGTCCAAAAAACATTAAAACATTTTTTCTTTTTTAACAAAACCTCCTTTTACAAAGTAACGGCCTAATTTAATCATCCAACCGTATTGTGCTTAATTTTAAAGAGCGTTCTAATCTGCTATTTGTAAAGGTCTACATAATTCAAAAATTGAACTTCGCATCGTGCCATCCCTCTCGCTCTCCTACTATACACGCAGTGTGAGTGGGACGACACGATATAAAATTCTTATTTGTAACTTCGGAGGTTTTGTGCCCGGCGGGCCGGGAAGAGGCCCGGGACTCCCAGTTGGTCTAATCAAAAACACATCTGTTGAAGAGTTCGTAATGTATTCCCTGAATTACGGGTTTTTTCGGGTTTTTAAGGAACGCGTATAATACGGTGCTGGATGTTGTAAGTACCTACTTTTACTTAAAATTAATTGAACTGATTTTACATTGTAATTTGTAATGACAAATATGTTTCCACACATTGGTCGATGTTTATACTAATAGTTTACGGCAGTGTTTCCTAACCTGTGGTCCGCGGACCCCTGGGGGTCCGCGAGTATTATGTATGAGGGTCCGCGGTGTCATCTCTGGACCATACATAAATGCTAATATAATAAGTCTCATAATTTTGTATCTGTAATAACTAAAGTAAATACCTTATCTGAATTTTTTTGCTTTTTATTTAATTAAGGGTGTCCGAGAAAACTGCGCTTGATTTCCTAGGGGTCCGTGGCTGAAAACGGTTGGGAAACGCTGGTTTACGGCGTCAAAAAGGTGTATTAATTTGTTCAATGGTTATAAAATAACGATTCCAGGATAATTTTAATACGCCTCTTATGATTTGCGTTGTAATTCTTTATTATGTTTTGTTTTGTTTTTCTGTAATAGGGCCAATATTCGGCGTTTTTTCGGCGTTCTTTTTCGTCATTATTGTCTCAGCATATACTATTAAAAGAGATGATGCTGGAACTTAACTTTTTATAACAACGAAACACAGTATCGATGCTGCATTTAGCTTATACAAAGTTGTTGCGGCTTGTCCTTCTGTTAGGATAATAATTGTGGGACGACAATGGCGCATGAACCGCGCGGTCGAAACGCTTGAATATTGGCCTAATAAGCTTTGACAGGGGTTCATTAACTTTTTGAAATTTTGAAAGCGGTCTGTAACCTAACCACAAAAAGTTAAAGCAACACTGAGTTAAACTAACTCAACAATCTACTGAAATACTTCGGTTTGATTATAAAACACTAACTTCTGCCCCCGACATCGTCCGCGTAGAATTTGACTTACGAACTGATATAAAATAAAGCTTGAGGTCCCGGGTTCGAACTCCGGTCGGGGCAGATATTTGTATGAAAATACGAATGTTTTTTCTCCAATATTGGATGTTTAATGTGTATTTAAGTATGTACCTAACTAATATTATAAATGCGAAAGTATGGATGGATGGATGTTTGTTTGTTACTAAATCACGCCAGAACGGCCCAACGAATCTGGATGAAATTTGGCACATAGATAGAGAAAAGACTGGAATAGCACATAGGCTACTTTTTTTCTCGGAAAATCCCCACGGGATAGCGATTAACGAATTCTTTGCAGACGAAGTCGCTGGCAACAGCTAGTTTATCTATATAAGTATGATTATCCGTTGTCTACGGCCCATATATTACAAGCTATGCTTAGTTTGGGGCTAGGTTAATTGCGGTTCACATCCCGTTTATAATATTTCGAATGAACTTAACCGTGAATCATTAAAAACTCTTAGGTTAATTGGTGTCGATTGTCCCAAGATATCTATTTATTATTTTATTATATTGATAGTTATACTCTGCAATAATTATTTACGTTGCTACTCTAGGCAGCTACGACCTTCAACATGTTATCGCTATCCCGCGGGAACTACGCAATTTTCCGGGATAAAAAGTAGCCTATGCTTTAATCTAGGGTACCAGCTATCTTCGTTCCAAATTTTGTCCAAATCCGTCTAGTCGTATTTAGCGTGAAGAAGGAACAAACATACGTACACCCACATCATTTCATCCATCCATCCTTACAAACTTTCGCACTTATAATATTAGTATAGGATTAGTAGGATTATTATCGTAGGACAACGAAACTCAGACCAATCAATGCAAAAAAATAATCCGATTATAACCTTATACTTGATTTCTTGATACAGGCTGTTGACCACATCACCCTCATAATTACAACACAACGGATAACTCACGTATAAAAGCCGAAGAAACGCTCCGACAAATGTTTCGGACTATTTCGAAGCCCTTCATTTGTCGGAGCGTTTCTTCGGCTTTTATACGTGAGTTATCCGTTGTTTTGTAATTATGAGTGAGTCTCACGGTAGTTTCATGTGGAAAGTCACATCACCCTCCTTCGCCTGGCGCAGTCTAGTAATAAACAAACGACGGAATAGTTAGGGCGTTGCGTTAGCTGTGATCGACAAGGAAGGGGAGCGCTAATGAGTTCTGTTTCGTTTCTAATCAACGTTGGGTCCGGCGGGGCAAACGGGCGGTGCAACCGCTCGTTCCGTGTGGCTGAAAATCAGTGGTGCAGGTGTCTAACACCTCAGCGTAATGCTGAGCCATCGACTTTTTCACTTTTGCGAAGACACACACAACGCTGATGATCTAATTTTCATGTCTGTGTTTTTTGTTATTTTTTTGTTTCTTTTCTATAAAATTGTGTGTATGTTCTTATATTTTTTGTGTCTTGCAAAATGAATAAAATGTCTTCTTTCTTTCTTTCTTTCATTCACTTTACTTCTCGTTTCACTTTTGTGAAGACATCATTAGGTAGACATCATTGTCGGAGCATTCTTTCGACATTTATACGTGAGTTATCCGTTTGTTGTAATTAAGATATCATTACACTGATGATCTGTTTTTTTTTGCTTTTCTGTAAAATTATTCGTAATGCTCTTACATTAAAATTTGTGAGTTTTACACAAGCGAATAAATGTCTCCTTTTATTGTTACTTTCACATGCAATCCTCATCTAGCCATTTCCTTGGATTCTGATTTAGGGGTTTTATATCCGGAGTTGTTGGAGTCGAGAAGTTAGGCCTTTGCCTTGCAGTGGGGCACTATGGGGCACTAATAAATAACAGGTCAAGCACGAGAGCGATCAGTGACATTCGGATTTTTTGTTTACTTGTGCTTTGAGTCTTCTTGCCAAATATTATTCTATGTTAACATTGTTTTTATTTCCTTTTACATATGTATTACCTAAGTATTTTAAATAATATTATTGTAGACTAAAAATAATAAAATCAACTATAATAATACTGTCCCGATAGTAGTTTCGGCGAACGGTCTGATAGCGAAGAGCCTTGACCACCACCTTAAAAGGCTCTCGCTAGGTGGTTGGGTCAAGGGTAAGATACAGAAGGCGGTACTCCTGGACACGGCCCGCATAGTCAGGAGGTTCCTCTCTCTGTCGCCCTGACCACCGGCAGCTTAGGCCCCGCCTCGCTGCCTGCGGCACCCTAGGTTAGGTTTTTATAATGTTTTTATATTTCGTATTAATATTGCTTTATAACTTTTTATTTGAATATTGTAAAAACCTAGCTTAAGATAAAAGATAAATATACAGAATAATAATAATAATAATCATCTTTATTTGCTTAGAATAATGGCTAAAACAAATTACCATAGGTAACCATTTCTATCGGGAAAATGGTGATGACGATAAAAAGAGATGCTGCAATGTGATAGCCGAGCGGGTTTTGCGAATAGTCCGCAGTTAGCAGTCAAAACGATCGGTTGGAACGTCCGTGTGTCGTCAGCACTAGAAGTTGCAACACCGAAACGGAAAAGGGTTTTTGTGGTTACGAAGCTACTATTCAGGCACAATACAAAAATATTAGAAAATCTTTACTGCTAGTGTGCTTGTATGTACCCGAAACCGGCGAGCATGTATTGAAGAGATCGATGAATGTGGACGAAGCGAAAGCGGTATGTCAGGATCGTAGCGGGTTGAACAAAGTAGTATCTGCCTACCCCCGTGGGAAAGAAGCGTGACGGTATTATTATGTATGTATTTATTGTTTCAAGAGGCTTTGGCGATCGATTTCACAACCAAACTGCTATAAAATTCGATGGGCTTGTTTATTGCCTTCAGGTTCTAAGGGTGCTTAATTAACAGTGAAGTGTTTAAAGAAGTGAATTGGCCAAGTGCGAGTCGGACAAGCCAACGCAGTGTTCCGCGCTCTACAGGTGTTGTCATAAAAACAAAACAAACATAAATCACGACTTTATCCCTATGGGTAGACAGAGCCTAAAATGACATGATTTAAAGACCACGTTTAGCAGGATTGTGGGCGTGCAGGTGGAAAGGGAATCAAAATAGTGATGGGTTGCTAGCCGCATCGCCTATACAAATGATGCCTACGATTTTTGCCAATTCCCTCGATGGGCTTTCACCATCTACGAGGGAAGAGAAGCAACGGATACATTCTATGTTTTTTAATTGCTCCCACCCAGACCAGTATGGAAGTTGTCATTGTTGTGATAAAAAATGTTGTGTGGAAGACTTCTTCCAAGCATAATATCATTTTATTATCTGTTGTTCTAGCGACCGTAATGGTACACTCTTTGATAATTGCAATACCTAGTAAAAATATACAGTACATAGCAAAAATAACGGACAGTTATTCATACTTTGCATTTGAAATTTAGCTTTTAATTTAGTTCTATCTTTCACAAGCAAGCTTTTTGTACACATGATTATTGTAACATGTAGGTAAGTCTTTAATTTTTCTTAAAATTTTGCCCGTTTTTTAGTCTAATAATTCGAATGTTGACTTAGGTACTTACTGCTAATAATTCAAATGCCAACTTATATCTCTGACTTATTGGTTGTCTAGAAGAGATCGCTACTAAGCGATAAGACCGCCTATTGTATACTTTGTTCTTTGTTTCTGTAGGTACTGATTTGTGGTGTTCAATCTATACATATAATAAAGCTGAAGAGGGTTGATAGTCTGTGCATGGAAGACATTTAAAAAAAAATACGCTGGGGATACTTAGAATCGATAACAAAACACGTTTCAACAGTTTTTAGAATTTTTGTCTGTTTATCTGTTTGTCTGTATATTTGTGCGCGCATCACGTGAAAACGGCTGAACGGATTTTGTTGGAAACTTTGCTAATCTGTTGAGAAAATCACCGGCCAGGTTATAGACTGCTTTTTATACCGGTAAATTGCATAGTTCCCGCGGGATAGCGATGAACATGTCGAAAATCGCAGCTGCCTCAAGTCGCAACGTACCTATATAAATATTGCTTCAGTATCATAGAGGTGCGCTAAGGAGGGATTTTCAAAATTCCCACGGGATTTAATATCGCTTATTATAAAAAAAATACCATTTAAATGTCGAAATAGGGGTGTTATGTGCCTGTTTAAATATGCATAGCAATATGTGGAAGTCGCGGGCAGAAGCTAGTAAAGAATATTTGTATTGTATTGTAATGTGAAGAAAATAAATCTCGAAAACATAATACCTATGTAACAAGCTTTAGTCCGACTAACCCAGCCAACTGTTGAAATATTCCGACACAATTTTAAGATACTTGTCTAACAGAAATTGATTAAAAGTTGTCCCACGTTACCCTAAAAACAGATTACCATAGAAATGACCTTTAGCAATGTCCCTGTTTGACGGACTCTCAACGGGCCCGGCGCTGTAAAACGGGTTAAGTGTTTACAAATTACTTCAAATGAACCTTTTAACGACGTCCGATAAAAAAAGCGAGTAAAAAGTTTGCTTTTTCTACATAATGTGTAACAAATTTCAAGTCACCAATAGGCCTTTTTATTCCGAATTCGCTACAATTTCAGTAAGTACATGTTGTTGTTGTTGTTATAGTCGTTTTTTTTTTTTTTTTTTGTTTATTAAATTGTCGCGTTATTCGGCGTGCCTCATGGCATAGGCCTCCTCCATGCATTGGAGGGCTTGGGCTATAGTTCCCACGCGCGCCCAGTGCGGATTGGGAACTTAACACACACCATTGAATTTCTTCGCAGATGTGTGCAGGTTTCCTCGCGATGTTTTCCTTCACCGAAAAGCTCATTGCAAATTACAAATGTAATTTTCGCACATAAATTCCGAAAAACTCAGAGGTGCGAGCCCGGGATTTGTACCCACGACGCTCTGCTTGAGAGGCCACAGGTCAAACCACTAGGCTACCACGGCTTTTTTGCATGCAGATGCATTAGCATACCTCAAATCTAGTTTGTTAAATATTTAATTATTTAAGTATAATAGTAGAGAACCAAGAGTCATACGATAAATAAAATAGTCAATCGGACCAACCGTTGAAGAGTTCCCTGTGGAGACGGTCTTAGCCGCGCCACCAGAATCCCGTTAAGAGATTATCACCCGACTTAAATTAGTAAGTATGCAAAATTTCAGCTCAATCGGTTAAATATTCATAGCTCTATGATACAAATAAAGTAAAAATCTATCCATTCGCTGTTGAAGACTTGGTTCTTGTTTAAAAGAAACTACGAATTATTAAAACGCTCCCCGGACAAACATACATAATTACATTCATTGTGACTTGTAAAATATCTTAGGTTAGGATCCCTAGGAACTCATTGTTTTGGATTTAGAAAGTGAGATTGACTTCATTTGAATAACTCCCGAATGTACGGTGAAAGAAACTAAATCGCGTGCCACCTTATCGCTGGAAATGTCATATTGACTTACCATCCATCTGCCAAAGAAATTATTGCTAAATTGTATGAGAAAAGGTTCCATAGAGGCATGTGATTCGGTTCCTTCGACCGTACTGTAAAAATAACAAATTGTTCAATGAAATAATTTACAAAATTACGAAACTGATGAATCTCGTCTTGTTGTTAAGTAGTCTGTCGAGTCGAGACCCAGGCAGGTTAAAACCAGGAACTTTCTGGGTACGGAAAAGTCGGCATCACACGCCACCTCTGTGCAATATTCTTTATTACATTCCATCCACTCTTATTCTTAAAGCAAAATAGCGAGTTTAACTAAATAACGCAACCAAAACAATGATAATTTATTCTCATGACCAAATAAACCGCACAAATGTTGCATTGCCTTAATTACGCGCCTGCTGCGACTATAATTACGATGAAAAACATTTTCATTACCGTAAATTCATTTCCAATAACTTTTAAATTTGTTCTGGGCTTGCAACAGATATACAACGTACTCGTATTTCAGAATTATTCCGGAACAAGCTGTTGCCCTCGACTCCGTCTGCGATGCATTCGCTTATCGCTATCCCGCGGGAACTATGCGATATTCCGGGATAAAAACTATCCTTTGTCCTTTCCCGGGACAGTAACTATGGCTTTACCAAATTGCAATAAAGTCGGTATGTGGGCAGACATAAGTGCGGACAGGGCGCGTTGGAAGTCTAGGGTCTGTGTTTGTTAAACATACATCTCAAAGCATAGCTCTCTGTCTTGTACGAGCGGTAGCGGAGTAGAATTACTTAGATACTTTTTTCTACTAAAGTACCTTACGACTCTCTCCTGCATCTTTGACATTTACATCATAAAATTGCAATCCCAGCTTACCCTCCCAACAATGTCTGAACAGACGATCGAATTCCTAAAATATTAAGGCGATATTTTGACAAATTTCCGTCGAACAACGCCGACTATTTTCCTCGAATGGACTACGTTTTCAATGTAAACAAAAGACGGGCGTAATTCCATTGTGACCATTCCATTAGCGCATTCAATGGATGCATTCCCGGGACGGACGTTGTCCAATCACGATCTCGACAGACATAATTAAATCTCGCTCAGAGACTAGCTACGCGTTATAGATATTCTGGTGCATTTGAGAAGCATTGCAGCCTTCTTGGGTAACGTTTTTTAAACACTTACCTATTACAATTTCGGATTGAAATTGTCTGTTGCTACGCGCTACGTTAACATTTTTCCAATTTGTAACAAAAACTGCATACCAACAGAAAACCCAACTTTCGTGTTCTTGGCGCTGAACGTGGATTAGAAATCAACTAATTTTAAGATTGCGTTTTTCAATAAGCTACTGTGATTTCTTTCCTATCTTAGATGTAACTTTAAGATGCGCCAGTACAGTCACAAATGTAAAAAAACTTTACATACTGCGAGTACTATAAGAAGCAGAAACAGATGTTGAATTTAGTAACAAAATACATATTTTGTTGATTCCCTTGAATGTTGTGGCTAAGAGTAGAGAACAAAATCCCTCGTGTGTGTGGTGGAATAATGTTTTGGTTTAAAATTTCTCCAAATTATTGTAGAGTAGATAAGTGAAAACAATTATTAAATTTTAATAATCATATTATAAGAAAGTTACAAAGTTTTCCTGACAAGAGCTTTTCGTGGTGCTAACCGATGTGAGGTTTAGCGACACACTGCTGGCGTGCGGGCACACACACTTGGGCTTCGCGCACACTCAATACGTATAGCTATGTATACGTTAACACACACACACACACATAACAAGCGGTAACTGATAATTATAATTATCTGAAAACAGGTTACTTTATAATTTCCTAAAAATCGGTGCTTTCAGACTAAATTCAGTTTAGTCGTAGACAAAACGATCATTCGACCAAACATAAATCAAACAAAAAAAAATTCGAAGGCTTACTCACCTGCTATGGGTGGTGTATGGGTAAAGCACGCGTCACGGAATGACGAAGACCCGGGTTCGATTTTCGGATTTTTCTATGTGTTCTAATTTTCAGTGTTGTTTAGAAATTACAAATCAAACAATTACTTAAACATCAGAAGCACTCACCCGATGTTGTAGCGACATGTTGCTCCCGTTTTGAAGCCGCACGATAGTCTGCAGCGACGCCGGCGTCGACATGCTCTTCGTTATCGACGAGTTCCCCGCCTCCTTCTCTTGCTGCTCCTTCATGAGCAACCCTCGCGCTATCTTAGCGTTCAGGCTCTTGTTGACATGCTGGTGCGGCAGCAGAGGAGCTTCCATCGTCTTTGTTGTGTAGGAAGGCGACGACGTCTGACTAAACGAGTCAGACGACACGTTCGAGTCCTGTCTAACGCTTATATTCGACCCTGAGCTAGGGGACCTTTTCATGGTCTGATTCTGTTGGGGCAAAGGCGCTGGTGTGTATGGAGTATCAGGTAAACTTTTCAACGGCCTCCTCGGGACCTGTGGCTGAGGATTTCGGTTGCAGTCGAGTCTGGGTTGCGGAGAGACGGCTGCCATTCGTTTGTTTCCGTTTGGATCCGTGGCTGGTGATGTGGAGACTGGTCTAGGGGGTGTTGGCGGGGGGAGGCGGCGCGGCGGCTGCGGGGAGGCGCGGCGCGGCGGCGCGGGGGGAGGCACGGGCAGCGGCGCGGGCGGCGGCGCCGAACGCTGCGGGACCGGCGGCGGCGCCGGCACCGGCTGGATTATCTGAGGGGGCGGCTGCAGCTGAGGACAAGAAAGCGTTTGAGATCAACTTTTAAGGGTACGTGCAAAATAGAATGTGAGAAGCATTCAATCAGCCTCACCTTCAGTATGGGTCGCTGCGGCGGCGGGATGCGCGACGGGGGGCAGTAGGGCAGCGCGTCGCTAGGGCAGTACACGAAGCCCGAGGGCCGCGGGGGCTGCGCGGGCGCGCAGGCGGCGGTCGAGTGCCGCCGCGGCGCACCCGCGCTTGGCCTCAGCAGCTCGAGCAGCTTTTCGCCAGGAGTCGCTGCCAGGCTGCCGGCGCGCCCGCATCTACAAAAATAAAAATCATCATCATCATGACGACGCGGTTGGCCTAGTTGGTAGTGAGGCAGCCTGCGAAGCAAGCGTCCCGGGATCGAATCCTGGTAATATATTTGTGTGATGAGCAAGAATACTTGTTCCTGAGTCATGAATGTTTCTATCTATTTAAGTACCTATGTATTTTTCTGTATAAGTATGTATAGTACCTACACATAATACAAGCCTTGCGCTTACCTTGGGACTAGGTCAATTTGTGTTAATTGTTCACTGATATTTATATTTACCGATATTTATCATCGTCATCATCTCATTATCTCCAGCCTATATACATCCCACTGTTGGGCGGAGGCCTCCTCTCACAATGAGAGGGCTTGGGCTCTAGAAGTTCCCTCACGGCTGGGTCGTGGCTGGTACAAAGGGTTGCCATTGCAGTCCAAAGAGGCAACGCGGCCAACATAATAGAAACCTTTGAGCCACGCACGACACAGGGGGGGATTTCTTAGGTTGGTAATTTCTAATTATTTTTAACTTACTTTACTTTAAATCAACTTTCCTAGTTTTGATAAAGTTCTAAAAAGCTTGTATTTTAAGAAATCATCTATATAGTACTTAAATAAAAATGTCCGCGACTCGGGTACCTAAACTACATTTTATATTCAACATACAATACCTGCCCCTACGGGGATTCGAATACGGGATACGTACACAATGCATTCGCCTAACGCTATAAACGACGACTTCCTACTTGCATCCATCGGTTTCTCGTAACTCTAGCGCTATTGAAAGGATCAAAGAATACGCTTTCATGTCGATCTGGGAGTAAAGAATAAACATAGAATGTTG
This sequence comes from Pandemis heparana, assembly GCA_963854515.1. Taxonomy (NCBI): domain Eukaryota; kingdom Metazoa; phylum Arthropoda; class Insecta; order Lepidoptera; family Tortricidae; genus Pandemis; species Pandemis heparana. The sequence goes on along the minus strand of OY978007.1, from coordinate 18,365,645 downwards.
CTTGCCGTCCAGATGGTATTAACGTACTAGCTTCTGCCCGCGACTTCGTCCGCGTAGAATTAGCAATTGGTATGTTTATCGTTGAACTACGCAATTTTCCGGGATAAAAATTAGCCTATGTGTTAATCTAGGGTACCAAATTGTATCCAAATGCCGCCGTTAACGCGTGAAGAAGTTACAAACAGACGCACACACACTCATAAACTTTCGCCTTAATAATATTAGTGTGATGTATCAAAGAATATTCATGAATGTAATTAATGCTGTGACAGTAATTCAACGCCTTTTCCCTTTTACAACTTGTTCAGAGTAATTAGTTTTGACACAGTTTTACATTAAAGGCTGCATTTAAACCCAGCTCGACGTGACTCCTCGCAAATTGCATTCTTTCCATAATAACCACCCTTGTAGCACTGGCAGTTAAGTATGTATTTTATACCTACCATGTTTACGCAAATAAAGTATTATTATTATTATTTATATTGCCCAGTATGTAAATTTTACTAATAGGAAACAAAACTTCGTTACATAACATTAATTAAAAAAAAATGTTAATACCTTTAGTTTAATCACATGAACCAAAATGGCGTATCAGGCTTATCAACACTACCGAATCGTCGAATTGAGTCGAATAACGGGGTGGGTAAAAGGCACGTACTAATCGAGGCACTCATTAAGCCATCAATACACTAACCTCATTGACACCGACCGTTCATTACCAAGCCAACCAACGTATGCAACCGACCGATTCGTGCGTGCCATTCGTTACCAAGCTAATCACCAACATGACGTCGCCATTAAAGCGGCTATTCACGGTGCGGCCATGTTAAAGAGTTGCCCAATCGCCTTTTGTTTTCGGAAGATAAATGCGACGGCGTTAGGGGTGTTTTTAGTTAAGCACGAATAATAGCAGTGTTGAAGAGGTGGGCAAATGTTAGTGTGGATTTTGTGGAATAACTCAATATACAAAAGAAAGGTTAACAAATTATAGTAGTCGCGTTGCGTATCCAGAAAATAGAAAGAAAGAAGTAAATTTAAAAAACGTGACGTCCCTTATCTTATCTTACTAACTAGGGGCCCTTACGGATACACTTCGACCCATTTGTGGATCTTTTGTGTAATCTCCTTCGCACTATTCCATTGCTTTTACCACCTCATTCATGAGTTGGGTGATTTGGCGCAGTGGTAGTGCCTTGAAATCTCCTGGTTCTGGGTATCCGCTGCCGAGGAGTTTCATTCTTAGTCTGGCGATGACGTCCCTTAGTGTGATAATTGATTATCACGTCCACCTGGCTCCTATAAAATTTCACCAATTCGACAAAATTATCGGTGTCAATTCGAATTGCAACGCGTGGTCAATGAAGCCAAGTGGCGTAGATTCTCGTGGAGTTTGTAATGTAAACAGAATTGTCGCCTGTCACTGACAATTGTCGGTTTGGTGAAATAGGAGCCTGACATGTGGAATTTAATTAACTAATTATTCTGCTAATGCTCACCGCAGATTGGCACGTGTATGCAGGTCGAACGCGGACACATACCACCGCAAACAATTCGCGCGTGCCATTCATTATACAGGCTGTATCATGTACTGGCTGGCTGTAGGAGTAAAAATTTTTTTTATATTTTCTATAGGAATGGTAGTAGTAACTGTAATCATTCATATAGAAAACATAAAAAAAAATACTCCAATTTTTTTTTTTTTTTTTAGTAGCCTATTTGGTGTCCCACTTCTGGGCAAAGGCCTCCCCTTTCTCTTTCCACCAATCTCTGTCTGTTGCATGGCTTTCCCAGTCCGGCTCAAAAGTCTCCAAATCGTCCCGCCATCTCTTTTTTGGTCTGCCTCTGCTCCGGTGCCCGTCGCATGGAACCCAGTCGGAATTTTTTTTTAAATATTTTTTTTAGCTTCTATATATACCCCAGTTGATTATTGTTAGGGGCTATCTGATACAGCTCTGTACAGCCATATCAAAGCTGCTCATTTTGGTAACGTTTTTCATATTTAAAGCCCAGACTTGCAAGTTTCTAAAAGTTACAGGCAGTTTTTAGGGTTCCGCACCGAAAAGGTAAAAACAGAACCCTATTAAGCACTAAGACTTCGCTGACCGTTCGTTCGTCCGTCCATCCGTCTGTCACAGACAGGATTTCGATACGTAGAATGACTGAAGGGTTGGCCCACTCACACACAGACACAGAGATTGTTGTAAAACTTAACATCCCTCTTTTCGCGTCGAGGGTTATAAAATCAAATAAACTTAGCAAAATAATTCAAACAAATCCCTTAATAGTCGCAGCTCGTTATATCAAACTATGAACAACTACCTACTACGTATTCCGTAAATAGATATAGTAAAATAGCTTACGCAACTCTATTATCATATTTATCATTCACAGAGCCTTCAATGAATATGTCTCGTAACAAGTTACGTTGTTAATAATGAATACGAAAGTGAATGACGTAATTTACGGGTTTTCAGCTATTTGTGGACGACTTTGAGTTATTTGTGGTATGTTACTTTGATATTAAAATGTGAAAGTTTGTGAGTATGTGAGGATATGAAGGTGTGAGTGAGTATGTAATGTTTGTTTTTTCACCACGCTGAAGAGCATTTTTCCAGTTTATTCAGTTCCAGGACTAGTTTAGGTTTTTCTTCAGAATCGTTTACCCTAAACTACCCTTGCGAGTTTCGAAAATTTGCGGAAATTTGCGGCATAAACGGCTGTAAGTTTTGATTGCGTTGGCTTAGAAGTTTGATTTTTTCACAGCTCCAAGGGACAATAGACTTGAGTACTTATTTCATTTAAATTTCAACTTGATACTGCCACGCGTTCCTGAGAAAAAGGGTCTTGACAGACGGACGGACAACAAAGTGATCCTATAAGGGTTCCGTTCTTTTCCTTTTGAGGTGCGGAGCCCTAAAAATGAAATGAAATTTAAAATATTGAGTACCTAATCAAGTGGATAAACTAACTAAGATTTTACACTTACAAAATAGCGAAAAGTAATTAACAGCACAACAAAACCAGAGCACACTTTAAATTTAATCTCGAAGAACTCAGAAGTATAAAATTATGAACCGTTAGTATTTTTTCGTTATTACCAAAGTTGGTGAACGTTTCGAAACTTCGTTGTAATAAAATATTCGCAGTAATTAAGTTTAGCGGTCGGGCATTTGGATGTAACAAACCTGTCTGCCAAGTTTTGTTCAAATTTATTCGGACAAGAATTAATATGGAGAATATTTTGCATTTAATTTATGTTTCTTTTGATACAGATTGCCCTACACGAGGGAATTTTTGCATGCTAGTAATTTAGACACATAGAGATTAGAAAAAAACAAACTGGGTCGTCTAGACGCCTAAATATCTTTAAAATTATATAACATAATCATCTTTCAACATGAAAGTACCGTGAGACTCAAACATAATTACAACAAACCGGATAACTCACGTATAAAAAGGTGTTCGTTTCGCTGCCGCCGGGGCGAGCGCTCTCTGATGAAGGACTACGGAATAATCCGAAACAATTGTCGGAGCATTCTTTCGGCTTTTTATACGTGAGTTATTAACATAATCATATTTTTTAACCCACGACGCAAAAATACGGGTGTTATAAGTTTGAAGTCGATGTCCCTGTGTGTGTATCAGTCCGTGGCATCGAAGCTCTCAAACAGATCTCGATCTTAATCAGGTCGACGCTCTTTCTTGTTGGAGGCCGACAGCTCGTGTCCCGGTCTGCGGACGCCATTCGAGAACCTTCTGACCCCATCGGCCATCAGTCCTGCGAGCAATGTGCCCCGCCCACTGCTTCAGTTTCGCATATCCTCAGGCTATGTCGGTACCCTTAGTTCCACTGTGGATATCATCATACAGACGGATATGACTGTGAAACCTTAGCAGGTATTAGGTGCCCTAACAACGAAACGTGAGCAAGAAGTCAAATACTCGGAACAAATAGGATTTCTACTTTGCTACGGATTTAGAACTTAATCTGTGAGCGTTGACAGCTCGCGGCGGAAACGGCCGAAATTCCCCGAAGCCCGCCGAAGCCAGCCGAGTGCTCGCCGAGCCGTGAACCGCCCTAATCTAGATCAGTCGCCAGTTAATAAAGTCTAGCGAAGAAGGAAAGAACAGATGAATAGTTACTTTATTATGACACTAGCTGTTGCCCGCGACTTCGTCTGCAAATAATTCGTTTATCGCTATCCCGCGGGAATTTTCCGGGATAAAAGTAGCCTATGTGCTATTTCCAGACTTTTCTCTATTTATGTACCGAATTTCATCCAGATTTGTTAGGCCGTTCTGACGTGATTGAGTAACAAACCAACATCTACCCATCAAATCCATCCATCTAAACTTTCGAATTTATAATATTACTAGCTGTTGCCAGCGACTTCGTCTGCAAAGAATTCATTTATCGCTATCCCGCGAGAACTACGCAATTTTCCGGGATAAATAGTAGCCTATGTGCTCTTCCAGACTTTTCTCTATCTGTGTGCCGAATTTCATCCAGATCCGTTGGGCCGTTCTAGCGTGATTGAGTAACAAACAAACATCCATCCATCCATCCATCCCGCATTTATAATATTAGTTAGATTATAACCGCGCTTGCGTTAAGTATTGGTTTTTTCCATTTTCCATACAATATTCCATGCATGGGTACTGGCAGAATACCAGCGATGCGGCTTAGCCGCAGCATTACGCTGAGTCAGCGCCTATTCTTTGCTCCATCACATGGCTCCCTGGTACAAATGTCTTTTTATTGTTTGTATTTTGTAAACCTTTTTAATTTCTTATTTTGATTGTTATTTTAAAATTTTCACTTTTGTAATTCTGTTTCTTTTGTTTTTGTCTTAAGAGTCATGTTTTGTTTGTGGAGAATAAAGTTTTTATCTATCTATCTATCAATACATATCCATTTCCCACAGGGGTAGGCAAAGACTAAGGAGAGAAAACGAGTTCTGTCCGAGCCTCACCTTGGAACGAGTTGAGCGGCGTAGATGTGCCGTGGGTTAGAATGGGTTATACGGTATACTCGTAGTTCCCGCTGGCGTACGGTAAACGTATTCTCGGCAAACGAAGACGCGGTCAATAGCTAGTTATATTATAAAAACTCAATTTTGTACAGCTTCATCCACTTTTCCTCAATGACTGTCAAATCGGGGAGGGCACTTATTTAACTTGATTATGATAAAGTAGCGGTCGTTTCAAGTGTCGTAAATGACTCATTTAGAGCTATTAATTAGTTCCAGTCGTATTCCAGATAATTAAGTGAAAGTATGTTGAACATTTTCAACGGGGCAGAAATTACAAGGATTTTTACTAGGTTTTAATCTGCATGGAATGAGTTTCTAGCCTTATAAGCATGTTCAGCGCAGAGGGGTGACCATAACGTCTTAACGCGATTCAATTCAGATTCAGTTTAGGTTCGCTCGCTGTCAGAACCATGCTAAAACCAGGGGCCTTACCATGACGTCTTAATGCGATTCAGTTTAAGAAAGAAAGAAAGAAAGAAAGAAAGAAAACATTTATTGACACAAAACGACACATAAAATATAAAATAAAAAACAAAAAAGAACATTTCAAAAAACAAAATCATGTGCCGCAAGTGCCAAAAGGGCCACACTCAGCATATTGCTGCGGCAGGCCGCAGCGCTGATTTTCAGTGTGACCCTTTTGCCTAAAACTAAACCTAAAAACTAAACTAAAAACTAAAAACTAAGTTTAGGTTCGCTCGCTGTCAGATTCATACTAAAAGTGACAGCTCAAACTTGAACTGAGTCGGAAATAAGACGTCATGGTAAGGCCCCTGAACTGAGTCGGAATTGAATCGTATAAGACATCATGGTAAAGTCGCAGGGTGTCTGTACGATTGCCTCCTGTTGATAAATAACTTTTTAACTCCCGACGTATAAAGAGGAGTGTTTTAAGTTTGACGTCGATGTCTGTGTGTCTGTTTCTATCTGTGTTCGTATTAGCATTATAGTCTATTCGTAAAAACGGGTGGTAGGGCCTTGTGCAAGGTCCGTCCGGATCGCTACCACCATCTTACTTGCTAATCCAGCCGCTAAGCAGCAGTGCTTGCACTGCTGTGTTCCGGTGTGGAGAGTAAAACAGCCGGGGAAATTACGAGCACAAGAGGCATTTCATCTTAGCCCTCTAGGGTAGCAACGCATCTGCGATCCCTACGGGGTTGCGGGTGTCTATGATCACTTACCATCAAGTGACCCACTTGCTCGTTTTCCTTCCTATTCATATAAAAAAAAACACAACCACTAAGACAACATAACAATGAGAACGTAAAGAAAGTGCTTATAAACCGATCGTTTACCTCTCGCGGGGAGTGCGCCTGCCGCCCGCACCTCTCTCGGCCCCCTTTGTCGTCCCACCCCGCGCCCCTGTGACGCGCGGGCGAGGACTCAGTTAAGCGGTCTGTCTATAGAAACTAGTTACATAGTTAATACCCAGACTGTTGACGGCCCTAATTCGAAATCGATACATAAGGTAAACATTTTGTCCGATTGTGATTTGGAATTCAAATAGCTTTATAATTGTTTACGTAATTCTAGAATGTTTGGAATGTTGAAATGTCCAAACGATTTCAGCGTTATCGTCGTTGCTAGGAAATACGTTTCAAATTTGATAGATATGCTCAATTATTATAATTCCGTGCCGTATTTTCCCTTAGAAATTTGTAGGATTTATTTTTATACTGTTAAGAAAAAATGGTAACAAAATCGACATAATATTATGTGTATGCGAATGTTTTTGACTGTTTATTTACAGTGGATGTGACAATAACCAGGCTTTTACCAGCTTATGCACGTAATACCTGTCATTGGCTGCAAAGAAGCTGTTATGATTGGCGGAAAATACGCCGCTCTGATTGGCGGAACGTGAGAGCAATACGACGTGCGCGACGGGCTCGAAAAACGTGCTTCTAAGAAAGGAAGGTAAGAAAATGTTGCTTGTATTTCCTACAAGCAGGCAGTGAAACGCTTCTTGATAATATTGTGGATGTCAGAGTGAATTTGTTCTGTTTGCTTTAACGCGCTGAATCATTTTCTGAAGGTATTTAAATATAAAAAGGTGCGTTTTAAAAGTTCCTTCGAAAGGCACGACTCTAATGAGATAAATATAAAACTTCTAATTCGGAGAGTGAAGTTAGCGACACAACCTGTATATACCTGGGGCCTTACCATGACGTCTTAATGCGATTCAGTTTAGGTTCGTTCGCTGTCAGATTCATACTAAAAGTGACAGCTAAAACTTGAACTGAGTCGGAATCAGGACGTCATGGTAAGGCCCCTGGGTTGTTTTCTAGAAAAAAAAACGGTATTTAAATCTTAAAAAAAACTGTTAGCAATGTACCTACTAGTCAATCGTTCAAATGTCAACTGGAAGAATTCCCTTTTAGGGATCAGTTCGCCTTTGTGCATTTGTGTTGTCCTGTATTCATCTTTTTTATCCTACCAATATTATGAATGCGAAAGTTTGTGACGATGTGAGTGAGTGAGTGTGTATGTTTGTTCCTTCTTCACGCTAAAACGACTGGACGGATTTGGATATAATTTGGATCGAAAATAGCTGTTACCCTAGATTAAAACATAGGCTACTTTTCATCCCGGAAAATCGCATAGTTCCCGGAGGATAGCGATAAACATATCAGAGGTCGTAGCTGCCTTGAGTCGCAACGTAAATAAATATTACAGAATATAGTAATACTATCAACGTTCTTAAGTCTAATTCTACGCGGACGAAGTAGCGGGCAGAAGCTAGTGTACAATAAAGAGTTATACATACATGCTAAGTAGTTGAACTTACCGCGCCTTGACCGAGTCTATCTCGTCTCCATCCCCGGACAGAGGCATGCCGCCCTGCGCCCACGTCACGGTCAGCCAGTCTGTAACAAGCAAACGTTATTTTGTTAAAATAAGTTTCTGTCAAAAATGAAATTTTTGCTGACTGTACTTGCAATGTCATTCGTCCTAAGTTATGCGTACCGAATTTCAAGTCAATCGGACCGACAGTTGAAGAGTTCCCTCCTGTGGAGACGATTCTGGCTGGGTCACCAGAACTCCACTACCAGATTATTGTAATTGTCATCCGATGATAGAAAGTTGAGGATCTGCTTCAAAATTGAGTTGCAATATTCCACTCCGACAAACTTACATACATGCATAGAGGTACGGTCGACCAAGGAAGTGGTCTACCACTTTTCATCCAACTTCCCATCACACAAAAATGTTGCTAAAGTCGAACTTTCAGTTGACAGCCTGTCTTGTCGACGTTAATTATATTGTGACGTGCAAAGGATTTTTAACCTTAGGGTGGTAGACCACATTATTTGGCTGATGGTACATTGCAAGTTAAATAAAAGCATGTGAAAAAATTAATGTTAAAATGCTTTAATAATTTTGTTGTGACCCCTAAAGACTACACATCTCTAGACATTTTATGTTAGTACATAATGAATAAAGACCTATTACAACCCATTATTCAACAGAGATTACGTTTTTCTTCCTCTTAATAATTCACTTTTCAGTTAAAAGGTGAATTGCCGTATTTTGTTTGCAGAAAACACTTTCTGCTAAGTTTCTTGCGACGCAATCTTTTTGGGTGATGACATAAAAGAGCCCTGCGATCTACTTACAGCAAAAGCATTGGTTTTACCTGCAATTTCCCGGGTATAAAGTATCCTGTTTTATTTCTAACCGTACAATTTATTCCTTACCAACTGTTCCCCGCTCCTTCGCTCCCATTCTAAATCTTTTTTAAGTTTTATGTTTTTTCTCTCCATAAACACATTCCCTGAGCCTGCCCTGAGCCTTAAGGAACATAATGAAGAAAAATCCGTATCGGTCCCAGCCGTTCTCGAGTTTTGTGCTTGGCAAGTTGGCAACATTAATTTTTTACTTTTTTTTTTTTTTTTTTTGGCAGCGTAAGATTTAAACTTGTATTAGTTTGTATTTTGCTGTTTGTGTTTGTATGTAGTTTAACTTTGTTTAACAAATAAAGAATTTATTATTTATTATTATTAATTTTATACAGATTTATTGAAACAGGTTTTATTTTGCGGAAGTCCATTTCAATGAACAAATAACATTTTCCTTGCTACTCCGCTACTCAAAAGCAACAAGTGAGCACAAGTGAGTAGTGGAGTAGCAAGGTAAATGTTTTTGTGATGTTATTCCTAGTTAAGTTAAAAGTATTTCACCTGCACAAGCAATTAAGTTAAACGACGTATCAAGTTTAAAGTACAAATGATATGGAAATAGAAATAACACTCTTATTCAACACCATTTTAAGCGCGTTTATTAATGAGTGTTCTTGGAAATTTCTGTCAAATTTTCTCCGTTAATCAGATTCCTCTTCCGGCATAACGGAGGGAAAGCTTACAAGCCATGTGTTTTGTAATTGACTGTAATTACTAAACTAAACTGTTTGGAGTTAATACATTTGTAATTTTAAATAGCTTTGCGAGTGAAAATTCGTAGACTCTACTCATTCACTCACGTTAATTCAGTCAGTTGATTTTTAGAACTGCTGCACTGATAAAAAAAGGTTTGACGAAGTACAAAGGTGGCTACAATTTCTTTTTGTCCACCAAGTTGACGGAGCACCTATTTCTTAACGATATGCCCTTCTGTCATCTAGAACTACATACCTACATACTGAAACTAACGTATCTATTATCATCAGTGTATTTTTATTGATTGTATGAATGAGGGAAACTGTTCAAAATTTGAACAAATCCGGAAGTGAGCGTGTAGAAATGAGAATGTAAAAAATCGGATCTGGAAAGTCAAATTATCCTCCCCCCAAAGATTTATTTATTTGTAATGTCATGTACATTTATATTAAAAGGTGTTAAGTATAGATTAGTCGGTCCAGATTCCCTGAGATATGGACAAATTTGCGAGGAATAGCTACTTCATAAAGCTGCAACAAATCTTTTCACACCCCGATATTGAATGTCATTTTTACGCCTTGAAACATCCAAGACTATTTAAGTGCTTTTTCTGATATAGGATCTGTCATGAAAATGTTTACGTACCTACTTTCTTGATCAACATGTATACAATAAGATGTACACAGAAGTATGAATGGAATTAGGCCTTGCTAAATTAGGATTAAATCTGTAAAGCCTTCTTGTGCGTTCCTAAATACACTAAGAGCTTTACTAATGTTGCCAAACTTACCATTAGACAGTGATTCAATTGGATATTAGCATGATAGTCTCGCTGTGCTATTCGTACGACACCTGGGCCACTAAAGCCTGGTAAGCTTGGATTACCGAAATGGCCTAACGACTACGACACTAGTAGGCTGGTAAAGCTGGCTTCTCATATGCGCGCCATAACCGTAATTGTTGCGTTACTGTAAAAAAAACCCTGGACGTGACGGGCGAGCTTGCCGCGGCCGGAATACCACGTCACAGAATAAGTAATAGTAGGCACTAACGTATAGAAGGCTCTCTCTTTGGAGTCGATTAAATAAATAAAAACTCTAGCCGCGTACACATAAAGCACAATTTAACTCGCTCCTGATATATTTACCTACAGCGATAATAGCCTACAGCCCCACTCCATCACATTTCCCGGAAAGGATTCATGCAAAAATAAACGGTAGGTAATAGTTATAAATTATAAAACATGCTACTTAAGTGTTCAAAATCGACTTGTTCATTTTTTTGCAAAACAACAATATTGTAGTTGTCTTCCAAATAAGTTATTTGTTTCATGCTCCTCCGAGTTATGTTTCGTTTCGAGTGTTATGGTTTTTCCACGTGTAAGCTCAAGGAAAAGGAGCTACCAAGATTCAACATGTAAGTATTCGCTAGAGGATATTATATCAAAAAACAACAGCGTATGTGACTGTAAGAAAACTACAAAAAAACTTCTAACCAATAACACTTTCCATCTCAATTTATTGTATTGACAAAGGCGTAGTGATCATCGAGAAAAAATAATTCGTTGTCCGTAAAAAAACACTGTCACAATTTTCCGAAACGAATTGTGTTCGCACAATTATTATACCGGATAGTCACCAGGGCGACGAATCTCAATAACCAATGAAAAAAAAACAGCCCACCTGAAATGAAACCGGAACGCGACAAAAGAAATCAATAGGCAGGCAAATAGGGAAATCAGGAGCGGTTTCCATTCGAAGGGATATCGTATTAAGTGAAATATTCTGCTAGTTGCTGCGTACATATAACATCGCTTAATCATATCACCATCATATCAGCCAAAGGACGTCCACTGTTGGACATTATAGGCCTCCCCCTCCCTCCAGTTGCCTCGGTTGGAAGCGGCTTGCGTCCACCGCGAACCCGCGACGTTAACCAGGTCATCTGTCCATCTTCTCGTTACAAGACCACTGAATCGTTGCGGGTGTTCTGCCTTTTCGCCGAATTTTATTTGATCGAATTTCATTTTGCAACCAAAATTTCACCGAATGTTCACTTTGACAACTGACAATTGGCAAATTTTTGTATGCCAACCTCTCATTTGGCCGAATTTTCATGAAGACGAATATCATTTTCATTTTAAACTTTTGGAATATCTTTCACATGGCAAATGTTACACTAGGCCGAAAAACTCTTATGATTAATTTGGATTAATTTAGGTTTAGGTGCGGCGGGGTGGCCCTTGGGCCACCCCTTAGCCGCGAACATGTAATTGTTTTAATTTGTAAACAGTCTTTATTTTACCTTAGAATGTCTTACTTTTTATTAATGGTTATGTCATTTGGCTATATAAAAAATGACATTTTAATAAGTGTTCATGTAAAAAAAAACAAACGTTGAGTTGGCAATCGTGAGGTTGGAAAATGAAACTAATCATTTTAACAAGTTGCCATAATGATGATTCGGCAAAATGAAATTCGGCCAAACATTGGTTGGGAAGTGAAATTCGGCAATAAAATTTTCGGCAAATCAATAGAGAACCGTCGTTGCGTTACTTTAACTTAACTATTAAAGTATGTACCTACCCTCTAGAGCAGGTGGACAGAGGAATCATCGGAGTCGAAAATGAATCGCATAAGGTAGGCCCCAGCTATCAATTCCATTGCTAATTCTAATATTACCGTACACGTTGATAATTCCATTTGCTAGCGGATTGGTAACAGGATAACCGCAAATTCCAAGAACACGCGACTGATTTCAAACATGGCTCAAATAATCTGTGTATACGATCTAATTTGCAACAAATACCCGCTTATTACCGTGAAAATGATAAACGTTTGATGAATCTACTGATCTGTAAAGACCAATCACAGTGAACAACATTCATTCTACACGAGGCGAGTAATCTTGTACTGAATACCAAATGACATCTTCATTTTGAAGAAGTGCTCTAATAAAGCAATTTGCACGATCTTACTACTGATGAGGATTGGTATGATCATTTTCTACGAAGGAATGAGCGAGAATCTTAGGAATCATTCTACACGCGACGCGGAGTAACCCATCGCTATTTTGTGCCTCTTTTCGTAGAATTTTCAAAATGGCTCAGAAATTTTGCATGAAAACGAAAAATAAAAAACATGTATTGTACAACAAACAGAGCTTTACGTACCTACTCGTAGTTATTAATAATTATATTAAGCAAAGTAAAGTCTACTAAAACCGCCTGTCTTTGAAAAAACATTCGTTACCCGAACCCCTTAGCACAATCATCGCAAATGAGGAGGCAAACTAGAAGCTGGAGGCAGATGTCGCCACAAGCGACTGTACCTTGTTTACGTTTCGTGTCAAATGTCTGGTTGCGATTTTATGAGTTATTTCTGCGATTTAACTGACAAAATGTTACTCTGTTATGACTGTGCGTGAAGTCGTGAACTTTAAGCTGAGCTTTGAAGGAGACATGCATCGATGGCTGGTAAAAAGGCTGATTTGATAAAAAAGTAACCACGTCAAATATTTAAGGTTATGTTCCGTATTTCTATTTTAATTTGAATTTTGGAGGCTTATGTGCAGTTCTTTCTTTTAGGTTAGAGGCGTATGATCGGAACTAAAACTTAGGTACTGACTTAGATGTCCAAGAAGACCGTTTATATAATTGTCCACACTCGGATTCTTTCAAAGACGTGAACGCCGATTCTCCTATTCCAAACATCAGCAAACAAGAAAATACAAGAATCGTCTTTGAAATTCAGTGAATACAAACGTGCTGTATCACTTGCTTAAAAGTTTTTAATACGTAAAGCATTTTCTCATTGTTTTCTGCGCTTTGGGCCATCAGGAAATAGATAAACTCCCCTGTTTTTACAGTTTAGCGGGCTACATTGAGGTATCTTTGAATAAAATGCAAAAGTTTAAAACTATTCATAAAAAATGTACTGGATTTGACAGTTCTTATGTCGTAACAAGGTACAGTCGCTTATGCGCCATCTGACAGGATAAAAAGGTAGTTTTCCTCCCAATTAGGCTGAATTCCGCAAAGAACGGATATAAGCATTGAATACGCGAGTACGTTCCTACACGGGCCGTCTCCGTAATTCGATACGCTTGTTTAGCTTATAACGCGAGCATTTTCTGCTGTTCTTATGTTATGACCCTGCCTGATTTGTTTTGCTTTATCTGAAGAAATGATAAAGAAATGACTCTGCCAAGTTTCTTGGGGCGCATTCTTGGCAATGACGGCTTTTCCGAATACGCTGGTAGTTCAAAATAAACTGGCCAAGTGCGAGTCGGACTCGCGCACCGAGGGTTCCGTACATTATCTATAAATATCTCTATAAACCAGTGTAAGCAGAGCCCTGCTCCAAAGCAAAATGTACGCAGTGTGGGGTCACTTTATATTGGTCACTGATATATACAGACATACGTGTACATATTTACGGTTTTCGCAATTATTCCTTAATTTGTGCTATAAGACCTACCTTCATACCAAATTTCAAGATTCTGCGTGCACGGGAAGTACCCTGTAGGTTTTGATTCCCTTGAGAGTCGAAAATTAGCGGAAAAATGCGGCACAAACGGCTTTATCTTTTGATTGCGTTGGTTTAGAAGTTTGATTTTTTCACAGCTTCAAGGGACAGTAAACTTGAGTATTTGATATAAATTTCAGCTTGATACCTCCACGAGTTCCTGAGAAAAAGGGTCTTGACAGACGGACGGACGGACAACAAAATGATCCTATAAGGGTTCCGTTTTTTCCTTTTGAGGTACGGAACCCTAAAAATACTATACTATTAAAATCCACTTTCTTATGTCGCACCAAAACGTCCTCGAGGTAGTCCAACTTTTGAGATAGCTGACTTAATTCCCGAGCGACAGAGTGCGCGGTATCACTTCTCCTTATCGCTCCAGATTTATTACAGCCACAGCTTTCCTAAACGCAGATGTACGGCCGTGCAAATTAACACGCACAGATGAGAAATGACAGTGTATTCGTAATTTAAAAATACAAAGCGTCATAATGACAATCTATTTGCACAAAAGGATGGTAGTGCATCGATGAGGCAAAAAGACGTGTAAATATCAAAAAGAGAAACAATAAAATTATTACCTATTTAAAGTTTAGGTAGTACTTACCTATGTCATATTGCATGACTAATATTACCCACTAATTAAAAATAATCCCTAATAAATTAACTTGAATATTCATATAACAGCCCTTTTTTGCATTGCAAATCACTACATAGTATAAAACAAAGTCGCTTTTCGCTGTCTGTCTGTCTGTCCCTATGTATGCTTAGATCTTTAAAACTGCGCAACGGATTTTGATGCGGTCTTTTTTAATAGATAGTGATTCGAGAGGAAGGTTTATTAATGTATAATACGCAGACGAAGTCGTGGGTAAAAGCTAGTTACAAATAAAAAAAATAGTTTCTGAGACTATAACTGTTACCTATGGCAAGAAAATTAAAATAAAGAAATAAAAATGGCTCCTGATACAAGAAAAGTGTTTTTCTATGTGTATTTGCGGTACTAATACAAAACCCTTCCGAGATTCCGAGTCGCGTTTGGTCAGTTTAGAGCGAAGCGTTTATTTTATCGACTGAACTAGCTTTGCAACTGCTTTCTGTGGCTCACCTGTGATATTGAATCGAGATCGCTTCAATTACAAAAAGACTGTCGCTTTCCTGTGAGAAATGATCCTACTTTAATATCATTGGAACTTCACTTCATTTAATATATTCTAGCAGTCACCACTTGTGACAGGAGATGCCATGTAACTTCTACCCAAAAGCAATACAATACAATGATTCTTTATTTAAAAACAAATGATAATCAATACACAAATCAGGTACATATAGAAAATTATTATGTTAGAAATAGGCGGTATTATCCCTTCAGAGCGATCTACATCTTTGGCTTCATCTGCACTTACCACCAGGGCCCTATTTTATAAAGCTATAAGTTAAAATTTACAAGCGGAATTCTCTATCTAACACATAGGGTCAGAAAGAGACTTCCGCTTGTAAATTGTAACTGCAGCTTTATAAAATAGGGCACCAAAGTGAGAGAAGTCAATCGCCAGTCAGTTTTTAACTTAAAAAAAAACGTAACCTTGACACGTAAAAACGGGTAAAAGGGGTAGTTGTAGAGACTTTGACATACACCTACTAAGCGTGAGTCATGCGCGTATACTTCGCGCCCCGAATAAGAATACCTAAGGGGCAGAAACAATTCGTTCGTTCGTTCGTTGCTCGTTTGCCTTCCTATTCACATAAAAAAAAAATGCAGTGGCAAGCTAATGACAACTCTCGTCGTAAATACTTTGTGAAGGCCTCGCTCGGACCCTTCGTAACCTGCATTCATTACAGCGTCAAATGCATAAGATTGATATTTATTTAGTGGCTTCTGAATGCCAAATGGAGTCTTTATTTTATGTCACAGGTGAAATCTTCGAGTGGTCAGGATTCTAAAGTAGTGCCCTAGGGATTCAAGTGTTAACGCCCAAGATGAAAATAATTTTTCACACGTCTCATTCAGAAAGGTAAGTTTTGCTCCCTGACGAGAGCGATCAAAGTGCAACTTTTCTGTTCAAGGCTTTTCTGAGTGTTTTTGCGAATGCAATTTTTTGAAGTTGACAATTGTAAAACCACGCCATTTTCTATGCTGGTAGCTAGCTCTTTAATTATATTTAGAATTCTTTTTCAAGTTTTTTAATGTTCGGTGTGAAAAGTTGTATATGCCACTCGGAAGCAAAATTATTTTCATCTCGGGCGTTAACACTTGAATCCCTCATTACGCTCTGGATTCTACTTTTGCTCCTTTGTGACACAGATAACTGGCTCATACAATTTTTTACACCGAACATTAAAAAACTGGAAAAATAATTCTAAATATAAAATTATTTATTAATTTTAAAGAGCTACCAGCATAGAAAATGACGTGTTTTACAATAATCAACTTCAAAAAATGGCATTTGCAAAAAAAAAAAAACTTAGAAAAGCCTTGAACAGAAAAGTAGCACTTTCATCCGTCTCATCAGGGAGTAAACCTTACATTTCTGAATGAGAGGTGTGAAAAATATAATTCCAAACAAGCTCATTCTCTTACAAACAATGTCAATTAGCCAAACTAAGCTCCAGGCTATAATAAGACTCCATATACATCAAACTTGTTCATGAATTTCATTACAATCAAAATAGGTAACACTCCTTCCCTTTTAGTACAAGATTGAAGATGGGATGGTATGAAACATAGGACATTGGCATTATCCTATCTGTCTGTACAAATTTCATTTCGAGTAATAAAGCGGAGTGAAACGGTCGTGGTGACAGACGGATAGCCGGGATTAACTCATCTAGTGCAGGGGTGGTGAACCAATGACACCCATGCCATGGATATAAGATATACCTACCATACGCACATACATAAATAACCCCTTTATCCCTATAGGATTCGATTTGAATTACAATGGTCAAGTTACAAACGTTGGTTAGTTGCCGTTTCGCGACTGTACTTTTTGAAGTGAAAACTTCTTAAATGTGTAAAAAATATTAAACTCGCGTCAGGTGTAAGACGGAGGGAGAGTTTAAATACCAGATATAGATCCTCTAAGAGCTTATTTTGAAATACGAATGAATCGCGTTCGATTTTTGAAGTGTTTTTTGTTGAGTCGTGGAGCAAAAGTATTGGGCATCAGCACATTGTTAGAGGTCTGTCAATATAGATAATACGTACATTTTTTTGTAAGCGGCCAGTACCTACGGTACGCGTCTTGAGCGTCATGGAGGGTACAACATTAAAATCTAATCTAAGCGGCTGTTTTCACTTCTGCCGGCACTCCCGGAGTGCTAGCCGTCGCTTTTTTCCTCTTGTTTATTTTTGGCTTACCTACTTGGTGCTCTGATGTAAACTGTTACGCTGAGTAAGTTTTTATTAGGGAATAAATAAATAAGCTTACTGGGGCCTTACCATGACGTCCTAATTCCGACGCAGTTCAAGTTTTAGCTGTCACTTTTAGTATGAATCTGACAGCGAGCAGACCTAAACTGAAACGCATTAAGACGTCATGGTACGGCCCCTGGAGTTGTGGATGCGAAATTGTGAAACGAAATAGTTTTCTTTCGGTTTCTTGTTCAACAGACTTGAAAACTTTACATGTTACTCCTTTGTTAGCACTAGAACCAGTTCCTAATTCATAAAACACGTCGTTACGGGGCAGAGAGAGCCTAAAGTAACAAGAATGAAAGGCTACGTTTGGCACGATTGTGGGCGTACCTATAGGTAGATAGGGGAATCAAAATAGTTCCTGTTTGTGTTATAGTAAATAATCCATGCAAGTAGAGCGGGTAACAGATAGCAACATATTACAGTAAGTATCCCGAAACTTACGAGGCAAGTTGCCACCGCAGTTGAGTTATCGCAGATGTTTGAGTTGCTGGGCTCCTTAATTGCTCCGACTAATGACCTCTATGGCATTTTGAACTTGGAATTTTAATCTTAAGGGGAAGTCGGTCAACGGCCATTTCTCCATACATGCATACCGTTTCGCTTTGACCAGTAGAGACTTTATACATCTCTACTATAGACCAATGTAATTTAAAGTACGGACTTAACTTAGGGACCTTTTACATCCCTTTTATATAATGTATTAATTGTATTATAGGTAAGTTAAGTAGAATTTAAGTACTATTGTAAATCTATTTTATTTTGAAAAAATGACTTTCTGCCAAGTTTCTTGCGGCGCATTCTTCTTGGCAATGATGGTCTTTCCGAATGCGCTGGTAGATTCAAAAAAAGACATGTAAAAGAGCCCTCGGCGGCCTATTTGCAAAATAAACTTTTGACTTTTGACTTTTTGACTTTTTGTTACTCCTCTTTCAATACGGCTAGGTACTGCTGGTGCTTGGAGTCTAAAAGACCTAACATTGTTGGATCTAACAGACTCGAATAAGAGCCTGATTCATCACTCTCAATGAAATCTCTCATGTGTGTAAATAAATGTTTCTCTCTCTCTCTCTCTCTCTCTCTCTCTCTCTCACTCACTCTCTGTTAAGTTTCAGTTATCTTAACTTAAGCTTAACCTTTACTTGTACGCGGATAAACACGTTTTTCGCAGATTTATCTCTTGTTTACACACACACACACACACACACTTCTAGATATATCGTAATTACTGTCACTTTCCGTTTAAATTCTCGTAATAACATAACAAATAGTCTCTTTTTTGAAACACAAAATTTTTGTGATTTTGATTTTGCTATATTAAGTATTTATAAACTCTGGTTCTGTCTCACTAAGCTATGTTTTAACCATTCACATGCAATTTAAATATGTTGTATTGTGAATTGTAATCCAATTCTAAATAATATTAGTTAATGTACCTACCTATATAGTTGTTATCTTCGTAAGCCGCACTTTGTCTGGAATTATCCGAGTTATTGAATCCCATGATACAGGCTTTGCCTAGTGTGGGAATCGCTGTTCCTTCTGTGTTAAGTGTAACTCTTTTAGTTAAATAAACTATTTTTGTTTTTTTTTTTGTTTTTTTTTTGTTTACCTTCAGATTATAATCTCCTTAGCTCGTAACAAAACGTTTTGTCTCCCTTTGTTTAACATTCTGACCTTTTCCCTCGCGAGGAGGCAGTGTTGTTGTCTCTTTTACACCAGGACACTAAGTTATTAACGCCTGCTTATTACAAGGCGCTAAGTATTAAGTGTGCACTGCTGGCCATTTGAATGTGAATTGGTAAATTTTTAGCATCACACTTTACTACATACATACAAATACATATCGTCACGCCTCTTTCCCACAGGGGTAGGCAGAGACCACTTTGTTCCACTTGCTACGATCCGATCGACCACGATCACGATCACGATCACGATCTTGGTACTTTACTACGCCTTACTTAAATGACACATTCTAATATACCGTCCTTTCTAATTCTACTGGAGGTGGCCTGTGCCAAGAGGCACGCCAAATTACGCGATTAAAAAAAAACATTAAATCGTTATATTTTAAGTATGTATGTAAAACTCTTTATTACGCATAAAATCAAAAAGTAAATAAAAAAACATAACAGCACACAGAAAAAAGTACAACGGCAAAAGTACAGAACTGGAGCTTTACCATGACGTCCTAATTCCGACGCAGTTCAAGTTTTAGCTGTCACTTTTAGTATGAATCTGACAGCGAGTGAACCTAAACCGCTGCGGGGGCTGCGAGGAGTCAACCTCTATAAAAAATCAAACGGTCACCGGCGGGGGAGGGCGGGGAATCCCGAGCCCGCACTCAACGGTGCCGTTGCCATCTGCCCCACCCCGGGGCGGCCAGTGGGCGTCGTGGTGGCACCTTGTTCTCCCGTTACGCTCACAGTACATGGCCAGGAGGGAACGTGTCGGTTTTTAGACGGTAAGCCTCTCCCCTCCTTCCATTAGGGAAGGCAGTGGTGAGCTGGAGAGCCCGTCATACCCTCGTTGCTGCCCCGTGCGCGGGAAATGCATAAGGCGCATTTTCCACACGTTAAACAAAAAAAAAGTCATTTACTTGAGGTTTTCACTTATACTGATATTTATTTAAATAAGACTTATTCTAAAAGGCAAAATAGCAATAGGTAACTCCGGGAGAACTGATGATTTTTTATCTTACCCCGCTTTTCAATTTACCCCAACGCACCATACTTACCCATAATTAGGTAAGTAATACGAGATAATAACAACTTATTATCTAATGTTCATAATATATGTATACGCTTACTTTATATAAACTCGTTTAGTATAACGTTTACTGGATATAATGAACGAAAATTATAATCTTAAAATATCCAATTTTGTAAGGTATAACGTTGTTTATATATAATATCAATTGAAATAACGATCAAAGCACATAATGTTCATAACGGCTGACATCAAAAAGCATAATGCACAGTTGTTTATTGAATTTGCTATGTGGTTAGGGGGTTTTCTAGGTGGTTATAAAAATTTGCCTTTGAACCTAACCTATCCGAGTCGCTTCCGCTCCGTACCGTCTTGCTCGCTCGCTTCGCTCGCTCGCCGAAAATTAAACAATGTCTTTGCAGCTGTTTCAATTAGGTTAAATTTTTGTTATGTTAAAAGAAATTAGTCCATATAAATCTTATACAAATTGAAGTTATATAAAAATAAAGTTATATAATTTTAAGCCTTATACGTAAAAAAAAATATCCTTTTTGCTGTTATAGTTAACGTTCATTATATCTTGTGAACGTTATTATTATAAAATTAGATATTTTGTAGTTATATCTCGTGGGACGCACCCCCCATAATTATGTTACTTTTAGGACCTGCCTCACCATTCTCTGTAAAGTTTTTGTTATCTATGTAAATCTCAGTTATCTATGATTCTCTCTATTTCATACTACGAAACAAACAGAGACTACCTACATCATAGATAACCGAAACTTAAGTTATCAGAGTCTTAACTGCGAGTGTGGAAACAAGCCCTTAGTGTTACACGGATCGTTATGTTTACGGCAGAACTAAGAACACGAACGTGTACCAGTAATATTGTCGTTAAGTGTAAATTATATCGCATTACGCAGACAGAGGCTGCTGGTGCGAGTATAATACACGTAATGTGTATTGTAGCTCGCTAGTGTACCAGAATAAGTAGGTATTACGGGGTTAATTGTACAATATGCCTTAATTGGTTATCACTAGTAATGAATCCTACTAATATTATAAATGCGAAAGTTTGTGAGGATGGATGGATGGATCGATGTGAGTGTGTATGTTTGTTACTTCTTCACGCGCAAACGGCTGGACGGATTTGGATCAAATTTGGAACGGAGATAGCTGATACCCTAGATTAAAACATAGGCTACTTTTTATCCCGGAAAAAATCATAGTTCCCGCGGGATAGCGATAAACACGTCATAGGTCGTAGTTGCCTGAGTCGCAACGTAAATAATTATTGCAGAATATAACTATCAACGTCAGTTCTGAAATCTAATTCTACGTGGAAAAAGTCGCGGGCAGAAGCTAGTCTAACTAATATTATAAATGCGAAAGTATGGATGGATGGATGGATGGATGTTTGTTTGTTACTCAATCACGCCAGAACGGCCCAACGGATCTGGTTGAAATTCGGCGCATAGGTAGAAAAAAGTCTGGAATAGCACATAGGCTACTTTTTATCCCGGAAAATTGCGTAGTTCCCGCGGGATAGCGATAAACGAATTCTTTGCAGACGAAGTCGCTGGCAACAGCTAGTAATAAATAAATATTAGGGAACCATTCACACAAATTGACCTAGTCCCTAAGCAAGCGCTAGTACTTAAAGCTTGTGTTACGGGTCCGGAACTAAGCCAAGTTAGTTCAATGTGAATAAAATAAAATTTATTGCAAATATTCGAAATTGAATTTGATGAATTAGTAAATAAACAGCACAACAAATAAATAGTGTTCACCACAAAAGGGTTTTCAAAACATCGCCAAACAATTTCTCATATCCCTAACATTGTGTCGGGCGAACAATATTATCGATAATTCCTATCCATAAAACTTGGACCCTTTGCGGGAAACTTTGGAATAGTTTCGCGTAATAACTCTATTAATTATTAATGTTAACTGCCCGCCACATATTTTCGGTTGAGCCATCTGTACAATCGAAAAGGGTCCATAACCTTATAGTTTATACGCACGTGTAATTTGTATATGAAATACTATAATACACTTTTCCAATCCGCACTGGGCGCGCTTGGGAACTATAGCCCAAACCCTCCAATACACGGAGGAGGCCTATGCTATGACGCACGCCGAATTTCGCGACAATTTAATAAATAAATATAAAATAAAAATAAAAACGACAATAACAACAACAACATGTACTTACTGAAATTGTAGCGAATTCGGAATAAAAAATGGCTTATAAATAAATAAATACACTTTTTACAAAAGGGATGTCTATTGGAGAGTGATGTCTACTGTGACACTCCATACAGTTGAATAACTTTACTTCCTCAGACATAAAATCCATCTGAGTATCTCTTTAAGCGGCCTCTCTCCACAATTTAATTACAAAATAAAACTTCATTATGATAGTATCATTTACGAGGCAGAGACTACTAATATTTGGAAGAAAATTACCTATTTCTACACTGACTGGTCTTCAGATTCATAAAGCCTACGAAATTGAATCCTAGCACGTTTCTAAGCTTACCTTGGCTTCTAGATGTTACTGTACAAGTAAAACAAACATAAAATATGTTTCAAATGACGACAGATAAAACATACACAGCTTCAAAAAAAAAGCGACGGGTAGCAATCCGGGAGTGCCGGCAAAAGTGAAAACAGCAGCTTAGATTAGATTTAAATGTTGTAACCTCCGTGATGCTCTATACGCATACTGTACGGTCGCCCAAATAAGTGGTCTACCATTTTTCATCCAACTTCCTATCAAATGAAAATGTCGCTAAAGTCGAACATTCAAGTTGACAGCCTGTCTTATCGACGTTGTATATTGTGACGTGCAAAGGAATTTCAACCTTAGGGTAGTAGACCACATATTTGGCTGATGGTACAGGCCGCTTATAAAAAAAAACGTACGTATTATCTATATTGACAGACCTCTAACAATGTGCTGATGCCCTAGTACTTTTGCTCCACGACTCAACAAAAAAACACTTCAAAAATCGAACGCGATTCATTCGTATTTCAAATTGCTCTCAGAGTATCGGATATCCTGGTATTTAAACTCTCCCTCCGTCTTACGTCTGACACGAGTTTAACATTTTTTTACCCATCCCAAAAAGTGCCAAACGCCGCTATAAAGAAGTTGTCACTTCAAAAAAAAAAACTGCATTTTTGTCCGCAACGCCGTGTACTTTGGATATCGACGGTCAAAAGTCTATAAGTATTCGAATAAGTATTTGGCACTCCACATACACTTTTGTGAAGAAAGGTTAAAATAAAATTTTACGTATTTTTGTATACGTCCACTCCGCCTAAACCCTTCGAGACCCTTTCAATAGGGCCAGGGATTGATGGAATGTATAAAGAAGTCTGAGTAAGTAAGGTTTTACCAGTTTGTACCTGAATCTTGATCTTGGTAGTTACATATTGGTGCTCGACAGTGAACTCAGGTATTTATCTAAATCTAGTCTAAATTAACTAATATTATAAATGTGAATGTATGGATGTTTGTTTGTTACTCAATCACGCCAGAACGGCCCAACGTATCTAGATGAAATTTGGCACATAGATAGAGAAAAGTCTGGAATAGCACATAGGATACTTTAATAAGTGCATAGTTCTCGCGGGATAGCGATAAACGTGTCAAAGGTCGTAGCTGCGTAGAGTTGCAACGTAAACAATTTTTGCAGAATATTTAACTACAACGTTAGTTCTTCAAACTAATTCTACGCGGACGAAGTCGCGAGCAGAAGCTAGTCTCAAATATATACGATTAATAGACATAGAATAAATAGGTGGTTGGGTAATATAAAACGCCCTTCTGAACGCCCCAGTAAATGGTTTAGGATTTTTTTTTAATTACAGAGATACAGACCTACATACATAATCGTGTCTTATCTCGTACGGGATAGACAGAGCCTAAGGTAACAAGACCTAAAGCCCACGTTTAGCATGATTGTGGGCGTATAGGTGGAAAAAAAAATATTTTTTAAAATTAAGTAAGTATGTTTATGTTCAAAGTGTGTTCAAATGAGTGACTTGATTTTGAATACAAAATTATGATGAATAACCTTCGCAGACATATTCAACCAAGCTAACTAAGGCCTGCTAAAATATTGCATTACAATTTTGAGACACCTTAAGACTCTGCACGTCTCCATTCTCAAAGAGTCGCACCCTTGTAAACGCTCAAGTTTTTTCCTATTAAAACTTCAATGAATGTCGCAACTTTCAAGAATTTTTACGTGGTTTTCCTGTCAGACCCGAGATATTCCAAATTCACAATGCCGTAACCAATGGAATTGTTTTGTGCGGCCAAAAGTACCGTTTTCCTTTTATGGACGTACGTTGTAAGGTGTCTTTTTGTACAAAAGTTACTGAAACAATTAAGAGTTGTTTATTAAATTTGTAAGTGGAACAGAACTGCTGAAAAAAGTGAAACAATAGGCTTGTTTTTTGGTACTGTTATATGAGCAAAGTCACTGTAAGGAAATTTTTGGTTAAGGCTAAAAACATTGGCTATGCCAATTTTAATTTTTCAGTGAGACCATATTTATACAGGGTGTATCAGAAAACCCCTAACAATAATCCACGGTATATACCTAACCATAGCTATAGAGGCTTAAAAATATTTAAAAAATATATATAAAGTAATTTTTATTTTTTCTATAGGAATGATTACAGTTAAAAGATACAATTATAGAAAGATTAAAAAAAATCACTCAATTTTTTTTTTAATATATTTTTTAGCTTCTATAGCTATGGTTATATACCCCAGTGGATTATTGTTAGGGGGTGTCTGATACACTCTGTATAGCAAAGGGGGTCTATAGTGTAATGGCACTCACTGGGCCCTATTTTATAAACCTAAAAGTTGTAATTTACAAGTGGAATTCTCTATCTAACACTTAGGGTCAAAAAATTACTTGTTACTTGTAGCTTTATAAAATAGGGCCCTGGTGCTACCGGGGCACACACGCTGCGCTCGCACAGCATCGTTAATCACTGTTTTACTCTCCACGCCGGAACACAGCAGTGCTTTGCGGCAGGATTAGCCAATAAGACAGTGGTAGCGATCCGGACGAACCCTACACGATTATTTTGGGTTTATTTTGCACACTAAAGAGTATACATAGAGTTGACGACGCGGTTGGCCTAGTTGGTAGTGACCCTGCCTGCGAAGCAAGCGTCCGGGGTTCGAATCCTGGTAATGGCATAATATCCATAACTCAGGGACAAATATTCGTGCTCAATGCAACCTAAGGGTCCAAATTTGTTATAATTTTTATTTTGAAGGTAGCTTTAGTTTATGTTTATATCACTACTTTGTAATCATTTGTAAAATTATTTTTTTACAATGTCCTTTTCTGTACACAGAAAAATCGTAAGATAAGAGCTTATTCTTCATCTCTTTAATCTTCACCATATATGTTTTTACATTATATTCAAATACGTAACATACAAAAGACAGATACTTAAATTATAAATAATTTTAGAATTCGCGAAAGGATAGGAAATATTTCGTGCTCATCACACAAATCTAACTAATATTATAAATGCGAAAGTATGGATGGATGGATGGATGGATGGATGTTTGTTTGTTTGTTACTCAATCACGCCAGAACGGCCCAACGGATCTGGATGAAATTCGGCACATAGATAGAAAAAAGTCTGGAATAGCACATAGGCTACTTTTTATCCCGGAAAATTGCGTAGTTCCCGCGGGATAGCGATAAACGAATTCTTTGCAGACGAAGTCGCTGGCACCAGCTAGTATATTATATTTGTGTGATGTTTCTATCTATATAAGTATGTATTTCTCTATATAAGTATGTATCGTTGTCTAGTACCCATAACACAAGCCTTACTTGCGCTTACTATGGGACTAGGTCAATTTGTGTGAATTATTCTCAAATATTTATTATTTATTTATTATTTTATTATACATAGTAAACAATACGCTCACAATCTTGCTAAACGTGGCCTGTAGGTCTTGTCACCTTAGGCTCTATCTAACCCGTAACGTGTATTTGTGTGTGTGTGTGTTGTATATAGTACCTAAACAAATTATTGTTCAAGATTACAGCATCACGTATTGAGCCAGAACAAAGTTTGCTCAGGAGTTGGCAACTTAGTTTCATTAAGTGGGAGTTAAAAGTTGGTTATCTGGAATCGACGCGACTCTTCCTACGTGCGTTGGTAACAACACGAATCAAACCAAATTAAGAGGGTGCATCCGTACTGAGCTGGCAACGTCGCATTTTTGGTGATTTTTTGCGATTATTTCACAGAAATTGAACGAAAGTTTCAAATATGCGTCTGTAGTGCACTTCGTTTTTAGTGTATAAATGTGTTCAATGCAATGATTAATTGTTATGGACTTTTAATTTCGTATTAAAGGGATAAAATACTATATCTCGTTTAATACAAACAAACCAAACCAACCAAACCAAACCATTTCATTTCATTTCATTTCATTTCAATAAGAAAATAAAAGTCCATCACGATCAATTATTGCATTAGACACATTGATACACTAAAAACAAAGTGCACTACAGACGGATACTTGAAACTTTCATTCAATTTCTGTGAAATAATCGCAAAAAATCACCAAAAATGCGACGTTGCCAGCTCAGTACGGATGCACCCTCTTAAGTATACTCCGTGTTGTGCACACCTGACAAGCGTATAGGGTACTTCATACAATTGTAGTTATTACATGTCTTTTATAACATTATTTTATGTCATTTCATGTCAAAACAAAGCTTAAAAATTAAAAATATTACAAATTAAAATATAAAAAACTGCAACACAACAATAAAACAAATATCTTATTGTCAGTAAGGGCCACTTGCACGGATCGGGGTTAGCGAATTAACCCCGTGTTAGATGCTAACCCGGGGCTAAGTAGTTTCAAAATGTATGGAACTGTCAAACCTAACCTCGAGTTAGCGATTAATTTTTTTAACTCTGGACTGTGCAAATGGGCCTAAGTGGCTTTGACTGCCAGGCCCCTTCAGCATTTCGACAATAGTCGGTGACAAGTGACAAATCAAAATGAAATGCGTACCTAGTCAATATGAAGCCAACGGCGTGGATTTTTGACGAGTTTGTAAATGTAAAAACTGGCGTTTTGGAAAAAGGCCAGGTCAAAAGTACCCGAAACCGACGAGCATGTATGAAGAGATTGATGAATGTGGATGAAGCGAAAGAGGTATTTCAGGATCGTAGCAAGTGGAACAAAGTAGTCTCTGCCTACCCCTGTGGGAAAGAGGCGTGACGGTATGTATGTATGTATGTATGTACGTTGTAATGTAAACAGAATTTTCACTTGTCAGGGACTATTGCCGCGTTGGTGGAACAGGAGCCTGGAAAAGAGCTCGTCCAAAGTATGTGTGCTCGAGAAGCTAATTCCCGAGATAATTATTATCGTATTAGATTATTAGTATATCTGTGGTAACCTAGGTAAAAAAAAGCCGTGGTAGCCTAGTGGTTTGACCTGCGGCCTCTCAAGCAGAGTGTCGTGGGTTCAAATCCCGGGCTCGCACCTCTGAGATTTTCGGAATTTATGTGCGAAAATTACATTTGTAATTTGCCATGAGCTTTTCGGTGAAGGAAAACATCGTCAGGAAACCTGCACACATCTGCGAAGAAATTCAATGGTGTGTGTTAAGTTCCCAATCCGCACTGGGCGCGCGTGGGAACTATAGCCCAAGCCCTCCAATACACGGAGGAGGCCTATGCCATGAGGCACGCCGAAATTTCGCGACAATTTCTGGCGACGCAACGGTTCAACGGTATAACCCGTTACATCGCCAGAAGGCGGGTATCCGTGTCCGGATTCAACTACTGGGAGGCCCTTCTTGGTCTCCTTTTCCCAGCAATGGCGTGTCAGGAACACTTGACACGCCATTCCTCTCGAGGACCTTACTCTTTGGGGTCACCGACGTCCCCCGTGTCCGTAACCCTAGGTCCTCAGTTAAGGTGGGAGCCGGCGGTCTTGTGCCATACGCCGGCGCCCAGCTCTCTTGCGGCGCACAGGGTCCACCAGTGAACTGATCTCCCTGGCCCGCTCGGCACTTTCCTTCTGCGACATTACTTCTTCGCAGAAGGAAAGCGCCGCTCTCCACGCATTTTCACTATTCGTCATGGCTTCGACTAGAGCTGTAAGGGACAAGTCGCTCCCCACAATCGACACCAAGCTTCCCCGCTCGTTCGCCCAAGCTGGGCACACCTCAAGTGTGTGCTGAGAAGTGTCTTCAGCGCAGCCGCACTCATGGCACACTGGTGTTGGTTCTCTCCTGGCAATCTTGTGCAGATACTTTCCAAAGCACCCATGCCCTGAGAGTATCTGTGTCATCCGGAAAGTGAGAGTGCCATGTTTCCTCCCTAGCCAGTCCCTGAGCACAGGGCGGACAGCCTCTACTGTACGCAGACCCGCGCTTGGGTGCTCTAGGTTTGTGCACCAAGTATCCAAGGCTACCATGAACAGCTCTTTCCTCTTGGCTGTTACTTCTTGCGGTGCCGGCCAGTGGTCTCTAGACCGTGCTTCCTGGCGCCATTGGTATGCGGCAGTGAGAGCTTTGGCATCAAGGTCCCAGGGCAAAGAACCAGCCAACACACAAGCCGCCTCTCCAGCTATCGTCCGATATCCACGGATTACCCTGACAGCCATCACCCGCTGAGGCTTGCGCAACAGGGCGACTTGCTGGTTGTGCAAGCCATCAGCCCATATAGGTGCTCCGTAGAGTGCCATCGAGCGGACAACCCCCATATACTCCCTAAACACACCCTATGCCAACTGAGAAATAAATGGATTGAAAAAGGTTTTTGTCTAAAAGGCTTTTAGTCGGGGCGGTGTTCATTACTCGTTCTATGGAAAAAAAAAATCAATCCTTTCAACGTTTTGGTAGAATTTTACAAAATTAAAAATTCAAAACTTTATTTTGCACTACCTTTTCCCCGCGACTTCGTCCGCGTAGATTTAAGATTTTATCTTCAATTGGGATTGTTCATTTTTTTTAACCCCCCCTTTTTATATATTTTTTAGAAAATATGGAGCACTTTAAGAAACTAATTTCAATATTTTGTAATTTCATGGCTTAATTTAATTAATATAATTGCTTAAAAAAATCAGATACGACTTTTCGTAAATTATATACGGCCGGCTGAAATAGGCAATTTTCCCACAACCCTTTGGAAATTAAAAAAAAATAGTTGTCATAACTGTTGTGACTGTCATCTCAATGTCAAATATACTGTTTACCTACAAGATTATTGTATGTTGCATTAAATCCTGATCATGGTTATAATGAGTTGAAAATTTATGAATGTGGAAGTATGTGGCATTGTGTTTTGGTACCTACTTACATCGAAATGATCCTCGCAACAATATTGTGTACTTATAAACTTTGAAGTATTCAACATTTACTTCGCGAGACCACTTTTCTCTTAAATCTTCTCGGATCCGTGCGAACTATTGTTTTGGAGCTGTTTTTAGAGTCATTATTTCAGGTTGGAACGAAGCATTTTCTGTAACTTCCATTATTTCGTTTTAAATCGACCGACAATTTTAAGTTTTCAACAAAACAATATTTACTTTACTGACATTGGGTGACACTGATAACTAGTTGACATATAAATTTAATAGACAAACTAGATATTTGCCGATTTATTTTTTGGAACTACCAACAGCCGCTCGGTAAGGTCGAATAAAGGTCAAATAATTTTTTTGCAAAATATCCGTAATCCTTGAGTATTTTTGAACGCCAGTAAGATAAAACAGTTCGCAAGCCCCATACTTTAAAATAGTTTGCAAATCAGGGTATGTTGTAAAAAAATGAACAATCCCAATCAGGTAACTAAGCAATTTCCAAATATAAATGTATCCAAATTATATGAATAAGTCATTACCTCATTCGATCGTCTTGGTCGCGGCATTTTTTAATGATCCTATTACCTATTCCTGATTCTAAGCTACCTTCCTACCAATTTTCAGCCTAATCTGTTCAGCCGTTCTCGAGTTATAAATAGTGTAACTAACACGACTTTCTTTTATACTGGGCTGTCCCAAGTAAAGAGACAACTTTGAAATTAAAATTTCAAATAACGATTTTAATGTGATTTAGTACGCAGGGGGTTTCGGGAGCGATAAATCGATCTAGCTGGGTTTCATTTTCAGAAAACGCACCAAAAAAAACATCATCCTGGTACTGTACTATTAAACAACATTTTTACCTATGTGCCGTTATGGCACTGTATTCATCGCAAAGTTATCTGTTCACAGCCAATGCCCGCACCTGTATCGGGCCCATCGCTCTGGAAAACGTGACAAGCGTCTTCACTAGACTTATTGCTTGCTAGCTGCTCATATATTATAAATTATAATGTTGCTTTCTATTGGTAAAAAAGCGTTGGGTAGCACTCCAAAAGTGCCGGCAGAAGTGAAAACAGCAACTTAGATTAGATTTTAATGTTGTAACCTCCATGACGCTCAAGACGCGTACCATACTAGCCGCTTACAAAAAAAACTTACGTACCTATTATCTTATATTGACAGGCTTCTAACAATGTCCTGATGCCCTAGTACTTTTGCTCCACGACTCAACGAAAAAACACTTTAAAAATCGAACGCCATTCATTCGTATTTCAAAATAAGCTTTTAGAGGATCCTGAAATCCTGATATCCTGCTACTTAAACTCTCCCTCCGTCTTACGCCTGACGCGAGTTTAACCCATAAAGAAGTTTCCAGTTCAAAAAAAATACGAATATAAATATTTTAAGTTCAGTGGAGGTGTAAAACGCCTCAATATATGATGACTCCGTCTACTTGAGAGCGATGAATTATGTTTGAAACTTTCACGATTTTCATTCATAATTGCTTTAATAACATTATTAAGTCCCGGGATTTAAATTTAAATAGGGGTAGTCCGTTTCACAAAATTTGTTGCTACGCGGCACGCCAAAATGAGTACGTTATAAGCTCCTCAACAACAAGCTCAACGTTCACCAACCCACGTACTTCTAAATTCTACTATAAAGCGATAAAGAAACTCTTCAATAACATAAGTACGTGTATAAGACCCAAAAGGACCGGCCGGAGAAATCTTAATTAATAAATTAAATTTTCGCAACAGTCCTATCAGTTTGATAAGATCAAGCACAAATTGATCTGAATTTCATTACATTAAGACTCTTAATTTAAGCGTCGAATTAGGAAGACTTGGTTTAATAGACATAGATATAACATTATAAATAGAAAGTAAAAAATAAATTAAACTACATTTAAATTAAAAAAAAAAAAAACAGAAAAAACAAAACAGATTGAAAACAAAACTCAAAATAAAACAATTAACAAAAGGAGAGGCTCCCGTGGAATAGTACTGCTGTCGCTGGCAGCATTTCCCCTTTGGACAGCGATACTAATACGCTGTCCAAGGAAGCTGCCAGGCTGTCATCCGTAACGTCTATTAGCCTCTTTGCAATATCTTTGAATTACTTGTTGAAATACTTTTGACTTGTACCAAAAGAGATACTTTATTTTATTTTATACTAGCTTTTGATAATGAACACAAAATATTTACCTTACTACTCCGCTACTTACGTGCAAGATAACCAAGCTTGTGCGGAATATATACGTTTTGCATGCAAGCCCTCCCTCCACTACTGACACACAAAACGCACACCACACAAACACTGACGCGCGTTTCGATTCCTCTACGAGATCATTCTCAATGTTAGAGCACAACCGATGTACATGCAAACCAACGTCGTACATTGTGTACGTATATATTTCGCACAAGCTTGGTTATCTTTCACTACTCCTGATCTTGCTTTATATAAGTAAAGTAAATTGAAATTTGAAATTAGAAATTGGATAGGTATATCTTAGAAAATATTGTCTGATTACCTTGCTGCATTTTATTGGAGAAGTGGAGTCTTCTGCTACAGGTGACTTGCATACCTACTAGGAGGTCCCTAACCTTCTCATTATGTACTTCTGAATGGTCAATAAATACATTTTCATTTCAATTTCATTTCATTTTCAGTAGCGGAGTAGCAAGGTAAATACTCGTATTTTGTGTTCATTGAAATGGACCTCCGCAAAGTAACGCCTGATTCAATAAAATATTTAGCTTCTGATAATTTAGCTGCAATTCAAAATACAGACGGACTCACGGGGGTTACCGTGACGTCATTCAGTTCAGGTTCGCTCGCTGTCAGATCTATACTAAAAATGACAGCTAAAAGCTGAAACAAGTCGGAATTAATTCGCTTTAAGAATTCATGGTAAGGCCCCAGCTAAAAAATATCAGGAATAGCCTAAACAATGCTGGTTGCTTATTTTTTCGCCGCTCCTTCCTAATTCTAAACTATTATTTATTTATTATAGCCTTTTTATTCCGAATTCGCTACAATTTCAGTAATGTTGTTTGTTATTGTAGTTTTTTTATTTTAATTTTATTAAATTGTCGCATAATTCAGCGCGCCTCATGGCATGGGCCTCCTCCGTGTATTGGAGGGTTTGGGCTATAGTTCCCACGCGCGCCCAGTGCGGATTGGGAACTTAACACACACCATTGAATTTCTTCGCAGATGTGTGCAGGTTTCTTCACGATGTTTTCCTTCACCGAAAGCTCATGGCAAATTTCAAATGTAATTTTCGCACATAAATTCCGAAAAACTCAGAGGTGCGAGCACGGGATTTGAACCCACGACGCTCTGCTTGAGAGGCCACAGGTCAAACCACTGGGCTACCACGGCTTTTTATACATTAATTATACATTCTAAACAATTCACTTTAAATCTATAGAAGATTGATGGCAGCAGGTGCTTACCTTTGAAGGAGGCCATATTGCTCGCTCGTTCTCATTTATTAATCGCACCGATTTATCGCAGTCCTTAATTATTGTAGGCCGTTGCCAGTCGCGATGCGTTTACCTGAAACAATGGAGTTTAATTAAAAAAGACATCGTAAATTTAATCGCAAGCCGGTAATCCAGACGCTAGAATGTCTAAAGAATCTCGTGCTATACTATTTATTATACGTAATACCGTTAGAGACTTCTCTCTTTCCCATAGGGATACCCCTTTTAAAGAAATTCAGGAATGTTCAGTTGTGTTTGTCAAACGATTTCATGCATTTGTCGATGTTAAAAGTGTACCGCGTGAAAGGGGCACCTACTAACAAACTAACAAAATGTTTCCGAACAGTTTAAATTTGTTTTACAAATTAAATTCCGTTGCAAAACGTTTTCGGCGCGAAACGGAACGCAGCGGCGAAAAGCGCGGGAAAAGTGACAGATGTCAATCATGGCGCATTCCAATTCGGAGAGCGGGCGTCGGACCCAGGAAATGAGTTTTCTGCCACGCTGCTGATGCAAAAAATATAGGGCGGGCCGTAAATGGAATATTTTAGTTTAAGACAAGACGTTTTATAAAATGGGATGCCTACTTAAATCGGTTTTCCACAAATAGCCTTGGAGACATGAGCTGCGCTTATCGACCTAAAATTCAAATATTCGCCGGACAGTCTTTTCCCAATCATGTTTTATTATTAATTATTAAAAAAAATATCTATTTCAGTTGAACTGGTTTAACCATATGGAGGAAAACACCAGGGGCCTTACTATGACGTCTTAATGTTATTCCATTCCGACTCAATTCAGGTTTAAGCTGTGAATAGGAAGGCAAACGAGCAATTGGGTCACCTGGTGGTAAGCGATCACCACTGCCCATAGACACCCGCAACCCCGGAGGGATTGCAGATGCGTTGCCAACCTAGAGGACTTAGATGAAATGCCTCTTGTGCCCATAATTTCCCCGGCTGTCTTACTCTCCACACCGGAACACAACAGTATGGATCTGACAGCGAGCGAACCTAAACTGAATCGTAATTGACTCGCATTAAGATGTTATGGTAACCTCCCCCTGTATACTACCACATTGTCGTACTCAGCTGACTTATGCAAGTACTACGTAGCTGTTGCCAGCGACTTCGTCTGCAAAGAATTCGTTTGTCGCTATCCCGCGGGAACTACGAAATTTTCCGGGATAAAAAGTAGCCTATGTGCTATTCCAGACTTTTCTCTATCTATGTGCCAAATTTCATCCAGATCCGTTGGGCCGTTCTGGCGTGATTGAGTAACAAACAAACATCCATCCATCCATCCATTTCGCATTTATTATATTAGTTAGATAACATTTCAGCTCAATCGTTTAAAGATCTGCTTCTAAATCGAATTGCAAGATTGCACCCGGACCAACAAGTTAAATAAAAACTTGTATAAATGCCTGAGAGACTTTACGTTATTAAAATTCGAAATATAAGCTTACTAAAACAAGCCTAATAAAGCAGTTTACACAACCAGCCGTTGTAATTATACTAATTGCAATGTTTTTAAAAATATTCCTCTCAGACCGCATCATGTCGCGTTGATAAATGGGGGGGAGACCGCGTTCGTGTAATTAGTTCATTTTAAAAGAAAGCTACAGTTGTTTAAGACTCTTTTTACAAGCTCTCGACGCAAGGAGGGGGACAAGTTTATTGTAACTTGTGTATCTGTGTGTCTGGAGTCGTAGATGCCAAACAGAAATTCGGACGCTTGTTTGACCTGCGGGTGGTAGGGCCTTGTGCAAGGTCCGTCCGGATCGCTACCACCATCTTACTCGCTAATCCTGCCGCAAAGCAGCAGTGCTTGCACTGCTCTGTTCCGGTGTGGAGAGTAAGACAGCCGGGGAAATTACGGGCACAAGAGGCATTTCATCTAAGTCCTCTAGGTTGGCAACGCATCTGCAATCCCTCCAGGGTTGCGGGTGTCTATGGGCAGTGGTGATCGCTTACCATCAGGTGACCCACTTACTCGTTTGCCTTCCTTTTCAAATAAAATAATAAAAAAAAAACCTGGCGGTAGTTAAAAAATGCAGGCTAATAATAATCAGGAGGTTCCTCTCTCTGTCGCCCTGACCACCGGCAGCTTAGGCCCCGCCTCGCTGCCGACGGCACCCTAGGTTAGGTTTTATAATGTTTTTATATTTTGTATTAATATTGTTTTAATTACTTTTTATATGAATAATGTAAAAACCTAACTTATGTGCCAAATAATATACAGAAAAATAATAATATTTATAGAAAATATAGTCAATTTCATCATCCCTGGAATTTAGAACCTTAAGCTTCATGCAGGGTCACTAACTACTAAGCTATCCGCTAATGTTGTGTTAAATTAAAACCACTTCAAAAGCTCTCATCAGCATTTTAGTACCTACCTCTGTTCAAATATTCGTGCCTGCAAACATTTATAACAAACTTTATTATATTAACGTCTATTTCATTTCCTGTGGCTACGTTGAAATGAAAAAGTTTCACGCCGGCCGAGGAATTGCAGTTGTCGATTACGAATGATATAATAATAATAAAATAATAATAATAATAAAATAATAATAATTTTGTAAATATTTATTGATTGAAATAAGATCGGAATAAGTAATGCAATTGAATTTATTTAATTTAATCTAATTTATTTTTTTATGATTTATGCTAGATCTACAATGACGAGTCGTGCCTGTTCTTTTTGACATCTGTATGTTGTGCAAAGTGTTAATTGTGTAACAGCTATAATAATAAACTATTACATAAATAATAATGAAAAAAAATTATAATAATAATTAAAAAATAATTATTATTAATAATAATAATTATGTTATAATTTTTTAGGGGTCCGTACCGCAAGAGAAAATGGAACCCACATTTAATCACTTGGTTGTCCGTCCGCCCGTCCGTCCGTCAAGACTTTTGTAACCCCCGACGCAAAGAGGGTTATAAGTTTGACGTCGATGTCTGTGTGTGAGTTTCTGTCTATGGCATCATAGCTCTCAAACGGATGGACCGATTTGGATGCGGTTTTCACATTTGAAAGCCAATTTATTTGCGGTGGTTCTTAGCCATGTTTGGTAAAAATCGGTCCAAAATTTTTGGCATAAAATTGAATTTAAAAAGAAAGGAATTACAACAACAAATAATCACACATCACAAACAAAAAATAACTTAAAACTACGCCCAATCCTCCAAAAAGACCCCTCCTCCCGGAGACGTTCCGGGTCCAAAGGTGCTCTTCTCATCACACTAAACTTATGGCGTTTATACTACGTTGAATGGCTATGGACAACGTTTGCGCCACGAAGGAACTCGCGCGAGCATCAGACCCGCTCTCCCTAACTCGTATAAGAAAGAAAACATTTATTCACACAAAACGACACATAAAAAAAGAATAAAACATTTCACAAAATAAATGTAGGGGAAAGTGGTCACCATTCGTACACATACCTTATCGCTGAAAAATGGCTACAACTCTTTAACATTTTGTCATAATAGTTTCGGACTTTTTTGTAACAAACTACAATATATTTGTTACACTTTACACTTAGGTACATAAACTAGCTAAATTTGACAATTAATTAAAACAAAAAAATAATAATAATAAAAAAACTAATAATAATAATAATTAATTACTAACTAATAATATATATATATATATTTATTGTCATTAATAAACTTTTCCTTTCTTTCTTTCAAATAAAAAATAAAAAATGAAATCTAAAAAGTGTACGAATGGTGACCACTTTCCCCTATGTGCCGAAAGTGCCAAAAGGACCACACTCAGCATGTTGCTGCGGCAGGCCGCAGCGCTGATTTTCAGTGTGACCCTTTTGCCTAAAACTAGACCTAAAACTATGTATAATTAACCCGTGTCTGACTTATACGTTTTTGGGTCTTGTTACCCTAGCCTAGCCTAAGGTCTGTCTACACCGTATGGGATAAAAACGTGATTAAAGTGTCATTGGTATGACTATGTGTCTGACAATCTAAAGTCGTCTAGCGTCATCTACATAAATGCAGATCTACATTATTTATGCACCAAGCATATTTAGGGAGTAACGCTAATTTATACGTAGGTAAATAGATCAAGTATATTAATTATATCCTTCCACGCACATAGCGCTTAAAGACGAAAATAATCTCTATTACTCAAGAAAGTTAATTTTAGCAACGAAGCGTGTGACCTCCAAGTGCTTATTAATATAGCAAAAGGTCACTGCTCTAGTTCATGCCTGTTTAGATATTTATTAATCAACAATAACACATCCCATGCCATTCACACTCCCACACCTCCCACAAGCTGGGCACAGGCTTCCCCTCAGAATGAGAGGGCTCGGGCAGTGTATAAAGTATGTTTGTAAAATATTTATTGCACATATTTATAATAAAAAAAAATAACACGACAGAAAACAGAAAGAAGTACAAAGACAAACTTATCCCTAAAAACCCATGATCCACAACACAAAGACGGTTATTAAAATTTAAAGATTCGAACCGTACAAATAAATTGTGTACAATAGCAACATTATCGAATCACCTTTTGTAAAGAGTCTTAATAATACTCACAATATAATGATCGTAGTCAGCTAAGAGAAGATTATAGGTAACAATGCTTTACAGGTAATAACTTTGTAACATAGTCCAATGAAGATGGTTACGAAGTTGTCAATAATTGAATTTTTTTCTGGGTCAGTAATCGAAACACCTTGAAAAAGGTGTTGAATATAGTGTTGTTATTTTTACTGTCGCTCCAGATTAGAATAGAACGGATGCGAACCTGTGGGTGTCGTAAAAGGCGACAGGAGAATCGACGTGAGAGTGGGCATTAACCTCGTAGTAACCTTTTTTATAGCAAACTATGAAGTCCTGGCTCCAGCACTGCGAGGTGGACGGCAACAGAACACCAATAGATAGGTACGTAAATGAGAGTTAGTTACTTTCATTGCGCCATTGAGAATATTTCTAGCAAAAATCTTAGTCATATTGTCACTAAAAAAGAATTCAAAATAAAAACGATAGGTACAGCAAAATCTTTATTAAATTTATAAAATAAAATTTATTGTGTTTTTTGTATCAAAATCACATTAATTGCTCGAATTAAGATTGTCAATATATATATCTATGCACCTAGGCTAACTCAATCGGCTTATAATGGATATCATTTTCGTCTATGAAAGGAATATTGGACGATAATCCCGTCTTTCAACTTGTCCATTTGTGATCACAATAACTTAATAACCATTCTTGATAGATTAAAGTAAATTAGAGGATTGGTTCTGTTGTTTAGAGATAAAAGTCTTAAATTATACATTTTGTTTTAAAATAAATCCGTAATAGTTACTGCATCAGTTTTTTTTTACATAAAACTTACGTTTGACTTCAATCGTCAAGATGGCCGTTATAATTTGACTGGGGCCATACCATGACGTTTTAATGCGATTTAGTTTAGGTTTACTCGCTGTCAGATTCATACTAAAAGTGACAGCTAAAACTTGAACTGAGTTGGAATTAGGACGTCATAGTAAGGCTCCTGAACAGAGAACACCCTGAAATTGTGTCGGTGATATGTGACAAATCTGTTTACATTACGAGCGCGACGAGAATCTAAGCCGGTTGGCTTCATACTGACCACGCATTGGAATTCGAACTTGTCACTGACAAGTGTCGAATTGGTGATATAGGGGCCTGGATATTGGAATTGCACCTAATTGTCAAGTTTTTCCATACGTTGGCTGTGACTTAATTTTGATTCTTGATTTTGAAAATTGCGACGCGTTATCTTATTAGGCGTTATCTTAATAGTTTGATGAAACACTCCTAATAAGATAATTTTAATTTTAAAATAAATTAAAATTAAAATTATCTTATTAGGAGTGTTTCATCAAACTATTTCAACCAGCTGCTAAAATATTCCTGATAAATTGTAGGACACCTTGTGGACGTCCCACTGCTGGGCACAGGCCTCTGAAAGCGAGGGCCGTAGTTCCCACGCGTGCTCAGTGTATCGGAAATGATGATGACGACTATACAAGAAACTATTGTTCAGCTCAATTGCCTATATAAACAGTCCTCCACATAGATACATTAGAATTTCTAAAACATTCAAAAGAACCCAAATAAAGTTCAGGAAAGGTGGCACCTGCGCAAACAGGGATCAAGACGCGCCAAATGGATCGGCAAATAAAAGGAATGAAACATTCTGGAAACAATACTCGAAATAGGCTCTAGAACTGTGCGGGGTTGTGGTGTGCGCTATGCGAAGCTACGGCGAGTAATCTGTTGTGTTAGGATTTTTTCACACGTACCACGATCACACCGCGTCGCAGCGTTTTAATGCGGTCAAACATTTTAAGCAGTTACGCAAAATGGTGCCTACAAAATATGGTTGTCGCTAGTAGTTGCGTTGTGGTTGCGTTATGGTTGCGATGTGGTTGCGATGTGGTATCACAAACGCCGGTCGTAAATGACAGCAAAATGTGGTTGTCGCTAGTAGTTGCGTTGTGGTTGCGATGTGGTTGCGATGTGGTATCACACACGCGGTAGTAAATGACGGCAAAATGTGGCTGTCGCTAGTAGTTGCGTTGTGGTTGCGATGTGGTTGCGATGTGGTATCACACACGCGGTAGTAAATGACGGCAAAGTGTGGCTGTCGCTAGTAGTTGCGTTGTGGTTGCGATGTGGTTGCGATGTGGTATCATACTCGCGATCGTAAATGACGGCAAAATGTGGTTGTCGCTAGTAGCTGCGCTGTGGTTGCGATCTGGTTGCTTTTTTTTTAATTAATTTAAACCAATAGTGCGAAATATACATTTGTGATGTTCCTAGATAACCGATGAGCATGTGTGAAGAAATTGATGCGTGTGTTGATGAAGCGAAAGAGGCACGTCAGGATCGTAGCAACTGGAATAAAGTAGCCTCTGCCTTGTGGGAAAGAGGCGTGACGGTATGTATGTAAGAATTTACGGAACCCTCAGTGCGCGAATCCGGCTCGCATCGGCCGGTTTTAATGCTTAGTCCGACCCGCTCTTGGCTAGTTTTTATACCTTAAAAGTTACGTCAAAGTTGAATCGTACGGCATTAGTTTGGAAAGTTTCGTCGGTGCGGTGGAATGTTTTGATGACTTGGCAGTTTTTAATGCGATTTGTGTAAGGTTTAGGTTTCCAATTGTAGAGGCCTTGGTTGCTAATGAGTTTTGCTGCCTTCGAGTATTCGTTCAAAATTATGTAGGTATCTATACCATTTTCATTCTTACCTGTCCTATTTGGTAAACAAAATTCTAACCTCAAAACGTCTCATTTTTGTTATTATTTAACTATTTCATCGTAAATAAAAGAACTGGAGATAAAAATATCAGCAAAATAATGTACAAAATATTATCTCAGGTTTATTTGATAACGTAATACACCTTATTCTTTACATAAAATTGCACATTGAGGTTAGAATTTTGTTTACCAAATAGGACAGGTAAGAATGAAAATGGAATATACGTTAAAAGAGTGACGTGGCTGACAGATAGACAAAGCGCAGCCGTAACCACTAAAGCTACAGATTTGAAAAGACCATACAAAACGTAGTGGTAGTATTTTCTTTGGGACCATGGAGAGAAATGTCCCCACGCACCAACAGAATCGAGTTTCAAGTTTAAGCTGTCAATTTTAGTACCTATGAATCTGACAGCGGGCGAACCTAAACCGAATCGCATTAAGACTTTATGGTAAGGCCCCTGCGTCGCGCTTGATAGGCCATCCGTTTCTTTCTTGAACGAAAAATAAGAAAAAGACTGGTAGTCTCTTGTGCCAGCCATTCAGGTGAGTCAATAACTCAGATTTATACCCTCTAACGATCAGGTAGCGTCGATGTATTCGGCCCCAAATATAAACATCGAGAGACATCCATTATTCTCTAACAGGTTAAATTGGCTATAAATTTGTGAATTCTTTTTTCGCACATAAAATGCGCATTAGCCTTTTTATCCTTTACACGCTGTGGGCAGAGGAGGATATTTTGTAAACGTATATTTAACCTTGTCTGTTTCATAACCAAACATGTCCAAAGTCTTGGTAGCATTTTAAGCTTCTGATAGATGATTGTTACTTATAAAGATCCATATATCAATAGGCAAATACGGTATCCTTATTAAGATCACTTTGTTGTTAGTCGGTCCGTCTGTCACGACCCTTTTTCTCAGATACCTATGAGTGAAAAGTACACTGTAGGTTTAGATTCCGCAATTTGTACGGTAACACGTTTGTTCGGTGCATTTGCACCAAACATTGTGACGTCAGACGCGAGCCGCGGCTACTTTGGCGGCGCGTTAGTTTTATAAATTAGTGCACTTTTCGACACCGTCGCGACCGGGCATTCATTTAACATTTAACTTTTGTTGCAAACATTTTTACTAACATTCTTGTAGGTTTAGTTAACATCGTTATTGTAGTGAAACTTAGAACAATAAACTTTCTGACTATATTTGAGACTTTTAACAACCACTAGCACACCCGCAACCCAAACGTTTTTTACCGACGCAAAAAGTGGGATGTTATAGTTGACAGGCCACCGTCACTCAAACTCGAGTGATATGTCACCTTATTGTGATAGGGTTCTACGGTGGTACATGAATATATCCCTTACTGTATATTACTTTCATATTCCAAGCATATCTCCAAAATACATCGTAACTTTCCTAAATCAATTACGTCAAAAGCTCCCAAGCAACTCGGGAAAGTTGACAATGCTTGCAAATATATCAACTTCGGGAAGGGATAAAAAACTGTAAACTTGCGTTCACAAAAAGGGAACGTTCCAACTTTTGGAACAAATTAGGAGCTGGGATTGTTGTTGTGAGTTGTGGAACAATGTGATGGAATTATCGTGAAAAGGAACATCATGAGGAAACCTCCACACCTGCGAAACAATTCAATGGTAGTGTGAAGTTCCCGATGCGCTAGCGAACCAATATAAAGTGTCCGCACACATTTTGCTTTGGACCAGGGCTCTGCTTACACGGGTTTATAGATATTTATAGATAATGGTAAGGAACCCTTCGTGCGCGAGTCCGACTCTGTGAAAGATTCGACTTTAACCAAACAAACACAGGCATAAATGCAAGCATTCCAAATAAAATAAAATCTCATAAATCGTACTGCGCTTCATAACAATAAATAACACTCGTGCCGAATCATAATGGCTTTCAATTTGTTCCTATTGCATAACTATTTATTCAGATTTTCGTACACTCATATAGCAATTTGTATAACGTTAACAAAACACTTCAATGTTTCCAGTTCTGTTGACGTAATGGGACCGTATGTGTCGGAGGCTACGGAGGTCTGGTATGCCTGGTGTTCTGGAGAAGATGTGCCAATGAATTCCCACGCAGGCGTTCAACGCTTATGGGATCTACCGGCAGTAAAGCAAGTCCACAACCAACTGGTCCTTCAGTCCATTGACAGTCCAGACAGTCCAGAGACCGAGCAAGAATTCTGGCTGCCTCAGAAAGGGAGTCAGGCCAGTGGCTACACGCTTTGCCTTCCACAAACTTGG
Source organism: Pandemis heparana (assembly GCA_963854515.1). NCBI lineage: Eukaryota > Metazoa > Arthropoda > Insecta > Lepidoptera > Tortricidae > Pandemis > Pandemis heparana. The sequence continues at coordinate 18,323,147 of OY978007.1, read as the reverse complement.
GCACGGTCCTAGACCCTACACATTTGCGCATAGCCGTCTGCTTGCGCTTGGGTGCTAGAGTTTGCGAGCCTCACCGATGCCGTTGTGGGAAAGAAGTGGATCATTTAGGCCGTCACGGAATGTCCTGCGTGAAGAGTGCTGGCCGTTTGTTTCGCCACGGTGCACTTAATGAACTCTTTCGTCGGACCCTCACTACCGCATCGATTCCAGCAACTCTGGAGTCTTGCGGTTTGTTAAGAGACGACGACAAGAGGCTAGATGGTGCCACCCTGATACCATGGACGTTGGGGCGTTCTTTGGTGTGGGAAGCGACGTGTGTCGACACCTTTGCTGCGTCCCACATACAAAGCACTTCACTAAGGGCCGGGGCAGCTGCCGAACAAGCCCAAACGAGCAAGCATCGCAAATATTCTGCACTAACAAAATTACCAGTGTTTGTGGCGCTTGCTTTCGAGACAGGACCTTGATCGGTGGACACAAAAAAAAAAACACGAACTTTCGACACGTTTAGTGCTGGCCACAGGTGACCATAGGGCTGGCGCTTACCTCTCTCAAAGGCTAGGAAGAGCAGTTCAGAGAGGCAATGCGGCCAGCGTCTGGCGGTCGATGCCTGTGGCGGAAAATTTTGACGACATATATTTACTTAATAGTTTTATAATTAGTAGTAGTTTTAGTCTGTTTTAAAATATTGCTTTGTTTATTTAATTGTTTTTGCTTAATCTCATTTTAATAAAATCTACATACAAGACACTTCTCGCCAGTTATCACCAGTCTAAACTGCCACAAACCAGTTCCAACCAGTACTAACCAGTCCGATCCTAAGCCGACCGAATTAAAAAGATGATCCGCGGAATGCAGTCCGAAGTCCGACAAATTGCTATTTCTGCTCCAAGTAACTTTTATTACTTCTGCTATCGGAGCATCTCCGACCTGATTATAATGACGTTGGCGGTTTAACTCAATTTGTTTTTGAAACAAGACGATGCTCTCGGGTTTTGTCTATAGAAAGAGAAATATTTTATGACACACATAATATTCGATATACGAAGAGAAAATAAAGAAACAGTGCATTTTTTTTATAAATTAGATTAGTTCATTTATTTCTATTTGTAAATTACATTTATTTTTGTCAAAACAAGAAAATCGCAAAAAAAGATCGTCAATTGTAAAAACAATAAGGTACAGTAAAATAATTCATACAAAAAAAAATAGAAATCAGAAATCCAATACTTACAATCAAGAAATAAATGTCAAATTCAATGTCATATATACATTTCAAGAAGTCAAGAGTACCCGAAACCGACGAGCATGTATGAAGAGATTGATGAATGTGGATGAAGCGAAAGAGGTATTTTATTGAATCAGGCGTTACTTTGCGGAGGTCCATTTCAATGAACACAAAATATTTACCTAGCTACTCCGCTACTTAAGTGCAAGATAACCAAGCTTGTGCAAAATATATACGAGTATGTTTTGCATGCAAACTCTCCCTCCACTACCGCCACACAAAACCCCGAGGATGGAAATAGGATAGTTTTTTATTTCGGAAAATTGCATAGTTCCCGCGGTATAGCGATAAGTGAATTCTGCGCAGACTAATAGAGTTAATTATATAATAAATGTTAAAACTTCATGGAAGTTTCATTTCAAAAATGGTTACACTTCTTGAAATACCGATACAAAAGTTCTAATAATAACAATGATGAATTATTTCGGAAACAAAACATCCATAATTTTTTGTTAATGAAAATTGTAACCTTAAGTCTAAATTAGTAAAAACACAATAAATCCTAGCCTAACCAGCTCTCGCTGAGAGATGCATAGCATCCCAAGACTGTAAAAATGGGCCCTCGATCCAAATAATTCTAATAATTCACTCAACAAAATGTGATAATCTCACAAGTGAAACAGGAGCGCCCCATCGTTTGTAATTGGTAACTTTTATAATATTCTGAAGGTATTCGCAAAGTACGCGGAACTTGGTCGGAATATCTCCGTCCCTTCTATTGATCGAGTAAGTCCCGTTTCATACAAACCGGCTTCTGCTGTGACTTCTGCCTTTCGACAGTTTAGGAGCACAAATCGACGGAAATTTCCAGTTTTTTTTAAATTAAAAACTAGTTTCTGCCTGCGACTTCGTCAGCGTAAAATTAGATCTATATTAGGCAGCTAAAACCTTTGACATGTTTATCGCTATCCCGTGGCAACTATGCAATTTTCCGATATGAAAAGTAGCCTATTATGTTAGTCTAGGGTAGTAGCTACATTCCGTTCCAAATTTTATCCAAATCCGTCTTGTCGTTTCTGCGTGAAGTAGGAACAAATATACACCCTCACATCGTCACATCCATCCATCCCTCCATCCCTCGTCACAAACTTTTGCATTTATAATATTAGTAGGATTAAATTTTAACTACAAGCTTCTTTTGCTGAATGTACCTACTTGTTGTTAACTGTACATGAGTTGCTTTTCTACATTACGTATACTAAATTTCAAGTCAGTCGAACCGACCGATGAAGAGTTCTCTCCGGCGGAGACGGTCTTGCCCGCGCCACCAAAATTTCACGCCAGATTTATTGTATTGTCATTTGATTTACACAACTATGCAAAATTTCAGCGCAATCGGTTATCTACATCGATGACCTGATAGCCTAGTGGTTAGAGAATCTGACTATGAAGCTTATGAAACACAAAATATTTACCTTGCTACTCCGCTACTTACGTGCAAGATAACAAAAAAAAATAAAAAAAAAATAGGTAAAATATTGTATAAGTATGTTCCGTTGTGTAGTACTCATATTACAAGCTTTGCTTAATTTGGGACTAGATCGATTGGTGTCAATTATCCCAAGATATTTATAATTATTATTGAGTTGCAAGGTTCCGCCCGAACAAACATAGTTACATGCACGCATTACGTTGCAAGATAAAAGAATCTTGTAAAAAAGAGGCTGGAATCGCGAAAACGCAAGTAAATATTCATTTTCAATAAGCAAGAGCTCATAAACAACTACTATAATGAAGGGATTCCCATTACATACTCCAAACCTCACCTCTCAAACGCAACCGATATTTATTGGGCAAGTTGCAGCATTAATTTGGCGTCCCCATCTGGTGCGAACTTGACCCACTTTGGTCAAGGGTCGTGCTTTGTCCCGCTCACTCGAGTGGGAGGGAACGAGAAACGGGATGTCTTGAAGGTTCATGTAAACCTCATGTTCTGAAGGTTTCGTTAAATGGCTTGTAGGGTTCGGTTTCTTGGGGGCTATTAGGGGTGCTTGACAGATGAGGTACAAATTTGACTTCCTACGTTATTTCTTTTTAATATTTGAGTTCTTGCTATAGTATGATATTACTAGCTGTTGCCAGCGACTTCGTCTGCAAAGAATACGTTTATCGCTATCCCGCGGGAACTACGCAATTTTCCGGGATAAAAGTAGCCTATGTGCTATTCCAGACTTTTTTCTATCTACGTGTCGAATTTCATCCAGATCTGTTGGGCCGTTCTGGCGTGATTGAGTAACAAACAAACATCCATCCATCCATCCATACTTTCGCATTTATAATATTACTAGCTGTTGCCAGCGACTTCGTCTGCAAAGAATTCGTTTATCGCTATCCCGCGGGAACTGCGCAATTTTCCGGGATAAAAAGTAGCCTATGTGCTATTCCAGACTTTTCTCTATCTATGTGCCGAATTTCATCCAGATCCGTTGGGCCGTTCTGGCGTGATTGAGTAACAAACAAACATCCATCCATCCATCCATCCATCCATCCATCCATCTATACTTTCGCATTTATAATATTAGTTAGACTAGCTGTTGCCAGCGACTTCGTCTGCAAAGAATTCGTTTATGGCTAGTCCCGCGGGAACTACGCAATTTTCCGAGATAAAAAGTAGCCTATGCGCTATTCCAGACTTTTCTCTATCTATGTGCCAAATTTCATCCAGATCCGTTGGGCCGTTCTGGCGTGATTGAGTAACAAACAAACAAACATCCATCCATCCATCCATACTTTCGCATTTATAATATTAGTAAGACTAGCTGTTGCCAGCGACTTCGTCTGCAAAGAATTCGTTTATCGATATCCCACGGGAACAACGCAATTTCCCGGGATAAAAAGTAGCCCATGTGCTATTCCAGACTTTTCTCTATCTATGTGCCGAATTTCATCCAGATCCGTTGGGCCGTTCTGACGTGATTGAGTAACAAACAAACAAACATCCATCCATCCATCCATCCATCTATCCATCCATCCATACTTTCGCATTTATAATATTATATATAGTTAGACTAGCTGTTGCCAGCGACTTCGTCTGCAAAGAATTCGTTTATCGCTATCCCGCGGGAACTACGCAATTTTCCGGGATAAAAAGTAGCCTATGTGCTATTCCAGACTTTTCTATATCTATGTGCCGAATTTCATCGAGATCCGTTGGGCCGTTCTGGAGTGATTGAGTAACAAACAAACAAACATCCATCCATCCATCCATTCATCTATTCATCCATCCATACTTTCGCATTTATAATATTAGTTAGATTATAGTTACATTAGTTAGATTAAGCGGACTAAGCTGTTTATTTAATACTTATAGATAACATAGGTCAACAGTGGTTTTGAATTTGACGCAAAAAATGTAAAAAAGGGAAGATTTTTTTTATTATAAGAGTTTTTAATGATTCACGGTTAATTACAACACAACGGATAACTCACGTATAAAAGCCGAAGAATTGCTCCGACAATTGTTTCGGACTATTTCGAAGCCCTTCATCAGGGAGCGCTCGCCCCGGCGGCAGCGAAACAGACACTGCGTGCCAATGCTCTGCTCGCGCGGCTACTCGGCGCAGCTGACATCGGCGCACAACTACCCTCATTTTTATCGTCATTTTTATTATAGTCTAAAGTAGGGCAGCACACAACACTGATTACGTGTGTTCTACATTATCAAATTTCTAAACGACACCTAATACTAGAACACAGAAAAATTCGAAAAATAATTACTAACGGGTGAAACTGTAAAAGTAAATATAAAAAAAATCAAGAAGTAAAATTCTTGATTAATTTTTGATCCCACATGATATCCCTGATGAACTTAGGTTATAATATTAAGTACAGTCACCAGCATAAATATATGACGGTGAACAGGGCTGCAAAAATAAATGATTATCTATTGGGCTCAATAGCTTATGACGACACTACCGCGGTAAAAATAAGTGATGCTCTATAGGCGGAAAAAACATCGTCGCACCCTTATCAGCAAAAATATCAATTTGCAGTGAAAGCATATCATCGGATGATAGGTGGGCCGCATAAATATCAATTTGCTGTGAAAGTATAATCAACGGATGATACGCGGGCCGCATATATATCTGACACGTAAAAGTCAACTCTTTGTTGTTGATTTGCAAAACCGAACCATCCCTGGCTAACATAGAGACGTAAATTGTATGAAATGATTTGACAATTCACGAGAACAGTGCAGATTTGTCATAGCATACGTCTGTCTCACATTTTATTCTATCACATATTTGACGGATTCAAATTCCTAAATTACAAAATTACCTATATAGGAATCGATGACCTGGAAAGGGGTGTGAACTTTAATAGTATTTTATGCAACTGCTATTCTAAGTGAATCTTTATGACAATGTGCGAGTTGGTTGGGTAGCGATCATGAGCCAATTTTACAACATTTTTAACAGCACCTTTCCTACAATTACTTTTTAATTATCATCATCATCGTCATCATTGAGGGCTGAACGGCGTTTTACGTTACTTTTAAATGAAAAATATTAAAAACACTATTTATGTATGATTATTTATTTTATACAAATTGCTAGATAAAACATCGTAGGCCTTATTAACGCGCAGTTACGCTCATATTTATATTTTGCGTTAAAATGTCATTCGCCATGTTGGATCCAAAAAAATATTTTCGTGTCAATTATGTCAAATTATGTCCAGCATCTTGGATCCTAAACAGCAAATGTCAGTGAACAAAAGAAATTTTCCTTGCTACTCCGTTACTACACGTGCAAGTAAGCCAAGCTTGTGCGAAATATACGTCTTTTGGGGTTTCCTGTCAAAACTTATATATTTCGCACAGGTTTTGGCTGTCTTACTCGTGTAGTAGCGGAGTAGCAAAGAAAATGGTTTTTGTTCATTGAAATGGACCTTCGAAAAGTAACGGCGGTGGATTCAATAAAATAGTGAATGCCAAATAGAAATATTTGTTCATTTCACGGCATCACCGATTTCTCGTTCTCTTTTTTTTATGAGTTTGCTATTTATTGGGAGAAGGTTCTTAGAACAAAAATGGAAAAAAAAGAAAAATCTGGAATAGGGGCAAAGCCACGGGCAAAAGCTATCGGTATAAATTTAGCTTGTTTTCTTGCTAAGTTGATAAGACGAAATTGATAGTTGTTTTTATTTTGTCCTGAACGCCAGAATGATTTTTGATTAAAGCATGTCCGAATTAATCAACTAAATTCTAACTCCGCATAAAATAATTGACAACATTTCATTTTTATAACAGCTAAAAATGTATATATGTTTCGAAAGCATTTTGCCTCCTGATCACTGCAATATGTTTATATAATTTTAAGATCACTTATTATAAAAAATAAAAAAATAATAAAAATATGTCCTAATTTTTCCAATACTACCACAGGATAGGTGAAACGAAACGCCTTTGCTTTTTGCACGAGAAAAAATAAACGATCATAATTTTGTATTTTTGACAACTTCAAAGTACAAGGGGGGCAACTCTGAAATTCTATTTTCGAAGTTCGTTGCATATCTTCTCTCTCACTCTCAAGATAATGACTATTAGTATGAGCGGAACAGCACGAAGCGAACCTCGAAAATCGAATATTGGAGAATAGGACCTGACATTGACAATTTGATATTAACGTCAGTTTTTTTTCTATAGAGAAAAGACAAAGGGATAAGTGTGTATTCTGTGATAGTACCGGAGTTACGCCCTTTTAGAATAAGCCCAAATTAATAAATTAATTATAAATGAAATACAAGCCCTAGCGAAAAATTTTTTCTGTCAGCTTGTTCATCTTTTCAAACAAAATACAGAGAACCATTAAAATTATACGCTCAGAAATATGAAATGTTGTCAATTAAGCCATTTTTGTAAGGTGCTGATAATGTTAATATACCACATTTTTTATAACACTATGTATGGAAGTTTATAATATTGTTTGTAATATAAAAACTTTTTAGTTAACCTAAAATGATACTGGCCACTAATTATTCACACATCATAAAGATTTTAAAATTATATTATTGACATAATTCGCGATTGGAACAATGTGAGACAGACGTATGCAATGACAAGTCTGCACTGTTCTCGTGCATTGTCAAATCATTTCATTCAATTTACGTCTCTATGTTAGCCAGAGATGGTTCGGTTTTGCAAATCAACAACAAAGAGTTGACTTTTACGTGTCAGATATATATGCGGCCCGCGTATCATCCGATGATTATACTTTCACAGCAAATTGATATTTATGCGGCCCACCTATCATCCGATGATATGCTTTCACTGCAAATTGATATTTTTGCTGATAAGGGTGCGACGATGTTATTTCCGCCTATAGAGCATCACTTATTTTTACCGCGGTAGTGTCGTCATAAGCTATTGAGCCTAATAGATAATCATTTATTTTTGCAGCCCTGTTCACCGTCATATATTTATGCTGGTGACTGTACTGCGCGGACGAAGTCGCGTGCAAAAGCTACTCATAATCATCATCATAATTTTAAAGATAAAATATCTCATTGTTTGTTTGTGTCTATTGAAAAAGCTCCAACACTATTGGACCGATTTGAAAAATTCTTGAATTCTAGATAGTCTGTACGACTTCACACCTAACTGCTGGACCAAATTATACCAAACATAGGTAAGAACCACCGCAAGCAAACTGGCTTTCGAATGAAAAAAAACTCATCGAAATAAGTCCATCCGCTAGAGTGCTATGAAACCACAGTCAGGCACACACACACACACACACGCATTTTGCGGGTGGTAGGGCCTTGTGCAAGGTCCGTCCGGATCGCTACCACCATCTTACTCGCTAATCCTGCCGCTAAGCAGCAGTGCTAGCACTGCTGTGTCCGGTGTGGAGAGTAAGACAGCCGGGGAAATTACGGGCACAAGAGGCATTTCATCTTAGTCCTCTAGGTTGGCAACGCATCTGCAATCCCTCCGGGGTTGCGGGTGTCTATGGGCAGTGGTGATCGCTTACCATCAGGTGACCCACTTGCTCGTTTGCCTTCCTATTCATATAAAAAAAAACACACACACACACACACGCAGACAGAGAGAGAGAGAGAGAGATATCCTTTCAAAGAGTTCGAAAAACCCTCGTTATGAATGTTGAAAAATTATAATTACACAAAAGGATATCTCACGTATAAAAGTCGAGTGATGCTCGACATGTTTCGGACTAATTAAAAAAAACCGGCCAAATGCGAGTCGGACTCGCGCACCGAGAGTTCCGTATCATTATCTATAAATATCTATAAATCAGTGTAAGCAGAGCCCTGCTCCACAGCAAAATGTACGCAGTGTGGGGTCACTTTATATTGGTCACTGATATATACAGACATACATACATATTTACGGTTTTCGCAATTATTCCTTAATCTGTGTTATAAGATCTACCTTCATACCAAATTTCAAGATTCCGCGTTCACGGGAAGTACCCTGTAGGTTTTGATTCCCTTGAGAGTTGCGGAAATTTGCGGCATAAACGGCTGTATCTTTTGATTGCGTTGGCTTAGAAGTTTGATTTTTTCACAGCTGCATGGAGCAGTGGACCTGAGTATTTGATATAAATTTCAGCTTGATACCTCCACGCGTTCCTGAGAAAAAGGGTCTTGACAGACGGACGGACGGACGGACAACAAAGTGGTCCTATAAGGGTTCCGTTTTTTCCTTTTGAGGTAGGGAACCCTAAAAATTACTAGCTTTCATGTCATTGTACCACAGCATCCATCACTGTTTTCAAGAAATAGATACCACTAAATTTCAATCAGAACCCCGTAGCCGCTACGCCGTAGACCCTCTACGCCGTAGCTGCTACGAAAAAAAGTATTGTTTCTTTATTTAACTCCAGGGCCCTATTTTATAAAGCTACGAGTTACAATTTACAAGCGGAAGTCTCTTTCTGACCCTATGTGTTAGACAGAGACTTCCGCTTGTAAATAAATAGGGCCCAGCAGGTCTAGCACGAGAGCGCACAAGAGTCGCGTCGCGCGCGAGATATATTGCCTGTCCTTTTCTTACTGTTCGTTCTAGAAAGGGACGGGTAATCTATCTCGCGCGCGACGCGACTCTTGTGCGCTGTCGTGCTAGCCGGGCTGGTCGATAAAAGTTTAACTGTCGCCGCGTCGGGGAACGTTAAAAATATGTAAATTACGTTACTAATTACTGCGCAATTTGTGTGTACGGCCTTATTACCAACTCTCGAAAAAAGTTTGGTATATTAAATACTAGCTGTAGACCGCGACTCCGTCTGCGAATAATTTATTTCGCGTGATACCGTGAGAACTAAACAATCGTTAACCCGGGTTATAAAATAACTAAATAGTAGCATCTTACTTATAAAGGCTTTAAGTATTTAGAGACAGTTTTTAGAATTTGATAATGTCTAAAAAAGAATAGGTATTGTTTTTTTTACCAAAAAAAAATGATTTTTTACTCGACGCTTAAAATATTATCTTCTCCAGCGTAATATTGAAAAGATTTCGTTTCTATGAAACGGAATAACGTCAAAGAAAACCAATGTAAAAATATCTCTCTCAATTGTTACAATTGTCTGAGAAAGAAACACATTTTAGATTTGGCCGAGATGATTTATAATGTTCTATAATTATTATCAGAAACTAACATCGAAAAATTCCCTATCCCACGTAATTTCTCATATTCCTCTCCCCTTAAGGCATAATAGGAAACTCTAAATTAACAAAAATGAATCGCTAAATATGTTGCTCAGTGCCAAACTCAAGAACCATTGGACCAAATATATATATATTTTGTTTTGTTATGTAACTACGTTTTTGCCAGGCCAGGACAAGGTTATTGCAAACAATATTAAAAAAAAACCCAACCCACTAAAATTTAAAATGTGAAAGTTTGTGACGATGTGACGATGTGAGTGAGTGTGTATGTTTGTTCCTTCTTCACGCTAAAACGACTGGACGGATTTGGATAAAATTTGGAACGAAGATAGCTGGTACACTAGATTAAAACATAGGCTACTTTTTATCCCGGAAAATTGTATAGTTCCCGGGGGATAGCCATAAGCAAGTCAATTGCTAATTCTACGCAGACGAAGTCGCGGGCAGAAGCTAGTATATAATATATAAATGAAGGCCTTATAAAAAATAGGCCCAGAGTTGCTCAGCGAGCTATTGGAGAGTTATTCTTGGGGTTTCTCTACGGAATCGAATCAGAAATGAGGAGATGCGTAGAACATGGGACACCGACATAGCCAAGCGGCTTAGCTCGTTGAAGTGACAATGGGCAAGCCATATAGCATGGAGAAAAGATGGTCATTGGGGCCGAAAGGTTCTCGAGTGGAGACCGCGGATCGGCAAACTCAGCGTAGGACGTCCAACAAAGAGGTGGACGAATGATCTGGTTAATGTCGCGGGTTCACGTTGGATCCAAGCCGCTTCCAACTGTTGGGGAGGCCTATGTCCAACAGTGGACGTCCTATGGCTGATATGATGATGATGATGATGACTGAATTACCCTAATTTTTACAAATTTTATTTTTATTTATTTTTTGGTACCCGAAACCGACGAGCATGTATGAAGACATTGATGAATGTGGATGAAGCGAAAGAACCTACCCCTATGGGAAAGAGGCGTGACGGTATGTATGTATGTATTTGCGCAAAACATCCAGGAGATCTAACCGACTAACCTACGATAAGCAGGTTTATTAAACCATTCCCTCAACCAAATGGATTTCATAGTTTTTGATTAAAACAACAGCACGTTAAATCACTAAATCTACGTAATCATTTTAACACTAAAAGCGCATGTCACTTTGGTGCTTAAAAACAGAAAAGAGACGAGTCGGTACCAACTTTATTAGTATTTAAAACCATCATAGACCTAACATAAAGATATACAAAATTATAAAAAAAAAAAAAACAATATTATTATTATTATTATCTTGTCTTTTTATATGCTTCGAATAGTTACCCAAACGCGCTGGAGGGTATAAACTGCCCCTGAACCAACTTGACCATTTGGATAATAGAAATTCATGAAATACCTTCTTAACCTCAACGGCACTGGTGTGCCTTTGGTACTTTAATTATGGAAGAGAGAAACGGACAAGACAGACGTCCCCAATCCAAATATAAAATGTCATACAAACTTCAATCTTTGTTGAGGCTCGAACCGAGAAACATCAGCGCGAGGCAGCGTTAGCTCATAAACTAAACCAAACCAACTGCACCATTTGGCTACATCAAAAACATGTGAAAACACTTACCTCATATTGAGTACAGAGTACAAGTATGCGGTACTTTAATTATAGAAGAGAGATTGTACGACAATGTAAATATCCAAATATAAAATCACACAAAAATTCCAATCTTTGCCGAGGCTCGAACCGAGAACAGCGCTGCGGCGTAACTCCGGCTCGTGAACTCAGTCAAACCAACTGGACCATTTGGATACATCGAAAGCACGTGAAAACACTTACCTCATGCTTAGCACGAGCGACGCGGGTCGCGGGTGCGGCGGGCACGCGGCCCAGCCGCGGGGTATCTGAGCGGCGCCGCGCGGTACACGTCCGCGCCCGCGAGCGTGGGCGTTCGTCTGACGCCCGCGGAGCCTCCACTAGAGGGGGAGGGGGGCAAAGGCTCCGTCTGTCGTGCGAACGGGTGTCTGAAGCTGGATTTGTTTTAGGTTCCAGTTAGTATTTTGTTTGGGAACGTCGTTTTGATGTAGTAAAAAAATGGGGTGTTCAGGTTTTTTTTCGGAAGAGTCATCGTTGTCTCCAGTCTCTATGATAATTATATGTACTGGTCACAGGCATTTTCTCATATTGAGAAGGCACGGTCTGTAGTTCCCTCGAGGGCCCAGAATTTTGTAAAAATTGGTTGCTTTTAATCACAGTCTTGTTTTATTGTAGTTAGATACGGCAAAATTTTCAAATATCAATACATAATTGTAATAAAATTTAATAACGCATTTAACTAAGTAATTTACTATGAAGAAATACTTATTTATTACTAGCTGTTGCCAGCGACTTCGTCTGCAAAGAATTCGTTTATCGCTATCCCGCTGGAACTACGCAATTTTCCGGGATAAAAAGTAGCCTATGTGCTATTCCAGACTTTTCTCTATCTATGTGCCGAATTTCATCCAGATCCGTTGGGCCGTTCTGGCGTGATTGAGTAACAAACAAACATCCATCCATCCATCCATCCATCCATCTATCCATCCATCCATACTTTCGCATTTATAATATTAGTTAGAAGTATTCAAAGCTAAGTGACCGTTCTTCTTCTTTTTCAGCTCTCTTACGTCCACTGCTGGACATAGGCCTCCTTGTTAGTCTTTGTCAGCTTGTTGTTGTTGTTGTTGTAGACCTTCTCGTTATTATCAATTTTGTCAATCTCAATAGAAATACTTATATTTGTAACATGGATGTTTTTATATAACGTAATTTTTGTTAAGTAAATAAATAAATCTTCTCTCTTCTATTTTGAACTTTACTCCTCCATAATTTTAATAATAAGGAATAATAATTAGAAATAAGCATTTTTTTTTAACTGATTTCTAAAGAGTTCTTTTTTTATACTATAAGGAAGGCAAACAAGTAAGTGGGTCTTTGGTGATAGGAAATCATCTCTGACTATGCATTTGCGAAGCGTAAGATTTTGGTTGACATCCTAGATGGCTAATGTAATTTAGAATACCTTACGTACAAATTTCAACGTCTGTTTTATCTCCATGCCGGAGCACAGCAGCGCAAACACTGCTAGCAATTTTTATTCATATCAAATTCAAAATCCATCCAACCGTAGAGCGTCAAATTTAGTCAAATTCTGACATATTTTCTTTAGAAAAACATATACAAAGTACCCAATTACATGAATTAGTGTCCCGTAATAAGCGACACCTGTAATTTTGCCATGGTTCGTCGCAGATACCCTCTTCAAAGTCAACGAAAGCTCCGTCTCATTTGGACTACTTAGCAACTAAAAGCTTGCCTTTCGCCCAAAAGAGGCTTTAAATAAATTCCCAAAGAATATTAAATAACAATAGAAGCGACACTCCAGCCATACACACACCCAAAAAAAAAACCGGCCAAGTACGTGTCGGACTCGCGCACCGAGGTTTCCGTACCAATATCTATAAATATCTATAAACCGGTGTGAGCAGAGCCCTGCTCCAAAGCAAAATGTACGCAGTGTGGGGTCACTTTATATTGGTCACTGATATATAAAAAATAAAAAAATAAAAATAAAAATAAAATGTTTTTATTTCAGATAACCATGATCCATATTGTATTATGTTAGTATCCGTGCCTACGAAGCTAGTGTTAGTCGATATGAAATAATTGAGATAAATATACAGACAAACGTACATATTCACGGTTTTCGCAATTTTTCCTTTATCTGTGCCATGAGACGTTGCTTCGTAACAAATTTCAAGATTCTGAGTTCACGGGAACCTGTCCCTGTACGTTTTGATTCCCTTGCGAGTTTCGAAAATTTGCGGCATAAACGGCTGTATCTTTTGATTCCGTTGGCTTAGAAGTTTGGTTTTTTCACAGCTCCAAGAGACAGTAGACCTGAGTATTTGATATAAATTTCAGCTTGATACCTCCACGCGTTCCTGAGAAAAAGGGTCTTGACAGACGGACGGACGGACGGACGGACGGACAACAAAGTGATCTTATAAGGGTTCCGTTTTTTCCTTTTGAGGTACGGAACCCTAAAAAGGGAAAAGGTAAAAAAGTCAAGGATAAATTAAAAAAAATTAAATCATTTAAAATATTAATTACACAAACGGATAACTCACGTACAAAAGTCGAACATCACTCGAATTTTATACGTGATAACTCCGTTTGTGTAATGATAGAGTTTCGCGGTAGTTTCTTGTTGAAAGTGACTTATCAATATTATCATCTTCAGCCCATCTAACTAATATTATAAATGCGAAAGTATGGATGGATGGATGTTTGTTTGTTACTCAATCACGCCAGAACGGCCCAACGGATCTGGATGAAATTTGGCACATAGATAGAGAAAAGTCTGGAATAGCACATAGGCTACTTTTTATCCCGGAAAATTGCGTAGTTACCGCGGGATAGCGATAAACGAATTCTTTGCAGACGAAGTCGCTGGCAACAGCTAGTATTGTATATACGTGCTACTACTGGGCACAACAGGCCTCCTCTCAGAATGTCTGTTTGTCTGTAATGTATGTGTGTATGTATAGATCTGGAGTTCTTTTTTATTTAAACATAACACCCTCTTTTCTATATAAAACTAGATTTTTGTGTCTTAGGTCATGGATGAGGGAGTTATGTTCGGTACTTAGCGCTTTCTTCTGCTACACGCTCTCAATATTTGTAGCCATGCTGCATAACACCTTTATCTTTATAGTTTAATGCCCTTAAAGCTCAAAAATACAAAAACTCCAAGTGTGATGCCTTGCATTAGGACCTAACACCTTCATTTTATGTCATAAAATGGAAAAACGTAAAAATGTGACATACCCCCTTCATCCACTCGCCCCTTCAATCTTTAAGAGGCTGACAACACCAAATTTTGTTGAAATTGATGTTATTTAAGCACTTTTTTAAGAAAAACAACACACAAAAAAAATACAAAAAAAATATAATGTTAATTTTCATCATATTTCAAACACGCTAGACGGACTCGATACATAATTGAACAAAATCGGCTCGATAGAAAATAATTGCAAAGATCAGTCTTAAAATCATCATTAAACGGTTCTATGTCTTTATTTTTTCGACGTATGGGTCTGCAATTAAAAACATGAAGTCAACATATTCATACCTACACGGCTAACGAGTCATATTTCACAAATAATCCATACTTTTTTTTATTTCTTCTTTTTTGTGTCTTATTTGCAAGATTTTAGACGCGCGCCAAGCTGCCGGAATAGTTTCTTCTCTTTCACTCACAGGCACGCGAACCGTATGTGTGAAGAGTGGCGCTGCTCAAGGTCATTTGCTGTTGACAGCGCCTTAAGTGAATTTCTAATGGCCCGGCCAGGACTGTTTCCGCAGGAGGAACGAGAAAACGCACCGCGTCTCTCGAATCTTATACGGCAGACGGAGTAGTGTCGCTTCTGACAATAATATTATATTATTATTCAGTTGCGTTCAACAAAAACGATCACCTCCTGGCAACTTCACCAATTTTCACAGCTAGCGTTTGCGGTATTTTTCGAGACATAAATAAGTATGGAATTATCACCATCATCATCGTCATCATCATCAGTTGAAAATATGAGGATGGATGAAAGAAGGTTAACTAAACAGATTTATATGGGGGGGGTGTGGGTACGTTGGGAGGGGAAGAAAAAGAAGATGGACGTTCTTTGACCAAATTGGGGACGTTTTGAAAAAAGGTCAGGTCAAGAGTACCCGAAACCGACGAGCATGTATGAAGAGATTGATGAATGTGGATGAAGCGAAAGAGGTATGGCAGGATCGTAGCAAGTGGAACACAAGTAGTCTCTGCCCTGTGGGAAAGAGGCGTGAAGGTAATAATAATGTATGTAATGTAATTTAATAATTACTAGCAGTTTCCCGCGGCTCTGTTTGTGCAGAGTTCGCTTATAAATCGCTATCCAGCAGGTGCTGCGACTAAATCTAATTTTGAAACATGAACTAATGAAAGAGGTGACAGACAGACTTATCTGTCGCATTTGTAATATTTTGCAGGTGTTCAGACCAACTAATCTGACGAATTTGTGAAAAAATGATAAATATATTTTGTGACAATATTTTTTTCTCGAATATTTCCTAAATAAATCTTAGTACGGTATTTACTCACAAAACCAGCTGATCGGCCGTCACAACAGCAATAACGGTACTACGGCGTAGCTCGTAGCGTGTCTACGCCCACGCGTAGCAGTCTCGTAGCAACCAGCGAACCCAAAATTAGCTCAGTGACTTTGGAAGTTTAAAATAAGTTAGGAATGGGTGGCCTAGAGTATTTATGACCAGGGGCCTTACCATGAGGTCTTAACGCGATTCAATTCAGACTCAGTTCAGGTTTTAGCTGTCATTTTTAATATGGATCTGACAGCGAGCGAACCTGTACTGAATCGGGATTGAATCACATTAAGACTTCATGATAACGCCCCTGGTTTTATGAGTGACAGTGTTTTTAGACCATAACTCTTTATTTATTTACAAAAGTAGCTTCAGGTGATCGTGTAATAAGTGAAAAAAAATATTGCTTACTTTCAATTTCTAAACGACACTGAAAATTAGAACACATAGAAAAATCCGAAAAGTAAAGCTATGGCCGGGAATCGAACCCGGGTCCTCGTCATTCCGTGACGCGTGCTATACCCCTACACCACCCATAGCAGGTGAGTAAGCCTCCGAATTTTTCTATCTGTTACCAACTGTCACGTGACCTTGTTACTATGCGAATATTTGTCGCTAAGCGTCATCTGTTTGAATGATGTGTCTGTACGACACAATTACAAACTCCCGTGAACATGTACTGCTCACCAGGGACGAGAGAAGGCGCTGTTTTTCAAATGATAGGAAATATCAAATTAATCAAGAAATTTACCTCTTGATTACCTTCTTGATTAATTGACTTCTTGATTTCTTGCTTACTTTCATTTAATTTGTAATTAATAAATAAGCAAAATGATTCACGTTCGTAAATGCTTTTCACCGTGTGGACACCCTAATAAACACTCTGCTAAGGAAATATTAAAAAGCAATTTATCTTATATTATTGCTTACTTTACATTATTTAATATTATAAATGCAAAAGTGTGTCTGTCTGTCACCTTCACCCTTAAGCCACTTGACCGATTTACATGTGGCATGGATATACTCTTAGTTTGGTTCCGGGGAAGAACAAAGAATAGATTTTAATGCGGAAATAATACTTTGAGGACGTGAAAAGGAGGTGAAATCTGCCAAGAATCTGCTTTGCCATAACCATGTCACTAAAACCATTACATAACATCACCGACCTTAAGTCACATTTAATGTGACTTAAGGTCGGTGATTTAAAAAAAAACTTATTTAGTTTTTTTTTTATTATACAACTAGAATCCTTGTCCATTAGTTCATTCTGATTAAAGTAACCTAACTACCCAAAATACTAATTCGCAGATAAAGTCGCGCGCAAAAATATAAAAAAATAAAATATCTTGGGACAGTTGACACCAATTGACCTAGGCCCAAATTAAGCAAATCTTGTAATATGGGCACTAGACAACGGATAAACATACTTATATAGATAAATACATACTTAAATTTATATTAAACATCCAAAAAGCTAATATATACCACCCCCAAATAGCAGAACAACATTCTCATGAAAACTGATGTCCTTTCTATCCTACCTTTTTCAAAATAAATTCCACCCACGAATTTCTCCTCCGAGCTTCCCAGAACTACGGTATGGTAAAAATGATTTTACTACATTTTAGAGGTACTTGCACGTACGAGTTACGACACACCCATGCACGTAGTGATAACCGGTGTAAAGTATCGATTTTAGAGCCTGGCAAACAAAACCGTGACCTGGATTTTTTTTTAAATTTTTATGTGGCAACATTATTTCTCCGTCATAGGCAAGTCAAAGTCTTGTCAGTATTTTGTGAACTCAATTATTTTTCATTTATAATTTATAACTGCCGTAATATATGGGTAAAACAATAAAAAGTAATGTGCGAAAGCTGCTACATACCATGATCAGTAAGTTCAAGCAAAAACAAGAGGAGAAAGAGGTTGTTTTCCAAGAGAAACAACAATGTTTACATGCGATGTCGGATTTTTTAGGTTAGTCCTTATGACCATGTAAATTTAATCCTTTTTGGCTAATTATTTGATATATCTAACTAATATTATAAATGCGAAAGTATGGATGGATGGATGGATGGATGGATAGATGGATGGATGTTTGTTTGTTACTCAATCACGCCAGAACGGCCCAACGGATCTGGATGAAATTCGGCACATAGATAGAGAAAAGTCTGGAATAGCACATAGGCTACTTTTTATCCCGGAAAATTGCGTAGTTCCCGCGGGATAGCGATAAACGAATTCTTTGCAGACGAAGTCGCTGGCAACAGCTAGTTGACCATAATTATAATGATGATGATACCGTTAATGATATTCTTGAAGATATTCAAGGAATCTGCGAAATGAAAAACAATTAGTAATATCACATGTAATTTTTTTTAATTTGCCGCGTTTTCTCAGGTCACGCTTTTGTTTGCCAGACTCTACGTTCTATACTTACGTCCGTTGGTTGATAGAACCCGGGTCATGTTTTTGGGGAACATATTTGATTGCATCGTTCTTTATTTGATGGGAATGTGTATGGGATCACATCACGTCTTCATGCTTACGGGGTAGGCAGAGCCTAAGTTAATCTAACTAATATTATAAATGCGAAAGTATGGATGGATGGATAGATGGATGGATGGATGGATGTTTGTTTGTTACCCAATCACGCCTGAACGGCCCATCAGATTTGGATGAAATTCGGCACATAGATATAGAAAAGTCTGGAATAGCACATAGGCTATTTTTTATCCCGGAAAATTGCGTAGTTCCCGCGGGATAGCGATAAATGAATTCTTGGCAGACGAAGTCGCTGGCAACAGCTAGTAAGACCTAAAGGCCACGCTTAACATAATTGTGGGCGCATAGGAGGAGTGATGGGTTGCTAGCCGCACCGCCTATAACAGGATTCCTAAGATTTTCGCCCCTTCCCTCGATGGCCTTTACCATCTGCGCGGGAAGAGAAGCAACTGGTACATCTAATCATCTTGTAGCGACACTAGCGCCACCTGGTTGACAGCTACATAACTACTACGACGCACGAGTAGCTAGCGCCAGCTCCAGTGACAGCTGTCACATTGTTCTACATCGCGCTAGCGAAGTTTCTCAAGACGGATGCATAAATACAATTGCCAACTCTCTTCCTTCGGACTTCGGTCTCCAGGCATAACATCTGCCTGGAGAGAGATCTCTCTATTGCGCCACCTACCAATCTAACTAATATTATAAATGCCAAAGTATGGATGGATGGATGGATATGGATGGATGTTTGTTTGTTACTCAATCACGCCGAACGGACCAACGAATCTGAATGAAATTCGGCACATAGATAGAGTAAATTCTAGAATAGCATATAGGCTACTTTTTATCCCGGAAAATTCCCGCGGGATAGCGATAAACGAATTCTTTGCAGACGAAGTCGCGGGCAACAGCTAGTTCAGAAATAAAAGGCTTTAAGACTAACGGATATTATGACGAACTACCTCTATGCATTGGGAAAATCAATTTTATGGGACAAAATATATAATAATAATAATCGTTTATTTAAGCAACCATGACTCAATAGTGTTAGTATTCTTAAGACTAGGTTAGTAACAAATTAACTAAACTTACAACTTAAAACTTGAAATCAAATTTCGAGCCAATCCTGTACCATACCGCCCGATACAGCACAGCAACGGCTCACATACGAGCTCACATACACACATATAGACCCGATGGTCACCCAATGGACCCATGCTGGTCTGGAAGCAAAGATACATATAGAATTTACCAATTGTTTCTCTTCCCGCGCAAATGGTAAAAGCCCACCGAGGGAATTGGCGACAATCTTAGGAATCATTGTTGTAGGAGATACTTTTCAGATAATTTTGTATCTCCTTTCCACCTACGCCCACAGTTATGTTAAGCGTGGCATTATGGTACCGTAAGGGATAAACACATATGTATGTAAGTGTCAGTGCTGCAGGTGACTAACACCTCAGCGTAATGCTGAGCCAGCGACCGTTTCACTTTTGCGAAGACACACTCAACACTGATGATCTATTTTTCATGTCTGTGTTTTTGATTATTTTCTATAAAATTGTGTGTATACTCTTATACACTCAGCGGCATATTCAGAGGAACACAAAAATAGTGTAGGTAATTAAATTTTTTTTTTTTTTTTCTGGTCAAGCATTAAGAATGCTTTTGCTAACTTTTTTTTGTGTTCCGCTAAATATGCCGCTGAATATATTTGTGTCCTGCAAAAAGGAATAAATGTCTTCTTTCTTTCTTTGTAAAGCATTCTTGAAAAAATAATTTGGTGGTATACACTCTGAGGAGCTAGAGCCCAGAGTTCGCAGTTGGCAACAGAGAGAGATGCTGCCTCTCGCATCAGCTCCCTCATTCGCTAAGACATGTAACACATGCTAATTTTTATGTACCTCCCGCTGCCTGCCCTGCGGACTCCGCACTTTACGCCTCACCTTTTACGATCACAGAAGAGACCCTATTCTAAAGCCAGGGAACATTTTTAAGGGACAGGTTTTGGTGTACCTTCCGCCGTCTGCCCTGCGGACTCCGCACTTTACGCCTCACCTTTTACGATCACAGAAGAGACCCTATTCTAAAGCCAGGGAACATTTTTAAGGGACAGGTTTTGGTGTACCTTCCGCCGTCTGCCCTGCGGACTCCGCACTTTACGCCTCACCTTTTACGATCACAGAAGAGACCCTATTCTAAAGCCAGGGTACATTTTTAAGGGACAGGTTTTGGTGTACCTTCCGCCGTCTGCCCTGCGGACTCCGCACTTTACGCCTCACCTTTTACGATCACAGAAGAGACCCTATTCTAAAGCCAGGGAACATTTTTAAGGGACAGGTTTTGGTGTACCTTCCGCCGTCTGCCCTGCGGACTCCGCACTTTACGCCTCACCTTTTACGATCCCAGAAGAGACCCTATTCTAAAGCCAGGGAACATTTTTAAGGGACAGGTTTTGGTGTACCTTCCGCCGTCTGCCCTGCGGACTCCGCACTTTACGCCTCACCTTTTACGATCACAGAAGAGACCCTATTCTAAAGCCAGGGAACATTTTTAAGGGACAGGTTTTGGTGTACCTTCCGCCGTCTGCCCTGCGGACTCCGCACTTTACGCCTCGCCTTTTACGATCATAGAAGAAACCCTATTCTAAAGCCAGGGAACATTTTTAAGGGACAGGTTTTGAAATCGTCGGTCCACCATTAAGATCGGTGATAGCCTAATGGATTGAAGCGAAGGACGTCCATTTAAAGAATCGAATCAACTAATGGGTTTCACATTAAACAACGCT
This sequence comes from Pandemis heparana, assembly GCA_963854515.1. Lineage (NCBI taxonomy): Eukaryota > Metazoa > Arthropoda > Insecta > Lepidoptera > Tortricidae > Pandemis > Pandemis heparana. Next base: position 18,301,768 of record OY978007.1, on the reverse strand, counting down.
TTTCTGTCAGCATAGGGTGCTGGCACAAAATCTTATACGTGTAATAAAGCTGAAGAGGGTCGAAAGTCTGTACATGCAAGATATCCTACTAATATTATAAATGCGAAAGTTTGTGAGGATGGATGGGTGTGACGATGTGAGTGTGTATGTTTGTTCCTTACGCTTGTTACGCTGAAACGACTGAACGGATTTGGATAAAATTTGGAACGGAGATAGCTGATACCCTAGATTGACACATAGGCTACTTTTTATCCCGGAAAATTTCAAAGTTCCCGCGGGATAAAGTGACATGTCAATTGCTAATTCTACGCGGATGAAGTCGCGGACAGAAGCTAATTAGAAATAAATAGGCGGGGGATACCTACTTAGAATCGATAACAGAACACGTTCCAACAGTTTTTAGAATTTTTGTCTGTTTTATTTATTTATTGCGATCATGTCCATTTGTACAATTTTGTAAGATCTTAAAATAAGTATTGCGAGCTGTAGGTATTGCGAGCACATCACGTGGAAACGGCTGAACGGATTTTTATATGAACTTTACTAATCTGTCAAGAAAATCCCTGGCTATAGGCTACTTTTCACCCCGGATAATTGCATAGTTCCCGTGTGAAGAAACATGGTAATTGTTAATTCTACGCGGACGAAGTTACGGGCAGAAGCTAGTGAAAAATAAGTCTATGATATTAGGGATTGGCGTAGAGTAAGACAGCTGGTGAAATCACTGGATCATGAGGTGTTCCATCTTAGCCCTCTAGACTGGTGACGCATCTGCATTCCTCTGGTGTTGTGGGTGTTCATGGGTGGTGGTGCTCACTTACCATCAGGTGACCCACTTGCTCATTTTCCTTCCTTGTCGAGTAAAACAATATATAAAACACTAGCTGTTGCCAGCGACTTCGTCTGCAAAGAATTGGTTCATCGCTATCCCGTGGGAACTACGCAATTTTCCGAGATAAAAAGTAGCCTATGTGCTATTCCAGACTTTTCTCTATCTATGTGCCGAATTTCATCCAGATCCGTTGGGCCGTTCTGGCGTGATTGAGTAACAAACAAACATCCATCCATCCATCCATCCATCCATCCATACTTTCGCATTTATAATATTATAGTTTGTTAGATTAGATAAATCGTTGTTCTTTGTTTCTGTATTGTTTTGTACTGATTTGTGGTGTTCAATAAAGAGTATTTGTATTGTATTGTAAATCAGAGCCCAAGGTAACAAGACTTCAAGGCCACGTTTAGCATGATTGTAGGAGTAGAGGTGGAAAGTGGAATCAAAATAGTGATGGGTTGCTAGCCGCATCGCCTATAACATGATTCCTAAGATTTTTGCCTATTACCTCGATGGAGTTTTACCATACGCGGGAAGATAAGCAACTGGTACATTCTATGTTTTTTCGACCAGCGTTAAAAAAAAACTAACTCAATTCAATTATCTAAGGTAGACCAGACCCAGCCTCTTGTTTCTATCTTGTGGTAAACATGTATTTTCGCTCATCTCGCACAGGTCTTTCCGTACTTCATTCGCTCAGCATTACCTAGGTCTTGCGATTTGCCCTATTTCACCAAAGCGACAATTGACGGTGCCAAGTGACAATTCTATTAAAATTACAAACACAACTATAATAAAAATTTCTAAACGACACTTAAAATTAGAACACATAGAAAAATCCCCGAGAACCCGGGTCCTCGTCATTCCGTGACGCATGCTATACCCCTACACCACCCATAGCAGGTGAGTAAGCCTCCGAATTTTTCTATCTGTTACCAACTGTCACGTGACCATGTTACTATGCGAATATTTGTCGCTAAGCGTCATCTGTTTGAATGATGTGTCTGTACGACACAATTACAAACTACAACACAACAACATACAATTACACCTATAATATACGCCGGTTGGCTTCGACCACGCATTGCATTTTGAATTGTCACTTATCACCGACAATCGTCGAATTGGTTTAATAAGGGCCCAACATGTCTGTGACAAGTGTCAATATCTGTTTACACAACAAACTCAACAAGAATCTGCCGTAAACATCCCTAAAAGCGGCACCAAATGAATATTCATATCTCCATTTTTCAATGGAAACCAATTTATTTGAGTCATCCTCGCCACGTGTATCACAATCCGCAAACCATACCTATTACTCTTTATCTGAAAACCATAAACTACTGCACTCGCGCGGCACGTGTACAACATATACCTATAGCCAAGAAAAAAGAGACCGTATCTCAGAGACGCACGACTGAAAATCACACGACAATGTCGACAATACCGAGTATACAACTGAATATAGCCCTCCAAGTATTTTCACTTAGATGACAGCTTCTCACATCGTCTCAAAGTCCCTTTTGCTGAGACAGGGTAGTAGTGACATTGGAAGAAATGAGTTCGCTCTGAGTGTATCGATGTTTGGGAGGCTGCTCGGTGGATTGGTTTCTTCGAAAGGAGTATTAAATATATCGAGTGTTTATTAGGTGTGCAAAAATACGTGAATAAACGTGTGATTCAATGGTCTGGAAAAATGGGTGACTTTTGGCTTAGTCTTTGATAGTCTACAGGTGACTTCAAAATAATACAGAACACTTGATTGCAGCTCAGTTAATAATATCCATACATACTTTAAATACATAAAACACGGCATTCAATGAAAAGGGTTAACTTGTGCTTTCACTATTCATTTGATTAATTTAGATAGAAATTGATGTGTGATAGAATAGTTTAAACATACCTACATACATAAGTCACGTCTTCATCCCTTACAGGGTAAACAGAGCTTAAGGCATGTCACAGTGGGATAGCCTAGTGGTTATTGAAGAAAACAATGTATGTCTTAATACATTTATTAAAATGAGAAACTAGAAACCGTAGGCTATACGCGACAATTTATTTAGTAATTGAGCAAAAGATCTCTCAGGAATGAGTAAGTTCTCTTGGGTCTAAATTCGGACTTTTTAAATTAAGATTTCTACACCATCCAATGCCTCCACTTCCCTCGGGAATCTGTCGGTCCGGTGACTGGGTGGCAGCGTCACGCTCGGTGTAGCGGCAGCAGGGTTCGGTAGACCGCGCCTTGGTGGAAACTCCAGGAGTGGGACAGCGTTGTTTCGGTGAAGGCAGTGGTGTTCAGCGGTAGCGGGCCGTCGAAATTAGGGGATGGCAGTAGCGGTACCGCTGATTTAGTTAGTATTGCTTTTCCTGCGGGGGTGCAGTGCCGCCCTGTGAAAATGGTCGGTATAAGAACAATGCTCAGGTTGTAGCGTTCTGCCAGGCCTCGCGTCGCGTATGAGACGTATCCCGAGGGAGCTAAATGCAGTGCATGGCAGAAGCTATTATACGGAATTACAGCAGGCAAAAGCTATAGAATCTAAGTTATATAAAGCTAGTTTTTTTGTAATCCAACGGTCGACACGGCCGTTAGGATTCGAACTCAAGTGCGAGATTAGCGGCGGTAGAGCTTACAAACTTTCAAGTATCAGCTAAAAGGAATAGAGATTAAATTTAATTACTACAGAGACAATTCCAACTGAGTATCTCTGCTGCAGAGTAACAGATTTATTAATTTTTAAGAATTTAAATAATTTATTTAAATTATTTAAATAATTACATACACGGAGCTATACACAATTTAGAGTTAAAGTGATCAGAGAGTGCTTACCAGAAGAAAGAGCCGGGCAGTTGTTGGAGATTCGAAAAGTGGCCGATTTTGGCCAGAACCTCTGGTTTTATCCAGGAATAACGGTTCCTTCAGATTTTGAAAAAGCTCCGCCCTTGGGCGGGACCGTTTCCGTTAAGTTTCGAATCAACCAACCAACGCCAGTCAGGTAGAAAGGTAAAGGTGTGATCTATTTTTTATGTGTTACTGTGTTTGTAAAAAAATGTGTTATAATAGTGTATTTGTTGTTAGGAATTAAATGAATAAGATAATCTAATTGTTTAATTAAAATATAGATTACGCGGAGAACGACTTAGGTGCCCTCTAGTGCGCGTACGTTGTATCAGATTCCATACTTAGAACAGCGCCATCTTTTGACGGTTGGCCGAACTGTTAGTGAAGTTCGGCTAGAGAGACGTCAATTAGACTGGCGCGAAAGTTCGAAATGTCGAGATGCGACTTAATTATTGCAGCGTGACAGGCAACAAGACCTAAAGGCCACGTTTAGCATGTTGTGAGCGTATAGGTGGAAAGGGGAATCAAAATAGTGATGGGTTGCTAGCCGCATCGCCTATAACAATACCATGTCAAATAAATAATATACAGAGTGATACGTATCAAATGAAAGGTTTTGTTGAACAACAAAAGCATTAAAAATATTTTAGAGAATAGTACTGAAATAAATGTAAACATTAGTTGGCTAAGAGGTCAACATTTTTAAGTCTATCAAAAACAAGTGTGGGTTTAGCAAAATGTCAGTCAATGCAATTTGCGTACGAATCATGGCGTATCGTCTGAGAGGCAACGCTTTCTGTGGCTATAAAAAAAAACAATAAGAGAGAGTGGAAGTCGTGACGTATCAGGAAGTCAAAGAAAAGGCCCTGGAAAGGACCACATGGAAATTGCTCCACCGACAAGAGCCTAGCTCTTGAGGTTAAGAAGAGAGAGAAAAAAAACAATGCAACAGCCACATGCCCTGGCACTAGCCTGACAAGAGAAGTTTGCGTTGGTTGTTACCAAGATGGTTCTGTCTCTTGTCAGCAAGTGTCTTGAACCAGGCTTTATCGCAAAGTGACCCCCAACTACACGTAAAAAAATCGGTTATCTGTGAAGTCGGTTTACTGACGATAGTTGAACGTGACAACGTCATAAGAAAGTACTAATGGAATGGTTGCATTTTTCAAAAGAAAATTTTAATTTTATTTGTTTGGTAGATATTTTGTATCGATATAGAGAAGGAGGTAAATGGAAATCACAATTGAATTGATCAAGTTAAATTTATTTGTACGCATAATTATGCACAATTATGTCAATTTTTTTTACAATGTACATAGTTTTTACAAGTATGAATGTGCTTTGAGCAATTGTTTTACAAATTTTAAATATGTGTGATATTTAACTTCTTACCCGATTGTGCTTCTTTGTCGCTCGTTCCGCGCTCTCGCTTGCACTTCAAGACTTAAATGGAATGCCTCAGAGCGAGGTAACGCCGCATGAGTCATGTTTTTTCGTGCGTGCAGCCGGCTCCATCGAATTATAAGACGTCACGTCAAAATGTAATCTCTCAACATTTAACACAGTACTATCAGCGCATGGGTCCGAATCGCACTTGGTGGCATATTTTACAGCTTTTTAAACTCCATATTGCAGATGGCATTCACGTTGCGCGGGAGCGGCCACCGATTAAAACTTAATCTGCGAGCCGATTCACCGTCCAGCCTGCAGAACCTTTACACCTAACGACGGTTTAAATATAGAAAAGGTTTATGGCGAAAAATATTTTGTTCAGCTCGATAATTTCCTTGTATTTCATGTATACATAAATATATATAGATCAAGTCTTTTCTTTATCCCTTATGTGGAGCGTAGGGCAGCAAGACCCAAAGGTCACGCTTAGCATGATTATGGGCAAGTGGAAAGGGAAATCAAAATAGTGATGGATTGCTATGCTAGCCGCATGGTCTATAACATGATTGCTAAAATTTTCGCCTATTTATTCCCTCGATGGGCTGTTAACCTCGCGCGGAAAGGAAAGCAATTGGTACATTTCATGATGTTTCTTTGTTTCCATGGGAGCGTTGTATTTCAACCAGTTGTTTAGTTACCTATGAACTCAAGCCGAGCCGCTTTAGTATTGAAACTTGAAGTAGGAATCTAATAATGCGGTGTAGGATTTATAAAATTTTGCATAGTTCTACTGAACTATAAATGTACTTTCTAATTAACAGATTTATTCGACATTAGGGTGTCCTGAAAATAGTGCTTGATTTTCGAAGGGTTCGTGATTGAAAGTAAAAGGCTTCATTCAATGTATTCCATGGCGTGCAGGGGGGGGGGGTCACCGATCGTGTCATGATCGTATCGCCAGCACAACGGCGTATACTAACTGCATTATAAGTTTCATTGGACGACCATTCCAAAGCGGAACCCAACGATCGGACAACTTCTACTGCTAGCCGATACGCTTGTGTATTGGCGCAGTTTTAACGAGGCTTTGTTTGCGTTTCTATTGCTTGTGCAGTATTTCGTGTATGGTTAACGTTTTAATTCGGTAATAGCGTTAACTGTGGCTATTGTGTTCGCTTTACAAGCGTATGAGATAGCTTGTAGGCAGGCAATCCGGAGTAGACACAGGCGAAATAAATATCAGGCAACCCTCACTAAATTTTGATTCTCCTTTCCACCTATACGCCCACAATTGTGCTAAACGTGGCCTTAGGTCTTGTTGACTTAGGCTCTCAGGGTCTGTAATCAGTGCGAATTAGGACTTACTAGCTGTTGCCAGCGACTTCGTTTGCAAATAATTTGTTTTTCGTTAATCGCTACCCCGCGGGAAAAAAAAGTAGCCTATTTGCTATTCCAGACTTCTCTATCTAATAATAATAATAATAGTCCTCCTCATCGGTATCGACGACGGCGACCCTGACTACCAGAAAAATAAATGTAAATTAAAATACAATAAAATAACAATGACACATAAGTATACACAACAATTATTTTCAATTTTCTATTATGAGCCCTAATGTGGCTCGCTAGACCGAACTTAGTTTTAAATACCCTATTACAGCAAATGCAATAGAGCTGGCCATGTGAATTTCTCTATCTAAATATGTGTCGAATTTCATCCAGAGTCGTTGGGCCGTTCTGGCGTAGTTGAGTAACAAACAAACATCCATCCATATTTTCGCATTTATAATATTAGTTAGATAGGTCTGAGACGTGTTCCTTGACTGCTGGTCGCTCAACGAGCTATGCTCGCTCGGAGTTTCTTTGCGCGACCTAATCTGGAATACAGAGATTCGCCGAAGTAGAGTCACTGACGTAGCTAGAAGAGTATACGTTGAATTGGCAATGGGCTGGCCATATCGCTCGCAGTCTGTTCTAACGATGTGGCCTATGTAGTCCTGGGGCCTTACCATGACGTCCTAATTCCGACGCAGTTCAAGTTTTAGCTGTCACTTTTAGTATGAATCTGACAGCGAGCGGCTTGAGCGGACCTAAACTGAAACGCATTAAGACGTCATGGTACGGCCCCTTTAAGCCTGGAGTGTATATAGTTGGGGGCATTTTCGATTTTAAAGAGATTAAAATTAGTAGTACTTACCGTCTACAAAGTCTTCGATGTATAAAATCGCTGAAACATTCAATTGTAGTATTCATAAATCATGTCTCACGCGAGTATAATATCTCAATGTATCACCACTTTTGCTATTACTCGCATCTTAAAGCTCTTTTAAAACAAATAATCTTGACAAGTAGTTTCCATTCATAATAAAAATTGTTTCTTTGCTATCCGAGTGAGTACTTTATAATAGGAAAACTTACCAACCACTTTAATTTCTCGGTTGGAACGTGGAGCAACTAGGTCTAAGTTCTTTATTATATTTTCTTGGATATCAAACCTCTTTCAAAAAGCATAGGGTTTCATTTCGTTTGTTCTTAATGGAGCCAGGAAATTATTGCATTTGCTGTAAGATACCATTTTTAAAGCAGCTCTGAACGATATTTTATCACTTAGTCTGAAGATACTCTACATAATTACAGCGAATGCTGCTTCATTATGTCTATTTCTTCTATCCATCTGCAAGGTTACAAAGAGAAAAAAACCCTATCGACCATCTTAGAGCTAATTGACAACATTTCATTTTTATAACACCTGAAATGTATATATGGTTCGAAAGCATTTTGCCTCCTGATCACTGCATTACCACAGGATAGGCGCCTTTGCTTTTTTCACGAGAAAAAATAAGCGATCATAATTTTGTATTTTTGACAACTTCAAAGTACAAGGGGGGCAACTCTGAAATTCTATTTTCGAAGTTCGTTGCATACCTTCTCTCTCACTCTCAAGATAATAACTATTTGTATGAGCGGAACAGCACGAAGCGAACCTCGAAAATCGAATATTGGAGAATAGGGCCTGATATTGACAATTTGAAATTAACGTCAGTTTTTTTTTTCTATAGAGAAAAGACAAAGGGATAAGTGTGTATTCTGTGATAGTATCGGAGTTACGCCCTTTTAGAATAAGCACAAATTAATAAACTTATTATAAATTAAATACAAGCCCTAGCGAAAAAATTAAACTGTCAGCATGTTCATCTTTTCAAACAAAATACAGAGAACCATTAATATTATAGGCTCAGAAATATGAAATGTTGTCAATTACAGCGAACAAAAAAGCTTACTGTATCAAATTGAGTTTTTAACTAAAACTTATTCGTCGATACAGTTGTTGGATTTTTCAAAATGCCGGAGCCAAACTCGTGATTTGTGCACATCACAGACCCAACTAGTCTTTATTATTTAACCTTTTCGAATGCAATAAATGATTGAATATTGAGTCACTAACGCTTCAAGAGGCGAAACAGGAAGTCGAAACCCTCGTCATGCGCGCTCGTTCAGATTGTACTGAAACATGTCAATTTCTTTACGCTATTTTTATACATTACGACAGGTTTTGTCGTTTTTATTTGCAGCTTACTTTACACGAGTAAAGTGTGACTTAATATTAAGCCGTGTCTTAAAAGTGTTCTGGAATATCTCGGCAGGTGTTTGGGTTGTTTTGACGGAAGGCTCTAGTAAATGTTAGTCTGGATTTTTTCATTTCACAAAAAATGTCTTCAAAATACTTAACTTAATTTTGAATTACAGTATCTTACCATGACGCTGACGTCTTAAAGTGATTGAAGTCAGATCCAGTATGCTTAGGGTAGGTTTTCGGTCACAAAATACGTCTCGACCGCGTTTCCGTTAACATATCAAATAATATGAGAAATTTTAGTTGTCGTTTCGTTCCGCTTGTGGCGCTGTTCATTTTCCCATAGTAATTGAATCGTTAACGCGAACGTGTTCGAGACGTTTGTCGTGCCTAAAACTTACACTAGAGACTAAGTTTAGGTTTGCTCGTTGTCAGGTCCATACTAAAATGACAGCTAGATCCTACACTGAGTAGGAATAATCGCATTAAGACGTCATGGTAAGGCCCCTGGTGTGTTCAAGTAACCTCAATAAAATTTACTGAGACGTTTAGTTCAACGGACCCAATCACCTATACCTAATGAAGTATTTCAGATTTATTTTAGGACACAGAATATCAATAACAAACCGCCATTCTTAAGTGCACAGGATGTTCTCATCATGAAGTTTCTGTGAAGGTATTTTTACCTCGTGATCTTTTTCCTGCGATCATTTTAATTTCGAACACATTTTAGTGGCAGGTTTTTTAAACTGGTAAGCCTGAAAGACGATCGCGTAATTTCGACCGAGTTGCTATACTAGGGGTTTTTCTCCCAGATTTAGGGGGAAATTGAAAGCGTAGGTAAATATACACGGCGGCACAAAATTTTGCCCAGTTTTCATACAAAATTATATAAGAAAGAAGAAAGAAAGAAAGAAATTTACCTATTTATTACCTTACTAGATGCAAACACTCATACAAAAAGATTTTGTGGGAACAGAATCGAGTTTTCATACAGAATTTACCCTTCGGCCTCAAAAAAACACTTACCTCCCACAGACTGCGCTGCAAACCACCACTAAAAATACATTTTTTACACCACACAATAATAATAATTTATCACCTAAGAAACTTCAAGGTAAGAAAAAAACAGCACTACCGTTTACCGCTCGAACGTTTGAAGCACTAAATTAAATAGATTAGATCAAATCACCTCACCAATTGGTGACATCAATTTGTGTTGATGAAAAGAAATATCCTAAGCGCAAAACTCGAGAATGGCAGCACCAATTTGGTATTTTTTTTAATTCGATGAAGTAAAGGTAGGTTATTATGAAGAGAAAACCGGCCAAGTGCGACTCGGACTCGCGCACGAAGGGTTCCGTACCAGAAAAAAGGCTAAAAGCTGGTGCCATTAAACACTTGTTTTATGGAGTTTAAATTCCGTCGTCAACATTTTGACTACTCTGTTGTATGGGAGCCCCCCTTAATTATTATTATTATTTTGATTTTAGTATTTGTTGTTGTAGCCACTATAAAAATACATAATCTGTGCAAATTTCAACTGTCTAGCTATTACGGTTCTTGAGGTCTAGCTCGGCGAGTGGTAGCCATGAAAAAGGGCTAAAATATCACGTTTTTTGTATGGGAGCCCCCTTAATTATTATTATTTTGTTTTTAGTATTTTTTGTTATAGCGGCAACAGAAATACACAATCTGTGAAAATTTCGACTGTCTAGCTATTACGGTTCTCGAGATACAGCCTGGTGACAGACGAACGGACGGACGGACAGCGAAGTCTCAGTAATAGGGTCCCGTTTTACCCTTTGGGTACGGAACCCTAATAATTGGGAAAGTTTCTTGGAAATAAAACAAAAAATAAACAGCACAAATTCTGACCCTGCGCCGACGAAGTCACGGGTAAAAGCAAGCATCAAATATGTCACGATTTAGCATTGTACCTGATTTGTGTATTTTTTTTTTAAAGAACTGGTCCCTATTTCACCAGCTGGATAATTGTCGGTGCCCAGTGACAATTCTGTTTACATTAAAAACAAATGTGAAATTAATAAAAAAAAATATAATAATAATAATTATTGTAAAATTAATGTGTTTTATGTACAATAAAGAATTATACATACATACATACATACATACATTACAAACTCGACCATAATCTACGCCTTGGCTTCATAACAGACTACGCCTTGCATGTCGCATTGTCACATGTAGCTGACATTTGTCAAATGGGTTAAATAGGCCCCTGGACTAACGGAACTAATATAAGTTATATCATAAATCTTAACTTAAAACATATAAATCTCTTTTTTTTTATGTGATAGTGGGAAACGAGCATGAGGGTATCGCCTGATGGAAAGAAATCATCGTGCCCGTGGACGGACACCCATCATGAAGGAGGGTTACGAGTGCGTTACCAGCCCTTTCCATTTCGGATTCCGCAGTTGTACTGTCTGGATTAACTGTAGTAAAAAAAAAAAAAAAGAAAATCTTGACAAATTGGGTTTTTTGTGGGGAAACTTTTTTAAGGCTAGCAACCCAGTATTTTGGTAGAACCATCCAAACCTATTTAATTGAAATAAACATCGGCACGCTAACAAAGCTTCGTTTTGAATCGTTTACCATCCTTATACTAAGGCAGTAAGGACTATATTGATGTAAATCAACCGTAACAACAAGTTGGCCAAGCATCTGTCTAATTCGAAAACTTTCTGTTATAGATGCTATCGCAGATAGAATTATATTTATTCGGTAATAGATGCGTGACAATACGGAAAACTGATTAATTTGAAATAGAAATCTATCGTCCGACATTTTTAATATCCGATTTTTAACCGACGCAAAAAGAGGCGTGTTAAGTTAAATAAGTTTGACGTAGCGATTTGGATGCGCTGATTCTTAACCATGTTTGGTAAAAGTCGGTTTAGCTGTTCGAAGCGTAGATGCTCTTATTATACCTACATAATAATGTGTAAAAATCGCGCAAGTCTAAATCGATATAATATGGTACAAAAGTACGAATGAAGAAGAAGAAGAAGAAGAAAAAAGTTTATTCATGACAATCAACACATCAAAAAAAAAAACACATAAAACAGCAGATAAATAAATAAATTGTCACAAAATGGTCCCAACTCAGCATTTGCTGGCCTTGCAGCCAGCGCTGGTCTTCCGTTGGGACCATTGAGAATGAAATATTGAATGTCAGAATAGATTGGAGCCCAAAATAATTTTTTTGAACACAATTTTATTATCAATTACAAGATCACGTGCCGTGTCTTGAGCAAAGTAAATCTATGTTTGTTTACGTTTGCTTACACTTGAATATCGTTTGATGACTGATTGAGATTTAGATTCCTTTGAAACAAGTTTTATTTGGTAATTAAATACAAACAACGGTTTAATGATCCACGAGCAAGATGTCTCGATTTGAATTAGACAAGTTTGAGCATAGATATAGAGATAGATATAAAGATAGAAAGCCGTGGTAGCCTAGTGGTTTGACCTGTGGCCTCTCAAGCAGAGCGTCGTGGGTTCAAATTCCGGGCTCGCACCTCTGAGTTTTTCGGAATTTATGTGCGAAAATTACATTTGTAATTTGCCACGAGCTTTTCGGTGAAGGAAAACATCGTGAGGAAACCTGCACACATCTGCGAAGAAATTCAATGGTGTGTGTTAAGTTCCCAATCCGCACTGGGCGCGCGTGGGAACTATAGCCCAAACCCTCCAATACACGGAGGAGGCCTATGCCATGAGGCACGCCGAATTTCGTAACAATTTAATAAAAAAAAATTGAAATTGTAGCGAATTCGGAATACAAAGGCTTATAAATAAATAAATAAATAAAGATAGAGAACGGGGGGGTTACCGTGACGTCTTAATGCGATTCAATTTCAATTCAGTTTAGGTTCGCTCGCTGTCAGATCCATACTAAAAAGGACAGCTAAAACCAGAACTGACTCGGAATTGAGCATTAAGACGTCATGGTAAGGCCACAGATAGAGCCATGGTACTTTGCGGTTTGACCTGCGGCCTCTCAAGCAAGTGGGTCGTGGGTTCGAATCCCAGGCTCACACTTCTGAGTTTTTCGAAATGTATGTGTGAAATTACGCTTGTATATTTATCATGAGCTTTTCGGTGAAGAACATCGTAAGGAAACCTGCTCCGCACACCTGCGAAGTAATTCAGTGGTGTATGTGGAGTTCCCAACTGTAGCCCAAATTCTCTTATTCTTAGAGGCCTGTGCCCAACAGTGGGGCGTATTATAATAGACTGGAGATAAGATGATGAAAGTTCCCTATCCCATGGGAATTTTAAAAAGTCAATTCTTAGTGCGGGTTGTCGCTACGAAACGAACCTTTAGACAAATTTTCAGCTTTCTAGTCTTAGTAATTTTTGCAGTTTCTTAAAAAAATACTAACGAATTTTGTAAGTATGACAAAAGATAATTGTTCGAATATTTTACAGTCGTAAGCTTGCTTGAATATATTTTAACGAAGGTAATATTTCAGTAGGCAGCTGAAAATGTTTTTTCTGCAAAGGCGTGTCTTCAACACCAAGATCGACGGAACAAAAAATCCAAAGATCAATTAACTCAAGAAAATTTAAACCCTTCATAACTTCCGAATGGCTCGTGTAATAATCCGGCAAAATTCAGTAAATGCGAGCGAACTTGAGCAATTACCGAGACCGGTTCCAGTTTTAATTAAAAAAAGAAATCGTTTACGGCATACCTGCTGAAGGGCGGAAAATGACACATTCCTGAAGGAGCTTCCCTTTAAAAGGTTAATGGTGTTTTTAGCCCACAAACACCCCCTTTCTACTTGCCCACACTCATTCTAAACGTGGCGTTTAGGTCTTCTTACCTTAAGCTCTGTCTACCTCGCAAGAAAGAAAGAAATAAGACACTTATCCCTTTTTGCAAGACAAAGAAAAGAAGAAAAGAAGAGAAGAAGAGGCATTTCATCTAAGTCCTCTAGGTTGGCAACGCATCTGCAATCCCTCCGGGATTGTGGGTGTCTATGGGCAGTGGTGATCGCTTACCATCAGGTGACCCACTTGCTCGTTTGCCTTCTTATTCTCATAAAAAAAAAAAAAAAAAAAAAACACTAATATGAGCACACACACAACTTTATAGAAAAGGAACAAAAACACAGACATGAAAAATAGATCATCAGCGTTGTGTGTGTCTTCGCAAAAGTGAAACGGTCGCTGGCTCAGCATTCCGCTGAGGTGTTAGACAGCTGCAGCACTGATTGTCAGCCAGAACAGTCTGTGACTCACGGAACGAAACACAGAAGTAAAAACGTAGAAGTAAGGGATAAAGATGTGCTTTATATATAAGCTAATCTATTACACAGCAATTTGTGTCTAGATTAATCAAAATGTATAGTGAAAGCCACACATTAACCCTTTTCATTGGATTCATAAGAATAAATACCGAGCACAAAATAAATGTTTCGAGCCACTGCAAGTTGTAATCTATTCGAATTTTTCACAGAACTTTTTCCCTTTTTGTTTGATTTCGCATAAAACCCTGTGAATGATAAACGAGGTATGCAAATAAGGGCGTTACAGCTTATCTTGCTTTACACACTTTCATTTTATATTTTAATACTTATGTTTACGGAGCCCCTATTTCACTAAGGCGGCAATTGTCGGTGACAAGTGACATGTTTACACTAGCTTCTGCCCGCGACTTCGTCCGCGTAGAAAATTAGACTTAAGAACTGATTTCGATATTATATTCTGTAATTATTAACTAGACAGCTGCGACCTTTGACATGTTTGTCGCTATCCCGCGGGAACTATACAATTTTCCGGGATAAAAAGTAACCTTTGTGTTAATCTAGGGTACCAGCTATCTCCGTTCCAAATTGTATCCAAATCCGTCCAGACGTTCCAGCGTGAAGAAGGAAACATACACACTCAGAAACTTTCGGATTTATAATATTAGTGGGATTACAAAATCGACGAGAATCTACGATATTTGCCTTCATATTAAATACGCATTGCATTTACAATTGTTAAAAATGAGGTTTCTGTGTGGGTGTGTAAGCTAGGCTTCCAATCAGGCGCGATGACGCGGCATTCTGCGGGCTGCGCTCTGAACCGCGGTTCACTTTTGTTATTCTGCCCAGTGATTATTAATATTAATAAGAAAAACATTTTCATGAATGGAAGTATTCCCAGGTGAACACTTAATGAACACAAAATATTTACCTTGCTACTCCGCTACTTAGGTACTTAGATATTCTTAAGTAGCGGAGTAGCAAGGTAAATAATTTTGTGTTCTATTGAATCGGGCGTTACTTTGCGGAGGTCCATTTCAATAAGATAATTAAGTTAATAGGGATAGGGGGGGGAGGTTAGTTGATAGGGATAATTAAGTATAAACATATTATTATAATATGGTCGCAACGGACCAGCGCTGGCTGTAAGATCAGCAAAATGCTGAGTTGGAACCATTTTTGTGACAGTTTATTAAATTTATCTGTTCTTTTTAATATTGTGTTGTAACTACTTTTGTGATTGTCTTAAATAAACTTTTTCTTTCTTTCTTTATAGAAATCCTCAATAGAGATAATTAAATTAGGTTAGGTTTGTTAGATACCTTCAAATGCCCGAAAGGCAAACCGAATAGAAATAGGAACCGCGCGAAATGTAAAATTCGATATTTCTATAACAGGGGGACCACGAGTCCGTTGCGATGATTAATAAATTGTCTTTGCTATTAAGTTAGTTTTGTGTTTCTGCAGACGTTCATGGGATCTCATCATCATTAAAAAAAACACAAAATGCATCATTTCTCATCTCATCATAGTTTGACAACCCTTTATATCTGATAAACCGTACACTTTTTTAAAACCGAAAATCCTTTAGGTGTGGCTCACCCTAGGTTAGGTTAGGTTTTGTTTTATATAGTTTTCCAAAAAGTCTATATTTAAGTAGAAAATTGTCAAATGATGAATTTGTGAAAAGTTGTTTAGCAAATGATGGCACTTAAACCGACGTGCTTGAAGTGTACTGTATGCTTAGTGTAAGTTTTCGGTCACAGAACACGTCTCGACTGCGTTTGCGTTTAAATGTCAAATACTATGGGAACAGTTTGTTGCCGTTTCGATCCGCAAGTGGCGCTGTCAATTTTTCCATAGTAATTGAGACGTTTACGTGAACGCGTTCGAGACGTTTGTTCGTGTGAAAACTTACACTAGAGGCTCTGATATAAACAGAGCCTGTGGTGTGAGTTAATCGCAACATTTTTTTACACGATAGGCTCGCTATTGCTATGTAACTCAGTAACGGTCCAATTGTTTACCTATTTTATCTCGTCTCATTGGCCGTACTTTAGATATTTTTATAATCACGTTCCCCTTAACAAGATGGCCGTGTCGAAACGCTCGTTCAAATCTCAGACGCACTTCTCAATGTCGGCTCGAAGGTCGTCATCGGACCCCGACAAATGGCCTGAGCAAGCCAACAGACCTACGAAGTTCATTCGAATCCGTGTCGTGCGGTCCCGCTTGCACTAACAGTCGTTAATAGAGGAGAGAGAGGGACGGTATAATATGGGCTTCGAATTTAGAACTTTGGAATAGCCCCCCAGAAGTGTTGCTACCCGGAGACTACACCCACAAACGTATCAAATTATGAGTGAATTGTGAACTTATGAAACACTAGAGGTTGTTTGATGCTCTCGGAATCTAATATTCACCATTGAACTATATAATTATGAGGTTAAAAAGAGAAGGTGAAACATTTGAATTTATATATTAATATATAAGTACTACGATTTTTCATTCCGTGGAATTCTGACAGCTGTCATAATTTGATGTTTCAGGGGAAACCAACATTTTTTTCTGGTGGACGAATAATTGCCAAAGCTTTCGTTATTTAAACTAATAAATGACGGAAGAAAAAGTACAGAAGCTCAATAACGGTATTGGACAGCAATATTTTAAAACTTCGGTTAAAGTAAATGAAGAAGCCATGGTTCTTCTTAATAATTTTGTATACTTTCTGGCAAGTATGTAAAGTTTTATTTTAACGACAATTGGCTAATCAGAGTACAGAACCTTGAGTTAAAAACTTCACAAGTCACCTTTATTATTAGGGAAATCATTTTACGAAATAAATAATTATAATCGTATACCGAATGTTTGTACCTAAATAATATATGACAATCATCAATCATTTATCAACTATTTATTTTCTCCCCATAAAAAAATTATGCGATTTAAAATTGTTCCAAGTATGAGTTAATTACTAAATGTACAAATGATTGTTAATTTAAGTACCTATTTCAACTAAAACATTCATGTTCTACATTCATTAATATTTTGCGTTTCTCACTACAGATTTAAGGAACGTTTTTTTGACTGGTAACACCAAGAAATGTCAGAATTCCACGGAATAAAAAACCAGAAAATGGTATTGTAATTGGTACTTAAGCAACAATATGTCGTAATTTACCTGAGTATTTTAGTATTAATTTCAACTTTATGACTCTACGCGTTCCTGACAAATGATGATGAACACCATCGAAAATACTTTATTAATAGTTCGAATTCCAAACTTTTCATACATTTATGTATACACCAATCCCGTTAATAAAGACTCACGATCAATTTAATCATTCTTCTTCTTCTTCTTCAACCTTGATCTACCCAATGCTGAGTAAAGGTCTCTTCCATTTTAGACCATTCTGTACGGTCCCGAGTTTTCCGCATCCAGTCCTTCCCAGCCGCTCGCACCAAATCATCCGTCCACCTTGCCGGCTGTCTCCCCACATTCCTGAACCCCTTTCGTGGTCTCCACTCCAACAACTTCTTTCCCCATCTTCCATCCGACCTACGGCAAATATGGCCCGCCCATTTAATCATTAACGTTTAAGAAAAACCATAGACTTCGAGTAAAAGTGCGAGCGAGAGCGTTAGGAAATGCTACGAGATGGAAAAGAATGGCACGAGCTTCAAGTTGATAATTGACTCAGGTGCTACTTTGGCGAAGTCAATACAAGTTATTAGTGCAAATTGCTTCCCTTTACTGCTCACTGAATTGAACCAATATAATTCTGATTCTAAGAAAGCGTGACGAGGTACCGATTTTGTATTTATTCAAATTAAATTATTTACAAAATAATAATTCACTTCCATGTTACAAATTAATGTGGCCTTTAGGTCTTGTTTCCTTAGGCTCTGTCTACCCCGTAAGGGATAAAGACGTGATTAATGTTTGTATGTATGTAAATAAAAAACATACAATGTACCAGTAGCTTCTCTTCCCGCGCAGATGTCAAGAGCCAATGGGCTCTTAAGAGTGAATGGGAGAAAATCATATAGGCGATGCAGCTAGCAACCCATCACTATTTTGATACCCCTTTCTACAAATACGCCCACAATCATGCTAAACATGGCCTTACGCCTGACGCGAGTTTAACATTTTTTACCCATCCCAAAAGTGCTCAACGCCGCTAAAGAAGTTTCACGTCAATAAAACAGTGTGAATAAAATAAAATCTTGTAATAATATTACAAACTTTTCCAAATAATGAAGTACTGACAAACAAGATATAATACAGGTAGCGATCTAAACTCGTAAAAAACATAGTTGCGCGTGACCGTATCCTTCATTTATTTCACTTTACCTCTCGCCCCCGGAATCCTTGTTATCCGACCCCTTTTGGTTCCGTTTGTGCCTTGGATACAAAAATCGGTTCAACAGCCTTGACCCGGCCGATCACAAACAACTTATAATCGGAGATGACATTATTCATTTAGAACAATTTATTTGTTTTTAGAAATTTATGTGCGATATTACATTTGAAATTTACCATGCACTTTTCGGTGAAACCTGCACACATCTGCGAAGCAATTCAATACAATACAACAATACAATAACTCTTTATTGAACACCACATATAACAATCAAACAAGCAATTCAATGCAATGGTGTGTGAAGTTCCCAATCCGCACTGGGCCTGCGTGGGAACTATAGCCCAAGCCCTTTCACTCTGAGAGGAGCCTTGTGCCCAGTAATGGGACTATGAAGGCTGGAGATGATGATGATGATGATTTTACTTGTCAGTTTCATCTCATCTCCAGCCTATATACGTCCCACTGCTGGGCACAGACCTGTCACAATGTGAGGGCTTGGGCTATAGTTCCCACGCGGGCCCAGTGTGATTCGGGAACTACACACCCCACTCCTCACTATGTTTTCCTTCACCGAAAAGCTAATGATGTAATGGTAAATTTCAAATGTAATTATTATCACACATGTGCGATCCCGGGCTCGAACCTACGACCCTCTGCTTGAGAGGCCACAGGTCGAAACACTACGCTACCACGGCTTTTTACGACATTATTATACAAGGAGACAATACCAACATTTCAAGCTCCAAGATATTAAAGGGTCATAAGTGGAAAGTTCGCGAACCGTTCATACTGTCGTCAACCGGGATGGCGTGCATCCATCAAACTCAACAAATGAGACCGGTACTTACCCGCTGATGTAACTGGGTTCCGCAGCGAAGAGCAGCAGAGGCTTTGGACATAAACGCAGTCAATAATACATGCATACAAGTGCCAGCACGTGTTAAATCTAGCGAAGACCGTTGGTGCGGGGTAGTCGAAAATAAGGAAACGCGGGGGAGTCGCGGGCGGGCGTACACCACGTTCGACTTACGTGCCGCCACCTGTACATACATAAACGTCTTTAGACAAAGCGTTTTTTGAAGTGAAAACTACTCTAGCGGCATTAAGCACTTTTTGGGATGAGTAAAAAATGTTACACTCGCGTCAGGCGGGAGAGGATCAGGATGAAGCTAGAGTCATGTTCGATATTTGAAGTGTACGTTAATTTCGTTGCTTTAACGTATGGGCGTCTGGCCTAGTGGTATAAGGTGTGGAATAACAGTGCGTTCTCTAAAGTGACCGCAGTTCAAATTCCGTGCAGAAAAAGTTTTTTTTCTTTTTTTGGCGCGAGTGTGCGTGTGTGTGGTTTTCACTGCTGCCGGCACTCCCGGAGTGCTACCGGTGTTTTTTTATGGTGAGGAAAATGCGCCTCATGCATCCGCCCTGTACGGGGTTTCTCAAGCGATGGCAGGCATACCCACACGGATTACCTATTCGGTCGTATGTGAGGCGTTACGAGAGCACTCGGCGTCACCGCGACGCCCCACGACCACCCCGGCATGGGGTTCCCTCTTCGCGGCACCTGTGCAATGCAGGTTTGGGAATTCCCGCCCTCCCCCGCTGGTGCCGCTTGGATTTTTTATAGAGGTTGTCTTAAAGACAGCGGCCCAGCCGGGCCCTCTGCAATCGCGTCCAAAAGTAGACAAAGCCTAAGGCATAGAATAGATAATAACAGGGTAGAACGGAATCTCTTTTGACCGCGTCCAAAACGCCGCCATTTATATACCTACTTCCCCCTTCAGTCGTTACACCCCTCTCTCGTCCAGGCGTATTGCTGGGGTTGCTTACCGTTAAATATTATACTTACGTCTAAAGATAATATCGCTAAAATATAAGTTTTTATTTACTTTAAAATCATTATTTTATTCTAGTTTTACAAAATATGAAATTTATAAATCATTAGGTACGTACCTACATATTATAGATAGGTACTTCTAAGTAAGAAGTCATTACAAGTGCCATACCAAATGAAGCCATTTAAGATGATTTAAGTAAGTATTACTTACCGACAAAAATAAAATAAAATACATACAGACTCACGTAAAACTAGTAGTAGTTTAAGTGCCAAACG
This sequence comes from Pandemis heparana, assembly GCA_963854515.1. Lineage (NCBI taxonomy): Eukaryota > Metazoa > Arthropoda > Insecta > Lepidoptera > Tortricidae > Pandemis > Pandemis heparana. The sequence continues at coordinate 18,281,366 of OY978007.1, read as the reverse complement.
CACGTGCGGCGGCGTCGGCCGTGGCAGCCTGACTGAGTCGCTCGCTTAGCGAGTGCTGTAATAGCGTGACCTTGAGTCCGGCCGGAGCGGGAGATTCCGTTCTACTATGTTCTTACTTATTCTATGCCTAAGGTGACAAGACCCAAAGGCCACGTTTAGCATGATTCTGGGCGTGTAGGTGGAAAGGGGATTCAAAATAGTTATAAGGTGATTCCTATTTCACTCATTCCCACGATGACCTTTGATGATTTCGATGAGGTTTCTCTTCCAGCTTAGATGATAAAGACATCTAGGGAATAGGCGAAAATTTTAGAAATCATGTTATAGGCGATGCGGCTAGCAACCCGTCACTATTTTGATTCCCTTTTCCACCTACATACTTATAGACCTACAATCGTGGTAAACTTGGCCTTTAGGTGTTGATACTTAGGATCTGTCTACCCTTGAGAGATACAATAGTAGATTGATAAACGAGGGTTGAAATATACCCATTTCGCCTGAGATATTTCTGGCGCCCGAACGAAGTAAGGGCGCCAATAGTTCGAGGGTGAAATGGATAATTTCATCCGAGTTGAACACTCTACTTTTCATTTCGAATATATTATGAGGAAATTAAAAGAAGGTATTATGACAAATTTCACTAACGCCGCACGGTCGCACCTAATATTTGTTACGTTTGTCATTCTCTTCCCGCTCTTTTTTCTATTACGCGATTTACGCTATCAGGTCGTTTACATACAAGTTAAACAACTTCGGGGATGTCAGTCCCCCCTGCCTAACTCCACATTCTAGCTGATACTCTTCAGACATGGCTTCAGCCCACCTCACCTGATTTCTCTGGTTCTGGTACCAGTACTGAAGGTACACATTCATTTGGTAGGTAGGTATACCCGTTTTACCCAGCTTTTGCCAAAGGATATCGTAGTTAACACGATCAAATGCCTTTCACAAATCTAGAAAACAGGCATATATCGGTGTCCCCCTTTCAGTGTATTACCCGACAGTGTGCTTTAGACATAGTATAGCACTTTCCGTGGACAGCCCAGATCTGAATCCGAATTGAGCGTCGCGAATTTCAAGATACTTTTCCAACTGAAAATCAATAACACCATCGAGTATCTTTGCGGTAATAGTCGCCAGTGAAATAAGCCGATAGTTATTTTTTTTTAGAAAGGTCATTTGTAATAATTTCTACTAATTCCCGTTGTATACGCTTGCATTAGCTTATTTATAGCGGGAATGTTATTTTAAGATTTTTTTGCCTTTTAAAATTAAAAAGGAACTATTAGTATAGATGATTACATAAAACATAGATTACATGATGAATGTGGATGAAGCGAAAGAGGTATGTCAGGATCGTAGCAAGTGGAACAAAGTAGTCTCTGCCTACCCCTGTGGGAAAGAGGCGTGACGATATGTACGTATGTATGTATGTATAGATTACATGGCTGTATACGTATTTCCATTGCTATGTACCTCATTTGGATTAGCTAGAAAAAAAAATACTTTCAACCCAAGGGTCGCGATGAGTCACTTTCAACCCGTTATCCAGATAATCAATGACCTACTTTCAGAGTATGAGAGATGAAAACGTTATTTATTTATGTATCAATATCTTTGCAAGCGTTAGTTCTACGAGTGGCGTCTCTGCTTGCTCTGCGGCTAACAGAAAAGCCTTTGTTTCGACGTCGCCGGCAGCCGGGGCCTTATTAATCAAGTCGCCGTGTGAGCAGTGACGTCCCATTTGGCTAAGTAAGTCTGAGGGTCTTGACGGTTTTTAACATATTGTGCGTAAGTGAGCCTACAAGTTGCCCTTCTCAGAGGAAATCGGGTGACAAACGTATTCCCCAAGTTTCTTGCCTCACATTAGAACGTTTATTTTACCAGGCGACTTTTTACATTTCCATGCCCCTATATATGTTTTAATTTTTTCCATTTTTTTTATTTAAAACTAGCTGACCCGGCGAACTTCGTACCGCCTAACAGTCAATGAATGTCGTGGCATTGTTACTAATACTAATACTGAATATGTACTCGCACAAAACCACACAAAACAAACAAATATAACAGTAGCTGAACTTTCGTGACATAGACATTGATTGACAATAGTTTAGATCATAGACTACTACTTTGGATACACTGCACTTTTTAACCTTTGTAATATATCTTAGAAAATCATAGACAACATAAAAAGATATTTACGCTTTCGATAACTTACTTAAATAATAAATCTTAGAAATTGTTTTGGAAAATAGAAACTTTATTTTACGCAAAATAAAGTTATGAACGCACGCGTAAATGTTAACCATTTGTCATTATTTCTGAACGCACTCATAAATATTTGAGGAACTTCTATTCGAATCTGCTTAATACACTTTTCAACCTTTTTAATTGATTAAAAAAAATACAGACAAAAGTTTATTCACCTTTTTTAAATAGTTTACACAAAATACATTTTTGAACGCATGCATAAATGTCAATCACAGTATTTGACAGGATGACAGGAGGAAAACAAATGTTTGACAGGTACAAAACAAAGGAACAATTCTGCTATTCAGGGCGGAGACAAATCCAACGAAACAAAAACCATGAAAATTGATCCAGCCGATCTCGAGTTATAAGTGTTGTAACAAACCCGTCTTTGTTTTATATATATAGATACTAGAGACCTTTGAAATTCCCAATTTTTTCCGAATTCTTCTTCTTAATAACCCTCTAAAGTGTGGGTGTAGTTAGGGTTCGTATCGTTTCTCTCCACCAACTCCGGTCTTAGGTAGTTTGGCTCACCGGTAGTTTGCCGAATTGACGTTTGTAAAATAATTTAAACGAATCAAATAAACAAAAGGACTGAATTAAAATGCACACAGAGTTTTGTTCACGTCTGTCCTATTCACAAGACATAATGTAACTGTTGTCTTTGACTTTTTCGCATTTGTGACTCCGGGAATTGGTCAGCTTCTTTGTGAAGTGCTTTCCGCTGGCGTTTTTGTGTTAAGTTTTTAGTTTAATTTGGGTCCCACTGAAAAACAGCGTTGCGACCGCAACATTATGCTGAGTGGGACCCATTTTACACCATATCGGTACTATTGTTACGTATATTGCATTTCTTCATTTTATATAATCTACGTGTATCGAATGTGAATGTGACAATAAATGCTTCTCTCTCTCTAACTCCAGCAGGCTTATTGTCTAACTCGCTCGCAATCGCCATCGTGTTCATTTAGACAGTTCATGTATGGGCTGACAATTTGGCATCGGAATCAGCTAGCTGTCACACTCATACAAGAACTGTCATTTCAATCCGATGACGATTGTCAAAATAGTTACACAATTACCCTGCTGATTGTTAAGTTTATGTATACAAGACAACATTTGTTTTATCTGTATAGCTATGAACCGTAAGCACATTACATCAACTAAACCAAAAACGGATTGTTCGTCAAACGGTACAGTATTTTATTTAGTGAGTACGTGATCTCTTAAAGAATCCGAAGGGCGAAAGGTTGGGGAAAGGGGTCCATAGTCTTGGGGCGTGTCGTGGTTTGTATTCGTTCAGGCTTATGTTGTACGCGAGGGTACGGTCGCATATAATATAAGCGATTTGGACACCCTATTCTTGGACATTCGATATTTTTAATAAACTATTTAAAACGATGTCGTCTAGCTAGACCAGCCTCGGCTGTGAGTTGTACTAAGTCGGGATCATTTTGTGACAGATTATTCCTAAGTTTTAATATTGTTTTTTAACTACTTTTTATATTACAAATAAACAGGAATTCCACGGTGATTACAAAAATTTGCAAACTGAGGAGGGCATAGGTTATTTTCGGGAATTTCTGCGGATTTTTTGTAAAGTGGACGTCACTAAAATCCCGGCATTTTAAACTCCATGACCAAAGGTTCATGAGAGCGAAGCCGCGGATCAACACATTCATACATTTTGTAGCAAAAGATCGATTATGTGAACAAATTCACTGCCGGTACCTAATGCATAGGTATATGCGTTTCCGTGACTTTTATCCAGTGTAACTGGCACAATTAACTTTAAAAGTCACTTGAAGACGTCCCACACATGACAATTATTGGCAGTGAATGCGTTATCTTTCACAATTAATAAGATCAACAATTCTCGAATTGTTTTCTTATTATTGTGGGCAATAATCTCTGAGGACCGAAATTTCACACAGATCATTGATTTTGCTTCACGGAAAATAACTGTGCGACAAAAGTAGACCAGTTAATACAACCCCAGCGGACGGACTCGTCTCTGAAGGGTAAATAAAATAAGGTTTGATCGTTGAGTTACTTTTGTTGATATTTTGTCTGCGTTTCACATTTTCTTTCTACTTCAAAAAGGCAGATTCCTGATAGAAGAAACTGATTAAAATAAGTACATACGGTGCTGCTGAAATAAGATCATCATCCTCATCAGCTAGAGGACGTCCATTGTTGAACAAAGGCCTCCGGCTTAGAACGCCACAATGAACGACGACTTGCCACCTGCATCCACTACAATTTTACACACCTTAAGCCGAATTTACATTGTAATAATAATAATAATAATAACTTTATTTTCACCACAGAAGTTACAGATGCATAATATTTTACAAAGCACACATTGTTACAGAGATGGGTAGGTACAAATAATAAAAGAGAAGAAAAGAAATAGCTAGAAAGTAGTGTGTTTGTGTGTGTGTATGCGTAAATGCGCGTGCGCGTGTGTGCGTGCGTGTGTGTGTGTGTGTGTGTGTGTGTGTGTGTGTGTGTGTGTGTGTGTGTGTGTGTGTGTGTGTGTGTGTGTGTGTGTGTGTGTGTGTGTGTGTGTGTGTGTGTGTGTGTGTGTGTGTGTGTGTGTGTGTGTGTGTGTGTGTGTGTGTGTGTGTGTGTGTGTGTGTGTGTGTGGCTACACTTTACTATTAGTAAGAGCTTATAAGGAGATCCTCAGTATCTTGGGTATCTCAGTATCAATGTACAATTGTCAACTAATTTCGTGTAAATAACATTACATTGCTTGGCCGATAACCGAACGCTTCAAAAGTGATTAATCAAACGCCGCAGTGTAATGCTAGTTGCACGCAATTAGGTACTGACATTTTTATAGTGCTTATACGTGACGTATGCACATTATTGCCAAAGATGGGGATTAACTCGTTAATTCGTTAATCGTTAATAATCGTCGTGGTTCCTGCTGCAACATTCCCTGAGCGGTACAATTTAGGGATCTTTAAAAAGCGAGCCTTCCTGTTCTTGAAAGGGTCGGCAACGCACCTGTGATTCCCCAAGTCTTGCAGGTGTCCATGGGCGATGGTGATTACTTTCCATCAGGTGACCCGTCTGCTCGTTTGCCCCCTCTTATATAAAAAAAAAAAAAAAAAAAAAAACGAAGTTAACAACCTGCTTAACGAATTAATCTTTAAGTTAACTTCAAAAATGCTAACGCTCTTACTAATTCCGATAAATTGAATTTCCGTGAACTTCAACGAATATTTAACGCTCTGCCGATTAACGAAGTTAACTTTTTAACTAACGAATTAACGATTAACGAAGTTAACTTTTGGATTAACTGTGTCCACCATGATTATTGCCATAAATGTAAACTGTTAGTAGCGACAGCATCTCAGGGCCAAATAGAAAGTTGTTTAGGTGATAGGGTTCCATTGACGCACTTTAGACATGTGAACACTGCACTGTTTACTTGTTATCTGACTGAAGGGGCGGTGAAATCGGGTGAACAATTAAAATTGGTTGAAGTGATAGCAGCCGTGTAATAACTTATTATACGCACACAGAAAGAGAGCGATATAAATAGGTACATATAGGTAATAGGTATAGGTAGATATAGGTAGATAGGTTTTTTTTTTTTACAGTTTTGTCCTAATGTAATATTGTTGAGACAGTTTGGTGTTGCTGTTATAATTATTATAATTAATTAGGTAGGTACTACGATTATTATAATCGATCTTTGTGTTGTGCATCCAGCAACATGGTACCCTAAAAAAGACAATTTTAAAGATAATTAAAGTTGCATTACAGTAAATGCTTGGCTATTACAGATTTAAAAAGAAAGTTAATTGTTAAATAAGAAGCATTACAGAAACAGAGCGTTGTAAATCTTAAGCCCGCTGTGGCTAACAACTCGCGGCTGTTTTGAACGGTCAGGGGAGTTACCATGACGTCTTAATGCGATTCAATTCAGATTCAGTTTAGGTTCGCTCGCTGCCAGACCCATACTAAAAATGACAGCTAAAACCTGAACTGAGTCGGAATTGAATCACATTAACACGTCATGGTAAGACCCCTGTACTCATCAGCGCATCAGTATTTTACGCCGTCATACTAGCTTCTGCCTGCGACTTTGTCTTAAGAACCAATGTTGATAGGTTATATATTCTGCATTAATTAAGTATTTACGTTGCGAGTAGGCAGCTACGACCTGACATGTTTATCACTATAGCGCGTAAATTATGCAATTTTCCGGGATAGAAAGGGGTAGTGATAAACGAACTATTTGCAGACGAAGTCGCTGGCAACAACTAGTAATATTATATAGCATAGACAGCTGTTGCCTGCGACTTCGTCTACAAGGAATTCTTTTATCGCTATCCCGCGGGACTTTTCCGGGATAAAGAGTAGCCTATGTGCTACTCCAAACTTTTCTCTATCAATGTACCGAATTTCATCCAGATTCGTTGGGCCGTTCTGGCGTGATTGAGTAACAAACAAACATCCATCCATCCATCAATCCAAACTTTCGCATTTATAAAACTTGTTAGAAGTTAGTAGGACTACTAATGTAGGATTTTTCCGTTTGTTTTTCCATCCCAAAACCTGAGGAAAAATCCGCCTTTCCAAGCAAAATCGCTCCTTGTAACCACACGCTAGGTTCTCAAGTATCACAAGAGTCCTTGCTCAGGAAATGCCCGCATCACTCAACATTGAGTCGTCTGACCTCAAGGGCCGTGTAGTCGCCTCACGTCCCGCGGTCGGTCGGTCGCTGCACCCCATCATGCTCTGTTTGATGGAACATCAATATTAGGTTCTAAATCGGATCGCGAGATCAAGTGCCATTCGAATAACCTTACGTAGTATATACTCAGCTGAAAAATGTGGCCCTCGTGTAAGTATGCAATATAATTCTTTTTTTTCAACACAGTTGCTCGTAAATTGAGTCTTATTGCACCGCATTTAAGCTCATAATTCAGCTTATTACGCACAAGTGCCATAATATTATTACCGCACGAGTGCGGTAACATAAACTTTTTTTTAATCTCAGCAAATAGTTCAGTTATGTATAGGAACAAGGAATATTTTCGTGAATATTAAACTATTTTAGGTTAAAGATGATAAATAAACAGTTAATTTCGACAAAGTATTCATTTTTATCTAAAAAGTGACCATAATTTGCATATTTAAGACAATGATTAATTATTTTATTACTATTTTAATATTAGGCTGTTTAGCATCTGTTGTCAGTGCCTCGTTCCGCACATGTGAAGTGCGCAGCGCGCATGCGCGAGTGCTGCGCGCGGATTGGCCCGGAGAAAATATGTGCCGCCATCTTTCACACACAGATTTTGTTGATTAGGTATTTTACCTTGTTATTACTTTAAAAATTACGAGTTCAAATAATAAAGAAAAACTAAATGTAAATAGTGTCCATCGCCGGAAATACTAGTAAACTGTCTTCGGACAGGTTATGTCAGTAAGAAATCCAAGATGTTAATTACCAAATTACAAAGAAAAGTTATAAAGCCCGCAGTTAAGCAATATCTGATAACAAAGGTAAACTAAAGTTCTTTTTTACTTATTTATCAAGAATTTAATTTATTTTTCCTCGCAAATGTGTTGAAAAACGTCGTATGAAACGCGTTTGCATTGATCATTACTCCACTCGGCGAACTTACCTCGCTCGCTGTCGCTCGCGAGCAATAATGCCTCGTGTGTAATGATCAACATAGCACACTTGTATCATAATGTACTATTATGTTGACTTTCCATTTTCAATATGAAAAAGTTTATTATTTCCTTTCCTTTCCCTTCTTCTTTTTTTTTCATTTTCTTTTCCTTTTTTTTTCTCTTTTGTCCCTTGCCCAGAAATTACCGTTTGGAAATTTTCCGCAAGTTTTACAATACAGTGCTTCTAGCTTGTTAATGTATTTGACAGTTGCTGTGTTTTGAATAATCTCTCTTCTCAAATTTAAGAGCCCTGCTCTTGTCAGTGGAGTCACTTCTTTTCTTTGCCATTGCTTTGAGCTCCTGATATGACACTACATTAACGAAGGAATACATATAAGGAACGAATACATTAACGAAATTTTACTTTCTTTTTTTTTTGAATAATCATGAATAAAAAATAATATTGTTAAGATCGAGAGCAAGTGCAAAAGCTGCATCGAGCATCACTCTGTCTAAACTCTCTTACCCAAAAATGTACTATTTCATTCGTGTTTATTTGAAACACGGCAACTGTCAAATACATTATGAGACTAGAAGCGCTGTACCCGTACCCGTCCCAAGTGTTTCCGCTTGCCGCCACAACGTAAACACTGAACTAAGCAACGCCTATTCCATATCGATTCATGTAAATTAGTGGCCCCAAGTTATTTCGCTGCGAAACTACCAAAAACCACAAATAAAAGCGATTCGTCCTTTAAGGGGCTGTCAAATAAGCGTTCGAGGGAAACAATATTGGCCGGTCGGCGGTTAAATTTCCATAAAGAATAGACGACATTTTTGCTGCGACGTTGCCCGGGATTATACATTTTGTATTTGTGAAAAAAGCCGTGGTAGCTTAGTGGTTTGACCTGTTGCCTCTCAAGCAGAAGGTCGTGGGTTCGAATCCCGAATCGCACCTCTGAGTTTTTCGGAATTTATCGAAATTACATTTGAAATTTACCATGAGCTTTTCGGCGAAGGAAAACATCGTGAGGAAGCCTGCGCACATCTGCGATGCAATTCAATGGTGTGTGAGAAGTTCCCAATCCGCACTGGGCCCGCGAGGGCTATGCCACAAGCCCTCTCGTTTTGAGAGGAGGCCTGTGCCCAGTAGTGGAACGTTTACGGACGTTATTGTTTATAATCAATTCAAAAAAAAAAACTTACTGTTTTATAAATAAGACGCTTTATGACTAACGAAAATTATGACAAACTACATTCGGAACTTCAATTTTATATGACAAAATATTTACCCCCTTATTCATAAACGCTCTACAGGCTTCTGCTAACTTAGCAATCATTTGTCCTTATCTGCAAAAGGTAAATGTCAAAGTGACAGATAAGGACAAACGATTACTAAGTTAGCAGAAACCTATAGAACGTTTATGAATATCATACTAACCCAACCATCTGTTGAAATATTCCGTAACAATTTTGAAGCACCTTGGGTTTATGTTAATTCCCCTGTAGTGGATATTCTTACTCAGGGTTCTAAGAAGTCGTGATAAAACCTACTTAATTGTGCACGTGTACCCTGGCTGGGGGCGATAAGGCTTATCACGGAGGGCGGCTGCTAACTGTTATTTTGCTATTCGCGAAAACGACGTTCTGAGAAGTCACTGGGAGGTTAAAGAAATAATAAAATCATCAAAGTAAAGTACAAGGAGCCGTCGTAGCACTTTATGCCTTCTACGCATTTGCTAAGCAGTGAGATAGGTAAGAAATAGGCTTAAAAACTTTGCGATTAGGCAGCCTATTTTTGCTTTTTTTTTTACATACATACATAAATCACGTCTTTATACCTTACGGGGTACACAGAGCCTAAGGTAACAGGACGTAAAAGCCACATCTAGCATGACTAGGCCCCAAAGCTGAAAGAAAATAATTTGCTTTTAGCAGAACACGCAAGGAATTTAGAAGAACTAAAAACTAATAGCAATACCTAGTTATTTAATACGAGCCAACATAATTCGCCAAACATCGGTGACCTTAACACCATATAAAACAAGTTTAATAATGACCCATTTTCAAAGCAACATTTAATTATAAAAGTTTCACTAAGTCCCTGTAGTTGCACATTTATGCCACGGCATACGCTGTGATCGTTTTCTATACCCCCGCCAATACAAAGTCAAAGTCAAAGTATCTTTATTTGTAAACATAGGTTGACTATATAGTATACAAAAGGTGTTATTAAGATATTTGGTATCACTATGTTTCGCCCATAGGCATACAAATAATTTGGCTTGATAATAATAATGAGCTCAATCTGCTTCGCACGTTCCCAATACAATGAGTGATTTTGTGAGGTATTTAAATGAAATTGTTTGTAAAGTGCTTGCCACTGGCGTTCGTGTCGCCACAGTGTATGTGTTTTTGTTTTTGTGTTTAGTCTTTAAATTTATCTGGGTCCCACTGAAAAACAGCGTTGCGGTCTGCCGCAACATTATGCTCAGTGGGGCCCATTTTACACCATATCGGTACTATTCTTAAGTATATTGTATTTCTTATATTTTTAAATCTACGTGTATCGAATGTGTGTAAATAAATGTTTTTCTCTCTCTCTCTCTCTCTCTCTCAAATTAGTTTGTTTACAAACAAAAGCGTTAAAATGGAATGTAACCGAGAATATGAGACATTAAATAAACTTCATTATATTGTATTGTATCAGAGCTAAATGAAATGAAATGAAATGAAATGAAATGAGTTTATTTTGCTGGAACATACACGGGTGTTACTTATTTATACATGTAAACCTTATAGGTACTCTGAAATTCGATTTTCAAAGTTCCGTTCGCACTTATAATCATTAAATTGAGAGCGAGTGGGACAGTATGACAACAAACATCGCATTTTGGAGTAGCCCCCTGTAAGATTCGACTGGTTATATAAAATTATTCTTATTTTGTCGCCACAGCAACATGAACAAATCACAGGCATGTCGGTTAGGCTTGTCTAATGAGCGAGAGGCACGACAACACACGACGAGCGACTCCGCAACCAAATTCACTGTTCATTGCACAGTGGCACGCTTACTAGTCAACAGTAAGCGTACAAAACCCGCAATGTATTAGAAAAACGCTTGTCGCTCCACTTGCTGCTCTAAGTTGTGGTGTGGCCGGGCCGCAATAACCGTACGGGTAAATACAGGCCGGATGAAATGACTTTGCTCATAAGAAAACGGCCTCTGGTCTACGTTGGTGGGAGTTTAAACAAATACGACTGTCGTTTCTGTCTTTGGTACGCGAATGTAGCTTAAGGCGACTAGTGCCTTGAAAATGTTGTATAAGAGTAGATAATTCATTTTTTTTTTAATTTTTTTGGCTCAGCCGTTTATGAGGAGTAGGCCATTTGCTAGTACTTACCTAATTTACAGAATTTGAAGGCATTTTAGTCGCCTTAACAGGATTTTTACAAGTAAAAACTGTAGATTCTGATTAAAGATGTAAATATGTATAAACTGCTATATAACCAGATAGACACACATACAGCGGTCATAGATAAGTCAAACTTAAGTGCAGGTAAGTTTTTGATGTGCAAAAAATCCTTGAATAAATCTTAGTTTTTTAATCGCTATTCCGTGTCCAATGGGCTATCACTATCTTACTTTATATAAGAAGCTTTATCTCGAACTAATCTATATCTAAATAAAAACCATGTTTTTGAACATTTGATCAAACGTGTTCGAACAAATCTCAAGTACAGTCAAGGGCATAAACATCTATACACCTTAAGGGTGCGACCAAACTGCCGCGTATAGGTAGGTACGCAGTGACGCGTCGTAGGCGTCACATTTTCTCACCGTTTCTTCATACATTTTGTTGCGATTCCGTAACGTCACCGTTTTTTAAGCGGCGGTGTGGTCGCACCTTTATGCCACAATAAGGTCAGTGACACACATAAAAAATTTACCTTAAGGCTGTATCGATATTTATGCCGACTGTACAGCCAGCAAAACAAACACCCATTACCGCTAGTGATTGTCATGCGATCCACAAAATTGGTTTCTGTTATTTGTTAGCCACGGTGATCCGATTAACGCCGGTCTACTACCAAATTCGAAATTCGTACTTCTCGCTCCTCTATCAAACACCACTGGTGGAAGAGGGATGGCACGATATGACATTCGAATATCTGATATTGGAGTACGCCTGCTGACTTGCGAAAGTATTGCGAACAAGGACGATTTAAACAGGCGTGTTGGAATCGCTTGAGCATTGCACACATGGCTATGATAATACGATAACAGAGGCCATACCTCAGATCATAGAAAGGAATAGATAAATATGAAGCGGGGGCGTGGCGCGTGACTCCGTGACATGGCCAGAAGGAAACATCGCTCGCGAAGCAATTAGCGCCACAAGTTAGTCGCGATTCAGACGTACCTCGGAAATGTTCTCCTGTTCTGTCGTTACGTACAATAACAGAAGTCAAACGAAGAACTACAAGAACAATCTGGCCATACTGATAAAACAGTGTGCCTAGCTGCAGTGTTTAGTGGTAACATCAATAATTAAATGCCTCCTATACGCCGACGACCAAGTGTTGTTAGCATCGTCGGAGGAGGAGTTGCAAAGAATGGCTAACATTTTATGTGGGGCATTGGAAAGGAAAGGCATGAAAGTTAATGTAAGCAAGACGAAAGTTATGGTATTCGAAAAAGACGATAGCATGACAGAATGTGAGATTATGATTGCGGGTGAGAAAGTAGAACAGGTAAAAGAGTTTGTGTATCTGGGCTCGGCTTTTACGACAGATGGAAAGTGTGAAAGAGATATTGAAAGAAGAGTGAATGCAGGAAACATGGTCAATGGAGCGCTGCGCGCCTTTGTGAGCAGTGAGAAGGTGTCAAAGAAGGCGCGTCTGGCTGTTCACAGAGGGGTGCTCGTTCCAACACTAATGTACGGTAGCGAAAGTTGGGTATGGCAAAAGAAGCATGAAAGTAGAATAAATGCGGTAGAAATGAGAGCGTTAAGAAGTATGGAAGGTGTATCACTGAAAGATAGAATAAGGAATAGTGTGATAAGGGAACGTGCTGGTGTGAAAGAAGATATAGTGACTAGGATAGAAAAAAGTATGCTTAGTTGGTTTGGTCACGTAGAGAGGATGGATGAAAGAAGATTAACTAAACAGATTTATACGGCGAGTGTGAATGGGTGCGTTGGGAGGGGAAGGCCTAGGCGGACGTTCCATGATCAAATTAGGGACGTTTTGGAAAAGGCCAGGTCAAGAGTACCCGAAACCGACGAGCATGTATGAAGAGATTGATGAATGTGGACGAAGCGAAAGAGGTATGTCAGGATCGTAGTAAGTGGAACAAAGTAGTCTCTGCCTACCCCTGTGGGAAAGAGGCGTGACGATATGTATGTATGTATGTATGTATCAATAATTAAGCCTGTAACCCTCTATATATATACATATATGTATTGTATTGTGTAAGTATATTGACAGATGATCTATTTATTTGTATCAAAAATATTGAGAACTGTTACAAAAATTAGGACTGTGACGACCAAAACTTAGTGAATTGTTTTAACTAAACACTGCAACTCTAATTTCTAAACGACACTGAAAATTAGAACACATAGAAAAATCCGAAAAGTAAAGCTATGGCCGGGAATCGAACCCTGGTCCTCGTCATTCCGTGACGCGTGCTATACCCCTACCCCCTACACCACCCATAGCAGGTCACCTGCTAAATATAAATATTATTAAATTTCTAACGGTAAAATGTAAAAAGTAAACATTAAAAATCAAGAAGTAAATTTCTTGATTAATTTACGATTTGCAGTAAGCTGCAACTCTAATAAATTAACTCTAATATAAGGTACCTATTAATTCTATTTATTAATATCAGCACGCAAAGTTGTACTTTGCAACTCAAAATAATTGCTCCACAGCACATTACACAAAATTGCAAGCCAGCAGTGCTAAAAGTGGAAGTAAAAAATAAGTGTCGGTCAAAAATTTCATTTTTAATACAAACTTTTTTGCTTACTGTACTTGCATTGTCATTCGTCCCACGTATGTGTACCAAATTACAAGTCAATCAGAATCGGACAAGCTGTTGAAGAGTTCCCTCCTGCGGAGACAATCTTACTGTCAGATTATTGTACTATCATCCGTCCGACTTACTCAAGTACCTATGCAACATTCAAATACCATCGTTTTAAGGTATATGCATCAAAATTGAGTCCCATGATTCCACCCGGACAAACATACTTGCATACATAGATACATTACATAAAAACAAACATTAAAAAAACACTCACATTTCCTCTTCGTCGCCGGAAAATACTCCAGCGTCTTAGCGAATCCTACCTCGTACCCGATTATCGAACATGGATTCTCTCTGTCAGTCTTAAGGATCGTTTTAGCGTCCTGCGGTTGCCATTAATACCGTACCTTGTAGGATTTTGGCCAATTAACTAGCGCTTAGACGCTTGATTAGGCTGGCCGATAAAAATTGAGCGTAACAAGCGGTTTAGCCGAAACTTGGGTAAACATCTGAATGTTCATCGTTCTTACTACGCTCCAAGATATAAGAAGAAATTATAGATAGATAGCTAAACCATTTTCATTGTTACCTTTCCTATTTGGTAAACAAAATTCTAACCTCAAAACGTCTCATTTTTGTTATTTTTTAAATATTTCATCGTAAATAAAGGAACTGGAGATAAAATATCAGCAAAATTATGTACAAAATATTACCTCAGGTTTATTTGATAACATAATACACCTTATTTTTTACAAAAATTTGCACATTGAGGTTAGAATTTTGTTTACCAAATAGGACAGGTAAGAATGAAAATGGTTTACAGTGATAGAACCTCGAGTGCTACGCCGAAATTCGATTATCGAAGTTCGCATCACACCGTCCCTCTCACTCTCAAATTAACGAATATTAGTGTGAATAGCAGGAAACGAACATGGCACACGCCTTTTCATTGCAATGGTCATAAAGACACCTGCCAAATAAATTATTAAGCGCGGACTTAACAACGTTTCTGAACGCAACCTGCCGTCGCTCTCGCTCGCTCGGGATCTCTCGCTCTCTCGCAATCGGCCACCGATCGAACCGCACGCAAAACTGAACTTTGTGAACTATACTTGAGGACTTTGTGGGACATGTCTGCCGAATGCATCCGGATCGCTAGGCAAAAACGAGTTCCATATGCGACGGTCAATGGAGGAGAGGCCAAAAAGGAGATGGCGGGACGATTTGGAGCTTTGTGAACCGGACTGAGGACCTAGCAAAAGATAGAAATGGGTAGAAAGAGAAAAAAGACCTTACCTAGCAATGGAACGCTTCTAGACGTAATAGGGTAAAGTTACCAAAAATTGAACGATTAAGCGACTACCTCTCCTTTGAACCCTTTTTTCGAAGTGTTGTAAGCCATGTATGATAGTGATTTTTTTCTGTAACGCTAAGCACATAGTCGACTTTGCATTTCACGACTTCAAGCCCTTATATTACAAACGGATGTATACAAAAAAAAATATTTTTGCCAAAATAAGGCAAATTGCCCCAAAGTTGAACAATGTGCCATATTTATGAACGAATTGACCCCAAAAGATGAACTAATATATTGATAGTAAAGTAATAGTGGATAGGTGGTCAACTTTTCCCGTAATTGAATATTGCCCACTAAACAAATATACACGAATATACGTATAGTTATGTGTATTTCTGAAACAAATGAAAATAAATAAAAAATAACAATGTTCACTTAGATACCCTACCCCAAACATGAACGACAAAATGTTGTTAGTTCAAGTTTTGGGCAAGAAATCTATAAGATGAACCAATTTAATCAATTCAATGTTCATGTACTGAAATAGAAACCAAAAGTTGAACTAGTAACATTTCTTGGTTCAAGTTTTGGGCATGAAATAATAGTTGAACAGTAGCGATTCCCATACAACAAAAATATCAAAAATCTTCGCCTTAGGAACAAAATAATTTGTTCAACTTTTAGTTAAAAAATCTGCGATAGGTACACAATTAATTTGAGTCATAAACGGTGTGTCTATCATTATTATGAGATTTTATAAATGCATTTGAAAAAATACCACTTTGCCCAATAGTTGAAGACCGTTCAACTATTAGCTCATACCTCTGATTTTGGAACCATTACTTGAACAGCGATTTTATCATTAAATAATATAAAAAACAAAGTTATTTATTTACGTAAATATTAGAGACATAGTCATGAATACATACCAAGCATAAAAATGTTGATCAATGCATTATTAAATTTTATATGCAATTAAAAGCTTAAAATGTTGAAGGTCTTATCTTAAGAAGGATTCCATATAACCGGCACTTTTGCCGGGAAGCCGAGACGCGGCGACCGTTCACGTTCGCATGCGTGACGCAATTGACATGGAATTATATTTTTCACCTCGGTGAAGTGTTGTCGCATTATGAAAAAATATTCCCAAGCGTCTCAAATGTGCCACGATTTAATTATTACGGTTTTTAGGCGAAACGTTCAACTTCTGGGTGTTGTTCATCTTTTGGTTCCACTACCCTACCTACTTACTATCTGGCTTATCTCAGCCAACCAGCATAGGAAAAACTTTCTGCTAACAAAAATAAGTGATCTTTATGGGTCTTTTGAAGCATTTTTTCACTTAGGGTAGCGAGGAAACCTTAAAAACTGTAATAAGTACCTCTACCTCTGTCTCTTCTATATACCTTTTTTTCTGTTTTGATTGTTATATGTGGTGTTCAATAAAGAGTTATTGTATTGTATTGTATTGTAAATGCCTCAACTGAAGACTCGGTGTCTCAATGCCGCCCCAGCCTACCTCGGCTCCCTACCACACTTTTTGACGCTTGAGTCAGAAGTAGGAGAGCGCCATAACACCATTTCGTTTATAATCTGTTTAGCAGAGACGGGTGCAAACTGCAATCCCTAATTGCGGGGAAACTTCCGTCGCAACTAGCTTAAACTCGTTTTAACCGGTTTAATCCAGTCATTTAGGATTTAAAGTTGACAAGGAACTTAATGTCGTTTGCAACAGCTGTATGTGGTGACGAGGTTTTAATAGAGCGGGAAGTTGGAGTTTGTGTTGCAGCAAACGTCCGCTACATCTATTTATTAATTTAGGCTTTATTTATTAGAAATATAGTAGATTGTACAAGAAGAGCATAAAACAAGCCATTTTACCCGAGACGTTCATATAGCCACCCAAGCCGGTACGGCGAGGGTAGATAGACACGTCGAGGGAAAAATGGGTTTTATGAACGAGTTATACACACTGCTTTTCACGTAGATTGCGAAAAAACAAAACAAAAACATTGCAAAAAAAGTTAATTAAAATTAAATGTGACATTGGAACAATTCGATATATTTAATGGTTTTTCCTGGCAAATTGACTGTGTTAAGTCAGTGTTATTTCCTCTTCACTTGACGAAATTATTGAATATTAATCGTAAAACAGTAACAAAATGCAACATAAATACTACTAAGAAAAAATAGGACGTTCCCGCCTGAGTTCCCGCCAATTAACTTTTTTTTTCTTTTTTTTTAAACGTGATACTGCGGTAATGTTCGAGTAGGCAGGTGTTGATTTATATTTTAAAAAGTTCATGTACTTACTTGTTTCAATAATAACTTGTCAAATTATTGTTACCTAGTTTTAGGTACTAATTAAACAGTTTAATAGACCGCAGATTATAATAAAAAAAAACTTTAAAAAATAAACAAAATATGCTATCGTAAAGTTTTAGTGATTGTTTGTGGCTATTGGCACCCGATTGTTTTACGAAGATTTTACTTTATGCACAAGAGCATAAAATGCCATTTTATGCAGCCTACATCCAGCATAAAGTCGAACTTTTTGAGCATGAGACGTGAAAACTGTATTTTATTAATGTGTACTGTGTCTCAGAATAGACAACCGTTGGAGGAGAAAAGTTCTCGAGTGGCGACCACGAACCGGAAGACGCAGTGTTGGCTGGCTCCCAATAGGTAGACCGACGACATCGTGAAAGTTGCGGGAACCGGCGGATGCAGGTGGCGAGTTGTCCTTCATTATGGTGTGCTGGTGTGGCCTTTGTCCAACTGTGGACACCTTCAGGCTGATGAAGCCTTGACGGAAGTTCCATGAGTAAAATTGGGGACGTTTTAACAAGGATCTGGTCAAGAGTACCCTAAACCGACGAGCATGTGCGAAGAGAATGATGAATGTTGATGAATCGAATGGGTATGTCGGGATCGCAGCAAGTGAAACAAAGTCTCTGCCTACACTAGAAAAGAGGCGTTTCGGTACGTATCTAAACTCTTTATTGAAAAAATAAATAAAAAAAAACAAACACGATTAACAAACATTGAATGTATTGTACTACGAGTATGTATGATGTCTCCTCTATCCACCCTGCAGGCTTATTGTCTAACTCGCTCGCAATCGCCATCGTGTTCATTTTGACAGTTCTTGTATGAATGTGACAGCTAGCTGATTCCGATGCCAATTGTCAGCCCATACATGAACTGTCAAAATGAACATGATGGCGATTGCAAGCGAGTTAGACAATAAGCCTACCGTTGTAGTTACACGTACAGCGCCAAGTTACAGAGTAGGGCAAGTAGATACACTGTATGTGTATAATCAAGTCTCGACGCAGGTTCATTTGTCTCGATCTTGTTATTCACTAATTAATCATGCATCTTCATTTATAATTAGTCACACATGCCGTGAAAGTTGCGATCTACGAATACGTGGTTGACATGAAATTTAGTAATTACCTAAAGAAAGTTAGGACCTACTTTCAGCAGAAGCAGAGACGGCAATAAAATCACCACTACATATTTTTCTTATCGCGGAAGGGTGTCGGATTTCGGGGTAGATACGTATTAAAAACCATAAAGTTTAAAATGTATAATGGGTTAAAATACATAATGGTTTAAAATATATAATGCGATTTACCTGCTATGGATGGTGTAGGGGTATAGCACGCGTCACGGATGACGAGGACTCGGGTTCGATTTCCGGCCATAGCTTTACTTTTCGGATTTTTCTATGTGTTCTAATTTTCAGTGTCATTTAGAAATTAATGCGATTTACTCAGAATATTGCAAATTAATTGAATTGCTATAAACTAAACCTAACCTAACCTAAACCAATCTATAGATCATGCTATAAAAAAATTCATATACCAAATAGTTTCACAGAAAATGGCATTAGGTATATCTATTCTGATCCGCTCCCCGGATTTCGTTGACCTTTCCTAAGTGAAAAAACCTTTGTTGTAATTTTTAATGGAGTCAATAATTCAACGCTGCATCCTTTTCACGATCCCGATTTCTCAAATCTGAAGGGAATAGATCGGTGCCTCGCGAAATAAATGATCATTGGCCGAAGATAAGATAACGTCCACGATTATTTAGCGAAATCCGGCTAAGATGAATAAACAACAAGGTTTTATCAGGCACTAATTCCTGTTGAACTCGAGCAAACAATTTAAATACGTACATACGTACACAAATCACGTCTTTATCCCTTACGGGGTAGACAGAGCCTAAGGTAACAAGACCTACACGTTTAGCAAGATTTTGTGCGTATAAGTCAAAAGGGAAATCAAAATAATGATTCACACATGATTAATAAGATTTTCGCCCATCCCCTCGATGGGCTTTTATCTGCGCGGGAAGAGAAGCAACTGGTACATTTTATGTTTTTTCTTTGCTCCCAGACCAGCATGGAAGAAATCATAACAATCAAAATGTCATATTTAGAGGAATTTTGTAACAATTATCCGTTTTTATTACTTAACAACCTTTATTACGACGTATGTATGGTCCGGGTGGAATCTTGCGTCTCAATTTTGAAGCAGATATCTTCAACCCAAAGTGTTCAAAGTGTACATTTGGAGCATAGCTCTATATGGCTGCGAAACGTGGACAATGACGCAACGCGATAGAGAACCTCTGGAAGCGTTTGAAATGTGGTGTTGGCGGCGGATGGAGAGGATTAGTTGGACCCAGAAGGTGACGAATGAGGACGTGCTTGATCG
This sequence comes from Pandemis heparana, assembly GCA_963854515.1. Lineage (NCBI taxonomy): Eukaryota > Metazoa > Arthropoda > Insecta > Lepidoptera > Tortricidae > Pandemis > Pandemis heparana. The sequence goes on along the minus strand of OY978007.1, from coordinate 18,261,409 downwards.
AGAGAATGAGAAGAGGTGCCTATTGAAGACCATCGAGAGCGGAAGAGGAAAGATGTTGGGACACCTGATACGACACGACGAATACATTAAGATCATAATTGAAGGAAAGGTTGAAGAGAGGAAGGCCTAGAACAACATTTATGGACCAGGTGAAAGAGAGGGTAGAAGTCGTGTCGTATCAGGAAGTCAAAGAAAAGGCTCTGGAAAGGACCACATGGAAATTGCTCCACCGACAAGAGCCTAGCTCTTAAGTTTGAGAAGATCTTCAACCCATTGAGCTGAAATTTTGCATACTTAAGTAGGTCAGATGACAATACAATAATCTGGTACTGGAGTTCCGGTGACCTAGCCAGGACCGTCTCCCCAGGAGGGAACTCTTGAACGGTTGGTCTGATTGACTTGAAATTTGGATTACATAATGTAGGACGGATTACAATGCAAGTACAGTCAGCAAAAAAGAAAAAGCTTGTATGTATCAAAAATGTTTTTTTTTTTTTTTCACAAAAACATATTGAATTGTTAATGGTGGCAACGTGATTATGTAACTGAAATTACTTGTTGTGTTAATAATAACACACTGTTAGGTCTTTTCATTCTTAACGTATTTGGCAAACAAAATTCTAACCTCAACGTACACATTTTTGTAAAGAATAAGGTGTAGTACCTAATATAATGTTATCAAATAAACCTGAGGCAATATTTTGTACATTTCCAGTTCCTTTATTTGCAATGAAGTAGTTAAAAAATAACAAAAATGAGACGTTTTGAGGTTAGAATTTTATTTACCAAATAGGAGAGTTAAGAATGAAAAGACTTTAAGGGAAATTACGTCACTTCTACGTCTGCGGCACCAAATTTACGTAGGGTCTGAACGTAGGTTTTAATAGCCACTGGTCGCTCGCAGTCGTGACGGGGCCGAAGCTCCCAAAGGCCGGATGCGTCAAGCTAATTGGTCCCCCAGCGCCGAGGCCCCCATATTTATTCGTTTACGGCACTCGGATTTCAGGATAGTTATACCATAGATTTTATACGTCTCTGTGGAAAAAGCGGGCAGTTACGCCGATAGTCAGTTTAGAGCAGCAAAAAATTTAACCATCGAAACAACTTTCCAATTTTTTTACATAGGTACTAAGTAAAGAACTATCACCGGTTCCCAAGATACAGCCTGATGACCGACAGACAGACGAATAGTCGAGGCTTAGTAATAGGGTCTCTTTTTAGCCTTTGGGTAGGAACCCTTAAAAGCGTCAAATATGGCTTGGTTTGGCAATATTTTATTTGCTCATCTAGGACCAAATAAACAACTAAAAATTCTAAGAAATAACGATTACGTCGAACCCCCAAGACTCGTCAGGAAATAAAGCTTTACCGAGAAGCAGGCGTTTTACTACATTATAATATATTATTGCGTATTCCTTTTCACGACTTTTCCAGGAACATTATTATGGACCTACTTGTATTTAGAGCTGAGCGTGTTCACTCGTACAGTCACCATCAGATATTATCGTAGCGGGCGAGGTCGCGAGGTCCTCAAATTTTTCGGAACAGCATTAAATTTCAATAAAGTCGTTGCACTAAATAAGGTTAAGATGCCCCTTATTCACCATCGCGACAATAGTCGGTGACATTTGACAATTCTGTTTACATTACTAATTCGACGAGAATCTACGTCGGTGCTTCGTATTGACTACGCAATGCATTTCAAACTGTCACTGGTCACCGACGATTTTCGGGTTGGTGAAATAGGGGCGCGGTCTTATCATGACGTCTTGTTGTGGGCAAGTATAAGTACCTAGCTAGTAAGTGCAGTGACAATTATATCAGTCATACGGACGTCTTATTCTTTCACTTCCGTAACCTCCCACCTGGCCTGACAGTCTTAATGCGCTTCAGTTTAGGTTCGCTCGCTGTCAGATTCATACTAAAAGTGACAGGTAAAACTTGAACTGACTCGGAATTACGACGGCATGGTAAGGCCTCGGAACACGCTATTCGTCATAATAATAAGAGCAACGACTTTTCAATAAATTCGAAACGTTCAATGATGTAAAAATATCAGGAAGCACAAATCGTTAAATCTGAGGCTGAATCAAGGATTATCAAAGGCTGATCATAAAGATCTGAACATGTGGAAAAACAATAATAACAACTAATAGTTAATTTTTATCTGACATAAATAATTTCTTTTTTTTTCAAAAACGCCGAAAAGGCTTTTGATCCCAAAAGTACCCAAAAGGTAAAAACAGGATTCTGTTAGTATGACTTCGCTGTCCGTCCGTCTGTCATCGGGCTGTATCACTTGAACCGTGATCCTAGACAGTTGAAATTCTTACACATGATGACCTGTGTACCTATTTCTGTTGTTGCTTTAGCAACAAATACTAAAACAGAATATATTTCATGTCTATCTATCTATGTAACGTAAATAACTATTATAAAATGTCACACTGTATACATTTTGCTTAGGAGATAGGGCTCTGCTAACACCGGATTTTATATTAACTTTGCGAATTTGTACGAAACGCAATTGTCCTTTTTTTTTAAACGAAGCCATCCCTTTGAGGCCGTATACCTAGAATTAAATATCGACCATGCATTGCAACATTCAAGCGGTCACGAGCAGAGTTGACTTGAAATTTTTTGCGGGTGGTAGGGCCTTGTGCAAGGTCCGTCCGGATCGCTACCACCATCTTACTCGCTAATCCTACCGCTAATCAGCACTGGCTGTGTTCCGGTGTGGAGAGTAAGACAGCCGGGGAAATTACGGGCACAAGAGGCATTTCATCTAAGTCCTCTAGGTTGGCAACGCATCTGCAATCCCTCCGGGGTTGCGGGTGTCTACGGGCAGTGGTGATTGCTTACCATCAGGTGACCCACTTGCTCGTTTGCCTTCCTACTCACATAAAAAAAAAAAAAAAAAAAAAAAAATAAGCTTTGACAGATTCCCATCCGATTCTGATTCCATTTGTTGAGTGATCTGATCTCATAAGCAGATTATATTATAATCATCTTAATAACGTTATTAACATCCAATTAGACTCGATGCTAATGAATGAATCGATTGATCGTAAGATCGCAACGGTAACGAGGCAGTTGACAATAACGATTGTTATTTATGTACAAGAATTGCTCGTTTTAAGGTATTAGAGAGAGAGAGAAACATTACATTATTTACATACATTCGATACACGTTAATATAATAACAGATTGAAATGAAAGGAAGGAAGGAAGGAAGGTGTTATTAGGTATATTATTATAGACAGATACTAGGGGTGTTGTTGATGAGCGGACCTATGCATATATTATAATGTGTCAGAATTGATAAAGACACAGAATGGTTCAAAATATATAAAGCAATTTTGGGGCAAATAAACTTATCCTAACCTTAATCATGTAAATTACGCGATCAAAAGGTTCGTTTAGCAAATAGTTTTGCATTGTATTATTTTGACCCATTATTTATTTATTATACATTTTAAACAATAATAATTTTGTAGGTAAGGTATGACCCGCACCTATTATGCGCGCATGTGAACTAATTTCGTTTTAATTAATTTGCTATGGTCATTCAAGCTAATTTAAACCCGGCACGAGTAACAAGTCCAGCAAAACTGAAAACAATCCAATATTAATATTTTGCATCATGGGAACTACTGAATAAGGTGGCAACGAGCGAAAATTCAAATTAGTTCCAGTTTATGACTGCAGTTTGGAAGCGAACTATAAATTTAACCATAATCCGCTCCGCTGCAGGTTTTTAAATCTGATAATAGGTATTTTACTCTCTTCTAAAATTTAGTTGCGAATATTGATCGAATGAGGCGTTTTATCTTGCTACTCCGCTACCTCTAATTCTCTGCTTGACTGTCATTTCATTTCGCTTCACTTCCTCCTCTTCTTCTATTGGTCTGTGATGTGGTTGTCTATACTTACTTTTGTTTCATTTTACAAAGGGTTTTGTGCCCAGGCAACCACATCCAATTATATCCAATTATGATTGCTACTTACGGCTCGGGGCGACTTAAAATTTACGCTCGCGTAGCGGCTGTTAAATTGCTACTTACGGCTCGGGGCGACGTAAAATTTACGCTCGCGTAGCGGCTGGTAAATTGCCACTTACGGCTCGGGGCGACGTAAAATTTACGCTCGCGTAGCGGCTGGTAAATTGCCACTTACGGCTCGGGGCGACGTAAAATTTACGTTCGCGTAGCGGCTGGTAAATTGCCACTTACGGCTCGGGGTGACGTAAAATTTACGCTCGCGTAGCGGCTGGTACATTGCTACTTACGGCTCGGGGCGACGTAAAATTTACGCTCGCGTAGCGGCTGGTAAATTGATACTTACGGCTCGGGGCGACGTAAAATTTACGCTCGCGTAGCGGCTGGTAAATTGATACTTACGGCTCGGGGCGACTTAAAATTTACGCTCGCGTAGCGGCTGGTAAATTGATACTTACGGCTCGGGGCGACGTAAAATTTGTTACTTAGGTACTTACTTAATATTTTAACAGGTATAATAATCATCATTTTCATCAGCCCGAAGACGTCCACTGTTGAACAAAGGCCTACCCCTTAGAACACCACAATGAACGACAACTTGCCACCTGCATCCACCGGTTATCCGCAACTTCACGATGTCGTCAGTCCACAGTGGGAGGCCTGCCAACACCGCGTCTTCCGGTTCATGGTCGCCACTCGAGAACTTTTCTCCCCCAACGGTTGTCTGTTCTACGAGCGATGTGGCCTGCCCATTGCCACTTCAAATACGCACACGTATTATACTTAACTACTTAATACAAAATACACAATACCGAAGCTTTTCCTAGTCACGGCCTAACGCTATTAAAATTCTAACGACATTATTCAGTGGCCGTCAACAAAGGTCCGAAGCAAAAACGGGGCCCAGAGACGGGCCTGCGAGCCTCAAAAAGGCTTGAGACGAGGGAGACTTTTTGCCGCACGTTTAGCGCGAGCAGAGGATGAAGATACGTGACAGTGTGATGTCACCATTAATTATTAGATTAAGATTTATTATCAAGTTTTTATTTAGTTTCATCCATAAAAGGCTAGTCTAGAATAGTTCAGCAGATGATCGGGTGAGTTTAATTAGATGACCAAATCCGGATAGCCTAGCAGACCTTGGTTATAGTTATGAAGCTAGAAGTTCCGGGTTCGAATCCCGGTGGGTTCACAATAGTGTGATGGAAATGATTTTTTGTGCGCAAGCCATATGTTATTGGTACATTATGATACAAGTGTGCTATGTCGATCACTACACACGAGGCATTATTGCTCGCGAGCGACAGCGAGCGAGGTAAGAACGCCGAGTGGAGTAATGATCAATGCACACGCGTTTCATACGACGTTTTTCAACACATTTGCGAGGAAAAATAAATGAAATTCTTAATAAGTAAGTAAAAAAGAACTTTAGTTTACCTTTGTTACCAGACATTGCTTAACTGGAGGCTTTAGAACTTTTCTTTTTAATTTGGTAATTAACACCTTCGATTTCTTACTGATATAACCTGTCCGAAGATAGTTTACTAGTATTTCCGGCGATGGACACTATTCACATTTAGTTTTTCTTTATTATTTGAACTCGTAATTTTTAAAGTAATAACAAGGTAAAATAATCAACAAAATCTGTGTGTGAAAGATGGTGGCAGATATTTTCTCGGAGCCAATCGGTGCGCAGCTGAGCACGCGCGCATGCGCGCTGTGCACTTCGCACGCGCGGAACGAGGCACTGACAACAGACTGCTAAACAGCCTAATATGAAAATAATTAATCATTGTCTTAAATATGCAAATTATGGTCACTTTTTAGATAAAAATGAATACTTTGTCGAAATTAAATGTTTATTTATCATCTTTAACCCAAAATAGTTTAATATTCACGAAAATATTCCTTGTTCCTATACATAACTGAACTATTTGCTGAGATTAAAAAAAAGTTTATATTATGGCACTTGTGCGTAATAAGCTGAATTATGAGCTTAAATGCGGTGCAATAAGACTTAATTTACGAGCAACTGTGTTGAAAAATTTATTACACAACATTATTACGAAACACCTATACTTAAAGCTATAAATTTATCTATTATTTATTTATTCAATAAAAATTACATCATAAATAAAATTGTACATTGTCAAGTTAGGAGAATTTTAGATTCTTAGGCTATTGTTTCATTTAATATAAGTTTAAAAAATATTTGCTGTAATCTCAGAGAAACCGTAACTAGTCAGTCCGTTCAGTGTTTCATCATAATAATATATACTAGATAACTAAGTAAATACACACAACATAGTACACACATTACATAATTACAGTACACTACTTTGTGCCCCTTGGGCTATTTCAATTTCTATTTTTATTCGACACTGGCTGAATCCTCCCGCATTGTATGTATGTTTGGTGTTATCGCAGCGGTTCCTAGAAGGTCTTCCTCCCCGCTTGTTGTCGCAGCACAATTCCAGGCTCCACAGAAAACCAGCGTTGCTGCATTCGATGTGTAGAGGCACACGATGAGTAGAGACCTTTTTTAGGTGTCCTTTTATGTCACCCCAAATTTAATATTTAACTTTATTGTACTGATTTTATTACTAAGGTGGGACTGGAACTAAAATAAAATAGTTTTATTTCTTTCTTAGTTATGATACCTATAATACCTAAGTAAATCAAGTCTGCAATTATCTGCGACACATATCTTACACGTTAGCAACATAAATAATGTAGAATAAATAAACCATATTAAACTAAGCCGACTATGATAGGCACAGAACAAGAGATTATTTTTAGGGTTCCGTACTCAAAGGGTAAAAACGGGACCCTATTACTAAGACTTCGCTATCCGTCCGTCCGTCCGTCCGTCTGTCACCATCACCAGGCTGTATCTCAAGAACCGTAATAGCTAGACAGTTGAAATTTTCACAGATTGTGTATTTCTGTTGCCGCTATAACAACAAATACTAAAACAAAATAATAATAATAATTAAAGGGGGTTCCCATACAACAGAGTAGTTGTTGGCGTTTTTTGCTGTATCTCATGAACTGTAATAGCAAGGAGGTTAAAAATTAAATTTAAAATAAAATAAAAATAATATTTAAGGGGGGCTTCCATACAACAAAAGTATTTTTATTACCGTTTTTTGCTCGATATTAATAATGGCTACATGTAGACGCTAGAAATAATTACAAATTATTAAGGTTATATATTCTGGTACGAAACCCTTCGTGCGCGAGTCTGAACGCACTTGGCCGTTTTTTTCAAATTTAGATTTATCGTTTGACTTAACTTTTTAATCTCTCCACAATCGACAGCAACAGTTCCCGCGTCTTATTCAGCCTGACTCTACAGGCGTACATGAACTTCGTTTCATACTGTCGCTCACTCTAATAATAATCAATAAGAAAGTAAGAGGGACGGTACGATACGAACTTAGACTATTTTATTTCAGAATGGCCCCCTAGTCATTTCACACCGATTGCTCCCCTTCAATAGACAATTTTGCGCTTAAATTTTTCTTTGCCTTTTACGGTATTACGAAAAGGTTATGGCCCAACTACTACAAAGGCTTATCGGAGCAAAATTAAAAGCAATAGAGGTTTTATGGATGGAAAAATACGCGAGGATAGGGATAAGGCCGCGGGGGGTCGAAATCGCCGTATTTTTTGCAAAATAGAAGAATATAAAATGATAAAAGCTAATTTACTGGAACAAACAACGAAAAATTTACACGAGACAATTATATAATAGGCATAAACTACTACAATACAATACAAATACTCTTTATTGAACACCACAAATCAGTACAAAACAATACAGAAACAAAGAACAAAGTATACAATAGGCGGTCTTATCGCTTAGTAGCGATCTCTTCCAGACAACCAATAAGTCAGAGAAATAATTTGGAGACAGTTTGGGTAGGAGGCGGAAACAAATAGCCAGGAGAGACTCAGGGATAAAAAAACAACAGAATAACAAAACAAACATACTACATGGCTAAATAAATAAAACAAAATTAAACATACATCCATACACACATAATATAATTATTAATAATAGTTATAATAGGTACTTAAGATAAAATAAATATGAGAATGTAATAACGAAAAAACAAAAATATATTATACTAGCTTCTGCCCGCGACTTCGTCCGCGTAGAATTAGCAATAAACTGTAATTACCTATCTATTCTGTTGGTTGTGTGTAGGTATATGTTGAGATTTTTTTTAAGAAAAAAAAGTCGAGCGTGAGTCGGATTTAGGTGTTGACATGTCAAATTCATGTTTTACTGACTCGATTGCGATGATTTTTTTGTAAGTTGTTGTGTGTATGCTAAATATGATTCTAGTAAAACGGTCAAATGTGATAAGCGTTCGCTTTTCTAGATCCTCAGATGTCGATTTAGAAATCAATCGGGCCAATAAGTAAAGATTTCGAAATGGCGGCCATTTTTCCATTTTTCATAACGGATTCATGCTTAGTGACCACCCGGACCCTCAGATATCAATTTTGAAAACAATCCGCCCAAAAACTAAAAATTCAAAAATTGCGGCCGTTTTTTAAAATTTTGTCAACGGATTCATGTTTATGGACCACACGGACCGTCAGATATCGATTTTGAAAATAATCGGCCCACAAACTAAAAATTCAAAAATTGCTTAAAATTTTAAAATAAAATTTTGACAACGGATTCGTTTTTGAGGACCATTTTGGACCCTCAGATATCGATAAGATGTCAGTAGAAAAACTAAATCAAAATGGCGGCCACTTTTAAAAATTTTGACAAGGGATTCATGCTTGAGAACCACTCGGACCCTCAGATACCTATCGATTTTGAAAGTTATCGGTCGAAAAACTAAAAATTTCAAAATTCCGGCCACTTTTTAAATTTTTGACAACAGATTCATGCTTGAGGACCAGTCGGACCCTTAGGTATCGATTTTGAAAGCAATCGGTCGAAAAACTACTTATTATGTACCTTTACCGCAGAAAGAAGAAGAAAGAAAGCAAAGGTTAACTTTCACACTCAGAAACGCCAATTAACATATTAAAGGACTATTTATTCCTTTTTACTTTATTGGGTTACGCAGGGATGATAAATTAAAACTTGAACTTGATCCCTTAACACGGTAAGACAGTTCTAAATTTCCACCGTCAGTTAATACAACCCCCAGGACAATTAAAGTTAACTTTCACACTCAGAGACGTCGATTAAGTTCGAATAATCATAATATTAACTGATTTCTCTGAGAACGGTACACGCAACAATTTATACGTTGCAACTCTAGGCAGCTACGACCTTTAACATGTTTATCGCTATCCCGCGGGAACTATGCAATTTTCCGGGTTAAAAAGTAGCCTATGTTTAATCTTGGGTACCAGCTAGCTTAGTTCCAAATTTTATCCCAATCCATCCAATCGTTTTAGCGTGAAGAAGGAACATACACACTCACTCACATCGTCACATCATCACTCACATCGTCACAAACTTTCGTATTTATAATATTAGTAGGATATAAACCTTCCTCTTTAATCAGTCTATCTATAAAAAAAACCGAATGTAAATCCGTTGCGTAGTTTTAAAGATCTAAGCATACATAGGGACAGACAGATAGCGGAAAGCGAATTTGTTTTATACTATGTATTGATAACAATTTGTAATCTTATTGTCACCCTGTTAGAAAGGAACACGCGCGTCCATACTAACTATCTCGATCGGCTCGTTTTGCAGCTGCGAGTACTCGGTCCTGTTTAAATAGTAGGTACGTCCATGAATTGAGTTTTCAAACATGACTGTGTCAAAATAAAATGTAATTTTAATCAAAAGCACTAAGGCGTATTGATATCAACATCGAAGCAAATCACCCCCAGAACAACTGTAAGCTGCTGGGGTTCGTTCTTCAGTAAAAACACACCTTCGTAAAACGTATGCACAGTTTAAGATTAATTTACATAGAACCTTTGAATACTAAAATCAAATCAAACGTGACCTAGTCGCGAGATACGTGCAGACTGCCGGGGCACAGCCATCGGCCTCTAGCGCAAACTGAGAGAAATTTACCCTCAAAACTGAATATATCTTAAAACTAAAAGTAAAGGGTAGGTCCATGTGAGCACATCGTCAACAACAACTTTGCACCCCTTTTAAACCCCGTCAGGGTATGAATTTCAAGAAAATACGAAACACGTGTTCCATCAATTCTGTTGAAGAATGTTTATACAAAATTTGAAGTAGATCGGATCAAGGAATCACGTCGCCCCATACAAACTTTGGACCCCCATTTAACCCCTTTAGGGGTCGAATTTCCAAAAATCCTTCCTTAGTGGATGCTTACATTGTATAAGGTATCTGTGTGCAAAATTTCAAGTCTCTAGGTCCAGTGGTTTGGGCTGGGCGATGATCAATTAATGAGTGAGTCAGGACTTTGCCTTTTATATATATATAAGATGTATAACAGGAAGGCCATATGACAGAAAAGGATTTGATCAAAAGCAAAAAAAATCTAATCTAATCTAACTAATTATAAATGCGAAAGTATGGATGGATGGATGGATGGATGTTTGTTTGTTACTCAATCACGCCAGAACGGCCCAACGGATCTGGATGAAATTCGGTACATAGATAGAGAAAAGTCTGGAATAGCAATTAGGCTACTTTTTATCCCGGAAAATTGCGTAGTTCCCGGGGCGATAAACGAATTCTTTGCAGACGAAGTCGCTGGCAACAGCTAGTTTAAAATAAAAAAATAGAACCGTCTTCAATTCGCTACTTTAGAAATGTCAAATTAAAATTATTTTTCGGTAAGTGCTACCTAATTATTTATATTATGTTGAAGTCGTTGACTCAGCCCGCGCCACCGTTATATTTATGTGTGATATGCGTGGCAGAAGTGGATCTAGTCTATCTGCCTATATAGTACAGTACAGTATAGTGCCTGGCTTGGAACTATTTGAGCTGAGGCACCGACTTCACATAGTTCTTATAGTTTCGGAAAAAAGTGGCTGTGACTTACGAATGGGCAGACAGACAAACGCGACGAATTCTTAAGGGTTCTGTTTTTTTTCCATTTGGCTACGAAACCCTAAAAATTGCAATAAAATCGGTTTATGACATAAATTATTGTGCAAAAACTGATTAATGGCGCTTCTAAAGGGACATTAAGAAGGTAATACCGCCCTACACTGCTCCACGCGCGTTCGCCAACGTTGCGTGTGAAACCAACTTGTTATTAATAGGAATAATAAGTCCATCACCAAAAATACAACATTGATAACGGTATAAAAATCACCACTACAAACAATAGCTTCACGAACACAAGTACAGCCAACAGAGTATAACATGTGGAGAAACCAAGATAGTAACTAATTTAAAATATCTATCAGTACATTTTTCCATCCAGTGAATTTTCTTTCTGTTATTAATAGCTTTACCAGGCGGTAAAATGTTTTCAATAATATTAATACGTTAAAAAAATTCGATATCAACAGTAAGACATAGAAAACATGGCACGGATATAAATTGAACACTTTTGTCAGTATATCTTCAATGTGAGGCAGGAACCATCCAATGACATTTGCAATTTTGAAGGCACTTTTGTTTTGGTCGAAATCGTAACGAAAAACGAACGAAGCCATAATGAACCAGTTGATAAAAATAAGTAAAGCAGTACCGTTGTCAAACAAACCTGTGATCTGCACAAACAATTTGGCTAAAACCAGATTTAGGACCACGAAGTTTGAAAACTTACTCCAGGCGTTTATAGCTGCCCAGGACACGCCGCCGAAGACCAGTGTAACTACATCCAACAACATTGCATATCGTATTTCCCTCCCGAGGCAGGGCTTTTCTCTGTAAATAGCCCATAGCTCCAACATATGAAATTTAGAATAATCAGGAAACAATGCACATAGATCACAACAGCTCACTTCTATAGGCGTGCTGCTGTTGAAGGAAAACACGTTGAGAGACTGATTCATGTTCGTCATAAGTTTCTCGGAAGGCACCAGTTTCTCTTTTGAATAACACTTTTATTCTGCCACTTTAGCTGCTTCAGTATTGAGCTGGTATTATATAGCATAGATCGACACTCAAAGTTATAATATAATATTAGTCGCTCAATAATGTCACGGAAAAGCAGTTCTTGAACTTTCTATGGCAGCTGTTTTCTGAAGGAGTCAAGAGTGGACCACTGAAACGAAATTATGTCTCAAAATATTTAAAAAATCATGTTGTAACTAGGGCATAACATCAAACATTTTTTAGTTAAAATTACAGTGAGTACCTACTGATAAACCGTGTTGTCTCGAATAGAGTTAGAGCATAACTAATAATAAAATATGCTGTGAACCTATTTTAATAACTAATGGTTACATTAATGAGACCTAATTACACATTACTTCTATATCTTATAGGAGAATATCAGCAGCTAATACTACATGAATATTCAATAACTTATACTAGAATGATCAAAATTGTATGCCGATCAAAGTATTAGTCGTTAAAAAGTGGAAACTATGGTAAAAAATAAATATAATAATGGTATTGTACTGTATTGTATTAATAATTGGTTGCACCGCACTGCCGTGTCAAAGAGGTGGGAAAAATCCTTCTGATGCCACGAGGTTTGCGCATGCGGCCGCGGCGCGTAGCAACGCGCGTTATGTATGTATATAAAAAATCTTCGCATCACAAATCAAATGGTGCGACCACACCGCCGCTTAAAAAACGGTGACGTTACGGAATCGCAACAAAATGTATGAAGAAACGGTGAGAAAACGTGACGCATACGACACGTCACTGCGTATACGCGGCGGTTTGGTCGCACCCTACCGATTGAGATAAAGCGGCGCAACGTGCGACATACTCATCGTAATTAAACTATCCGCAGCAGAGCCGTGGCCAGTTGGGCAGGACAACGGCGAAGTACATAAGGTAAGCCCCCTCTTATATTCACCTCGGCACGGGCCGCACCAGTAATATTGAAAGCGTTAATATTTTCACCAAACAGAAAGTTTCTAACAGATATTTTTTTGTACAAAACTTTGTTTCTATAACATTCTGTATCAACGAAACTAGTAAAAATTGCTCCCAGATATTCATTTAAGAGGCTGACAACGCCTAATTTTGTTGAAATTGATGTTATTTAAGCACTTTTTTAAGAAAAACTACACACAAAAAAAATATAATGTTAATTTTCATCATATTTCAAACACGCTAGACGGACTCGATACATAATTGAACAAAATCGGCTCGATAGAAAATAATTGCAAGGATTGGTCTTAAAATCATCATTAAACGGTTCTATGTCTTTATTTTTTCGACGTATGGGTCTGCAATTAAAAATATGAAGTCAACATATTCATACCTACACGGCTAACGAGTCATATTTCACAAATAATCCATACTTTTTTTATTTCTTCTTATTTGTGTTTTATTTGCAAGATTTTAGACGCGCGCCAAGCTGCCGGAATAGTTTCTTCTCTTTCACTCACAGGCACGCGAACCGTATGTGTGAAGAGTGGCGCTGCTCAAGGTCATTTTCTGTTGACAGCGCCTTAAGACTGGCTTCTGCCCGCGACTTCGTCCGCGTAGATTAGACTTACATTAGGCAGCTATGACCTTTGACATGTTTATCGCTATCCCGCGGAAACCGTGCAATTTTCCGGAATAAATAGTAGCCTATGTGTTAATCTAAGGCACCAGCTATCTTCGTTCCAAATTTTTACCAAATTCGTCCAGTCGTTATACACACTCACATCGTCACATCCATCTATCTATCCATCCTTACAAACTTTCGCATTTATAATATTAGTAGGATGAACGCAACCTATTAAAAAAATAAACTATTACATGCGCCGTTCATATTTACTTCCTTCCAAGAATATTAGGCACATAGTCCCGCTCTACGCTGCACAAAGTACTCACCCCAAAGTATTCTATGAGACTTCAATGACAGGAATAACAAGTTCATCACCAAAAATACAAAATTGATAAAATTATAAAATACACAATCGCAAGCAATAGATGTCGTGGCACACAAGCACTTGCTTAACATAAACCCGTGAACAGACCACGACAATACCAAATTCAGAACAGCTCCCAAAACATTTTGCCATCCAGTGCATTTCCTTTTTGTTATCAACAGCTTCACTTGAAAAACAAACGATATTAAAAATAAAAATACGTTCAACACACTTAACATCAGTAATAATTCACCACAAACGTAGCAAAGATTGCAGTCAAACACACTTATCAGTAATTCTTCGATGTGAGGCAGACACCAGCCAAAAATATTCGCGACTTTGATTGCGCCGTTCTTTCGGCCAAAGTCGTAATGAAAAACAAATGACGCAACGATCAACCAGTTGATCAAAGTGAGGAACACAGTACCGCTTCTGGAGTAACTTGAAACAAACAATTCAGCTAACACGAGGTTTAAGTACACGAAGTTTTCAAACTTTCTCCACGCTTTTACGGTTTTCCAGGATACAGCGCCGAAGACCAGAGCACAGACTTCTGTCACGAACGTTGCTGCTGATAGCTTCGACAAGAAACAGCACTGACAGTCTTCTTCGAAAGGATACTGTACACATAGACCCAAACAAGAGACGTTTCGATTGTATGATGAATTCATGTTCGTTGCAAGTTTTTTTTAGTAAATTATCGTGTGCTGAATGCTGATCAAATGACGTGTAGTCTTCAAAAGACTCTGAGTGCTATAAAATTTTCAGGACAGGCATTAATAGCTACTAATTAGGTTCATAAACATATCATTTCATTATCTCATGGAAACATCAGCACTAACGACTTGCGGTATATTATTGGTAATTACATTAACAATAGATACTATTTTCAAAACTACTCTTATTTTTATTAAAAACACACGATTTTAAAGCGATTTTACTAACGAATTTTATTTAAGTGGTCTTACCAATAACTCACAAACAGGGAATAGGCAGGGACAGGGAAATAATTCTAAACAAGTCTTCAGCACGTTGAAGTAGGTACACAATTCGATCAGAATCACGCAACAATAGAAAGAAGAAGCAACTCAGATAGCTCACAAAACACGGTGACCAAGAAGATGCTTCTGCGGCCTTAGCACGCTAAAATGTAGACAAATATATGTCTGTGGATAAAATATATTGTCACGACATATTTTATCGCGGGCCCTAACATGCTATGGACGTAACATAAAATTAACCCTAGGTTTAAATTTTATCACACGACACAAAGCAGTGTTGCCAACGATTTAAAAAAATGCATTTCGGTCATTGTATTCGTTCAAACGCTCAGTGTAATTGAGTCTTATTTTAACATTCTACCTATTAAAGATGTCAAAGAATCTTAGCGGCTGACTCGTAAATAGTGTTTATCGTGATTTGGTCGGATTATCGCATTTGTCGTGATTGGCGGCTTGGTTTAGGCATGTCACATATGAGTGGTGGTGGTTCATTTTTTTTAATGTTTGCCGGATCCGGATAAGTAGGTTAGATGGTCTACTTACGGCTTAGTTAGTTTCCAGCCTCTACATTAATTTATTATTGATTACAATAGCACAATAATTGAACATAACATAAAATTAAACATCATTTCACACAGTTCATTCAAATCAAAACAATTCGTTATTTAATTCTAGTTTATCATGTTATTTCTTTTGTAACTGTATATGCGTCGGAAATCACTGAGCCCACCGCAGCACGTTTGGGCACAAACAGAGGTTACGATTCTCGCCTTTTGTATGATTAATATCGACATAACTGCCTCTTTTTAAATTTATAATTATCATTGGCCATAGTATTAAATTTGTCGCAGTCCTCAAGCCACCTACATAAATTTATCCCAACTAACTGTCAAAAGGGTATTAATTATGTCTACATTTGGATTACCGTGTTAGAGCAATAGACAAATTGTCTACTCAGTCGTCAAGTGTGGATAAAATACCGCGACATAATTTAGCGTGCTAGTCACCGCGACAAAATATCGTTTGTCGCTCATTTGTAGACAAAATGGGTAGATAAACGTTACCGTGCTAGCCAGGCTGATGCTTAGTGTAAGATTTCGGTCACAGAACACCGTCTCGAAAGCGTTGGCGTTAAAATGTCAAATACTATGAGAACAGTTTGTTGCCGTTTCGATCCGCAAGTGGCGCTGCTAAATTTTCCATAGTAATTGAGACATTTACGTGAACGCGTTCGAGACTTTTGTTCGTGTGAAAACTTACGCTAGAGGCTCAGGCCGACGGTCGAGGGAAAAAGAGGCCCGGCGCTGCAAGAGGCGGGTATTTAAAAGATCAATTGCGAGATTCGCGAGACGTCACTTGTTTTACCACTTAATGGGCTAAGTCTCTAACAATACATTATATTAACACGTCTTTCCCTTACGGGGTAGACAAAACCTAGGGTAACAAGGGTGACGTGATCGCGTTTCTGAACATGACAATATTTATTTTTATCGAATGAAAAAGTTAGGAGGTCTGATAATAAATTTTACATTTGAAGTTCGTATTATTCCGTCCCTCTCACTCACCTTATTAAGTACTATTCGTGTAAGCGGGACGGCAACATACGAAGTTCAAATTTCTAATTTCTGAGTATATGAGGCGGACAATGGTGGTCATCGTCACGTTCGAATTTGAAAACCCTTTTCCAGAAAGCACTTTTCCACGCAGATTTTGAAGGAGAAAGACAGCCTTTTCGAGCAAGCGAGGTGAAAATTTTATTCATTACTTGCCTGTCTTGCGAAGCAGGATTATCATCTCCAGCCTGCGTCACACTTCTGGGCACAGGGGCCTAGCATGACGTCTTAATGCGATTCAGTTTAGGTTCGCTCGCTGTCAGATTCATACTAAAAGTGACAGCTAAAACTTGACCTGAGTCGGAATTAGGACGTCATGGTAAAGCCCCAGCACTTTCGCCTTCCTTACTGGCTGTCTTTAAAGTCGACGTCGCTCTGGCTTAATGCTGTAAAAGTAAGATCCATAACCACTGTCCGCCATTCTGGTCACGTCCGCGCTTTTATTGACCTCGGTGCGGCAAACAGTAGCCCGTGACGGCGACAACACCTTTTACTTTCCACTTAGAAGAGGGGAAAACTCGGAACGATTCTCTTTAGCCTACGCGTAATCCTACTAATATTATAACCTAACCTAAAAATTTCATTTCAGGTACAAGCTTTTTTGCTGACTGTACTTGTATTGTCATCCGTCCTACATATGTGAAACAAATTTCAAGTCAATCGGATCAACCGTTGAAGAGTTCCCTCCTGTTCAGACGTTCCTGGCTGGACCACCAGGATTTCTACTACCAGATTATTATATCAATTGCCATCTGACTTACACAAGTTTAGTGTGAAAATTTTCTGCTTCAAAATTGAGTCGCACGCAAGATTCCACTCGGGCAAACTTACATACATACATACGTTGCAAGTTATAAAGCTTGTAATAATAATAAATGCGAACGTTCGTGAATGAGGATGTGAGTGTGTGTGTAAGTTTGTTCCATCTTCACGTTGAAACAACTGGACGGATTTGGAACGGATATAGCTGTGGTATGTACCCTATATTAAAACATATAGGCTACTTTTTATTCCGGAAAATTGCATAGTTACCGCGGGATAGCGATAAACATGTGCAAGGGTGTAGCTCTAGGATCGCAATGTAAATAATTAGTGCAGAATATACTATCAATGAAAAAAGTATTTTACTTTGCTACTCCGCTACTTATGTGCAAGATAGCCAAGCCTGTGCGAAACATATGTTTTTACACGCATTCATGTATTGTTCATTGAAATGGACCTCCGCAAAGTAACGCCTGATTCAATAGAATATACTGTCAACATCAGTTCCTAAGTTTAATTCTTGGCGGACGAAGACGCGGGCAGAAGCTAGTAATTAGTAATATAGAAGGCGCGTTGCGTCGCCGCTAACTGCCTATTTAGCAGTCCCGGCACGACACGCTAATAATTATATACAGTCGAGGGCATAAATATCTATACAGCCATCATGTCTAATACATATGCCACCAACAATACAATACAAATACTCTTTATTGAACACCACAAATCAGTACAAAACAATACAGAAACAAAGAACCACCAACTTTATTGTTTGTGGCAAAGGTGTATAGATATTTTTGACGTCTTGATAACTTAACATATATTTATGCCCTTGACTGTTAGCACACATTTTTGATACTTTTGGCTGTATACACATATTGGTGACCTTGACTTTGACTCTATAATATTCTTTTACGAAAACATAAAAAAGTAAATTTCGTTATCGTTTATAATGCGTCCCTCATAATTGATTCAACCGTTACGAATGAAACGTACCTAGTGATTATAATCCCTTTGGTAACAGAGGTATAATACGCCTGATTGCCGGCATAGTGCAGGTTATTATGCGAAGTATCACTTGCAAGACAAGTCTGCAATTAACCCCGCGTATGTCACCTTGGTTGAAAGACGACTATAATCCGCGAACACCTCAGTCGTTCCAGCACAAAACAATAATGCATACCTACAGTCGAGGGCATAAATATCGATACAGCCATCGTCTCAAATATATGTGTCATCGACCTTATTGTTTGAGACATTAATGTGTATAGATAGATGTTTTTGACGTCATCATCCTATCCTACTAATATTATAAATGCGAAAGTTTGTGAGTGACGATGTGACGGTGTGAGTGAGTGTGTATGTTTATTCCTTCTTCACGCTAAAACGACTGGACGGATTTGGATAAAATTTGTAACGAAGATAGCTGGTACCCTAGATTAAAACATAGGCTACTTTTTATCCCGAAAAATTGTATAGTTCCCGCGGGATAGCGATAAACATACCAATTGCTAATTCTACGCGGACGAAGTCGCGGGCAGAAGCTAGTCACTAGGCTAGTAGTAGTGTTTTTGACGTCATCATTAAGTATATAAATATACTTATGCTCTTGAATGTCACCCTAAAACTTTAATTTGCAAAATCAAAAATCAAAAAAGATATGTTGTCATAATTTTATAGCATTCATTAACACACTAGTTGTTTATTTCCCATATGGTTTGTTTGTAGTTTGTAGAGAAAATGGTCTATAAAAAGCAATGAGGCGTGACGCCTGTAGTTTAGTACGTTTGGCAGAACTTTCCGTGGAGATTTAACCTGCGACGAAGAAACCGATAAACATGCGCTTAAGCGTATCTTTTGTAAAAAGTTTAGGTCGGTAACATCGACGTTTTTATTGTTTTGCAACAACAAACGAGACCCTGTTACTGAGACTCGATTGTCCGCGTGTCGGTCTGTCTGTCAGTCACCCGGATATGTCTCACGAACCGTGATAATAATGATGTATTTCTGTTGCCGGTATAACCACAAAGATTAAAAACAGAACATTTAGATATTTTTTAAAACCGATAAAGCTATTAGTGCACACTATTGCTAGGCCTGTGAATGCGGCGAGTTGAAATCTCGTTTGCTATAAAAACAAGTTGTGAAATAAATAACTTTTACGAGTTACAGGAACGACTTGGGCAGCGTTCACCCTTTTCTTTACCCTTAAGGCTTTCACTCAAAACGTGATTTACTAGCATAGCTTATGCTCGAGTGGTAATAAAGTTACTTTAGCTTAGTGGTACCATCTTGTACATGTGTACATAATTATCCTTTATACCTACCCGGCTAGCCGGAAGAAATATAGAGCAGCATAGAGGCTGTCAGAAGCGAATGTCCATTCTGAGAAAACGCGAGCTTTACGAAGAGAGTGGCGCCCTCATAATAACTCGACTCTAAACTCTAGTAAGCATTCAATAACAAAATCTTTTGCTTCAAGATTTTAAACGAGAACACTCCTCTAAGTCAATATCTCCCAAACATTATTTTTCCCGAGTACTTCGTAAACTTCTCCAATAAGCAAACCTGAACCCCTTAATTAATTAATCGTGTGATTTTTGCTTTGTTACCGAAAGTATTAATTAGGTTTTGCAAGAATTTGGAAGTTTCCGATTGTTAGCAACTTGTGATATTACTTCGTGCGAGGCGTTGATTAAACGAGGATTAAATAGGTAACCTCTTTAATAAAATTATTACCGTAGAATGGAGAGAGTGGGGTTCGCGGGGGGAGTTGGGTTGCGAATCCAGAATTTCTTTTCGCAACACTAGGCTGCCAAATTATACAATTTTGAAACACAAATACACTGCCAAAGTTGATGCTTGAAAGCGGCGGATTTTTTGTTGAATTTAACTTTGTTTTTATGTGTTGTTTGCCAAAGTAAGTGTTCATCCACCTTTCGGATATCGTATATTTTGAAGTTGCAAAACCACGTTTATCGTTAATTAAATCGTATTAAGACGGATGGTACCTAACGCCCCTGTAATAAACTTTCGTGAATTTTTCTTAAACTATAGGTAATTCCAACAGAGTTGAGATGACACACAAGTTTAGTCACACAACAACTAATCATTATATTGCAATGACAGTGTTTTTTTTTTAATTTGCCTATTATGTTGGCCTACTGCGGGGCAAAGGCTTCTCTCGACCTCCACAAGCTCCCAATTTTAATATTAACAGAATTAAACACATGGCGCTTCTCAGTAAGAGTATAAATAATAAATTTCCAAGTAAAATACTGCAACTGGAGGACCTTACTCAATTTAGGATAGAGCTCTTTGAATTTCTTACCAGGAAAGCATACTATTCCATCCAGGAATATAGAAAGATAGAAAGAAGAAAGAAGACATTTATTCTCTTTTGAAAGACACAGAAATAGAGCATACACACAATTGTACAAAAATGAAACAAAACACAGACATGAAAATAGATCAGCAATGTATTAATGTGTGTGTGTCTTCGCAAAAGTGAAACGGTCGCTGGCTCAGCATTACGCTGAGGTATTAGACACCTGCACCACTGATTTTCAGCCTGAACCGCCAGAATATCTGACAGACTCCTTTTAATGTTTTTCCTACTCCTGTACTATTATCTGTGATTTATGTTATCACGAGCACCACTGTAAGAACACTCATAATAAGACTTTGGATAAGTCTATATTGTCTATTCCCTCTAAAAGCACTTGTTGGCTTATGGCTCTAAAAGTGCTCCATCGTTAATCTGCCAGCCATAGACTGCCAGACCTAGGTAAAACTTTTACACGATTAAGATTAAATTTATGATGAAAATGCATGGCTACCAACTTAACAAATTATTTAATACATGCGGTTTTTTATAGAACTAAAACTTTCTGAACGAAATGCATAGCTGTCAACATAAAAAACAAGATATTTTAATAACGTCACTGGCAAGTTGGTAAACGTTTTGGCACTTTTGGCTAAATGCGCCAAGAAGGCAATGCTATAAAAAAAGTAAACGTTAATTAAAAACAAAGTTTACTATAAACAAACTTCCAATTTTGTCATTTGTCGTTTTCATGTATCCCGCTCTTGTCTTGTTTGTTATTTGTTTTCAATAGTTTTAACAAAGTTTTGTAACGTGTCATAAAAAGCATCGATGAAAACGAAATTAAGTTAACACCAGAAGAAATATCCGCGGCGGCCTATGAAGTGATGGAAAATTTGTTGCCTAAAAAATCTCGGCAATGATAAAGCCTTCGAGAATTTCATGGCGAGGAACATTGGACTTCTTCATTTTTGGAGAATGTATTTCTTTAATTTAGTAAGTAGGTATCTACTTAGTCGTAGAAAAAATATTGTATGCAACGTTGTATTAGCAAGTCAAAAAAAGCTCGTGGCGTATTTCTTACGATGTTCGCTACGCTCACATCGTAACCCACACCACTCGCCTTTTTTGACCCCTCTAATACAACTGTTGCATAAAATACAGTTTATTAAGTAATTATTGTAATCAGTTTTTACGTACTATTATTTAATGCATGCTGCATGTGAATCTGTAGCTATTTGTATGCCACTGAGGCGAGACATAGTGATACCAACTCATTACTTACTGTAACATCTATTGTGACCTGTGTTTGACAAATAAATGATTTATGATTATGATTATGATTAAAATTTGTGTCCCAGGAAGCTAGATTTATCCCGAAACTTCCAACAATTATTGTCATATTTCAACCAATTTACCCAAAACCTAGACAAATCATATAAAGAGCAAAACCTTTCCCGAGAATAGTTTTATCTATTGGTGAATCGCATGAAAATCCGTTCAATAGCTTTTTAGTTTATCGTGAACATACGACTGACGCGGCGGAAGACTTTATTTTACATGTTGTTAGGGTGCGACCACATCGCCGCTTAAAAAACGGTGACGTTACGGAATCACAACAAAATGTATGAAGAAACGGTGAGAAAACGTGACGCATACGACACGTCACTGCGTATACGCGGCTGTTTGGTCGCACCCTTATACCTAAGTATCTGAGTAAATACCTAATAAAGAATGCAAGATATTTAACAGTATTTTGAGGGTAGTACAGACAAGACAACATTCCATTCGACCAGCGTCACCAAAAGCTATCATTCCTTACATTCCGGGCGTGGTATCGATTGCGTTTTCCGACCAGAGAATATAGGAAGCATGGATGCGGCTAACACAAAACGAAAATTAATATGGCGTCGGTTTTGAGAGAAGTTTATAAATGAGTTACCTAATCGGAAACGTTTTCGAATGCTGTGTTGTTGCGTGTGTCCTCGAGCAAGGTGAATATACATTATATATTTGCTATTTGATATTGTTAACGTATAAGGTAAAAACACAAAATGTGCATAGATTGTCGATTATTGAGCACATTTTTTACACTCCAAAGTAAACCAAAACAAAATCATCGCCATTTGCCGTCGATCAAAAAATTTTTATCCGACTGTGGCGAAGTGAAAGAGGGTCATGTGTTGGCTGCGATTGTACGATCGTAACAACTGAATGATTCAACCGATTTTAATAAATGATTTGATTAGATTCGTCTTGATGGCGCGAGTGTCGCCACACTTACAATATAAATAACATACATACATACATATATCGTCACGCCTCTTTCCCACAGGGGTAGGCAGAGACTACTTTGTTCCACTTGCTACGATCCTGACATACCTCTTTCGCTTCATTCACATTCATCAAAATCCAAAAAAAAACCTTTAAAATTATAAATGGCGGACTTTATCTATCTATCTAATAATAATAACTTTTAAACGAACAATTCTTGTATATATTTTAATGTAATTTATATGGGGTTTCGGGAGCGATAAATCGATTTAGCTAGTGGTAATTCAGTCATCAGCCATCCAAGTAGGGTAACGGCATCAGCGTTGGACACTATGCTGAAGCACCTTTCAGTAATGGACACCTCATTCTTAATTTAAAGATGATACGGTTTTAAATTAACTGTTGTAAAATAAATAACTAAGCCTTAGTGTCTTTTAAATAAGATTTATTGTGCATTATTGTGTCCATGTTCATTACTGGTGCAGTTACCCTACTGCGTTTAGATTTAAGAGCGTTCTGAATAAAAATCTCAAAAGGAAATAGTGGAATATTGGCTCCTTGTGCCATTGGCCAATATACGAACATTCCTCGAGCCTGAGCCGAGCCCCGAACCGCAATCTGCCCCATATTAGATGCTATGTAGTGACATGAGGATTGTATGCAATTTTGCCTGCAATATGATGACGCTAGACATATTTATACGAATAGAAAAACGAAAACGCGTAATATTTCGGAGCTTATTCAATGCAAACAATCAATCAAATCTTTATGTAGTCATCACAGTCTTGTGATGCTATGCACCTGTCAGGGAGAGCTGGTTAGGTTAAGGTTAGGACTTATTGTGTTTTTATTAATTTAGACCTAAGGTTACAATTGTCATTAACAAATTATGGATGTTTTGTTTCCGAAAAAACAGATCATTATTATTATTATTATTATGTACAATATTTATTATTGTTATGTATAATATTAGTGTAAACAAACAAAAATACAACAAAACGAATGTTTCCTCTTCATAATAGGAATAGGTACACTTAGCGGGAAAAATTTGGCCCAGTCTTCATACAAAATAACCTTTATTGCATTATGATATGACGGCCACATTTTTTTGCCACTGATAATAATGTATAATACACGTATAATATCATAACAACAAACTCGACCTGTGTCTTGACAAATAAATATTCATTCATTCATTCATTCACAGAGTCACTTAAAATTATTCCAGAATATTTCAGCATCATTATTTAAATTTTTGATTCAAAATTTAAGGCCCATTTAGACACATGCAAGAGGGTGGTTTTTTGACGTTGTAATTTGTGAGCCATACTTATAAGTATGGGATACAAATTATAACGTCAAAAATCCACCCAAGAATTGTATGCCATTTTAGTTACATTGCGAAGTTTGACAGATCGGTTGGATTCGGTTTACCCCGGCAACCCGCAATGTAATGAAACTTGCATGCAATTCTTGAACGTGTCTGGACTGTGTATGGACCTTTAGTCCCGCCTTTGACGCGGTTCACTTAGAACACCGATGTTTGAAAACATTTTTCAACTATGATTCAATAATCCCAAAAAAACTAAGGCTAACTAAACCAACCACCATAAAAGCCTCGGTAACCTAGCAGAGGGAAATTACATTTACAATCCCTACTATATAATAATATTACTAGCTGTTGCCAGCGACTTCGTCTGCAAAGAATTCATATCGCTATTCCGCGGGAACTACGCAATTTTCCGGGATAAAAAGTACCCTATGTGTTATTCCAGACTTTTCTCTATCTATGTGCCAAATTTCATCCAGATCCGTTAGATCCGTTGGGCCGTTCTGGCGTGATTGAGTAACAAACAAACATCCATCCATCCATCCATCCATCTATCCATCCATCCATACTTTCGCATTTATAATATTAGTTAGATAAAAATGCGAAAGTAAATCTGTCTGTCTGTCTGTTACCCTTTCACGCCTAAACCGCTGGACCGATTCAGTTGGAATACATACAGTGTGAGTCCCGGGGAAGGACATAGGATAGTTTTTATCCCGGAAAATTGCATAGTTCCCGCGGGATAGCGATAAGCGACTTCTGCGCAGACGGAGTCGTGGGCAACAGCTAGTTTACCATAAGCAGTGAAGGAAAACATCATGAGGCAACCAGCACGTCTGCGAGGCAATTCAATGGTACATATGTGTGAAGTTCCCAATCCGCGCTGAGCCTATGTGAAAACTATAGCCCAAGCCCTCTCATTCTGAGAGGCCTGTGCCCAGCAGTGGGACGCATAAAGGCTGGCGATGATGACGAACTCAACCACCCGCTGAAATATTCGGTAACAATTTTAAGAGACCCTGTGAATGAATGAGTATTTATTTGTCAAGACATAGGTTTACAGAGATCATATCATACGTACCTATAAATTAATTCACTATGCTTTGCCTGTCGGCGTACATATATAGCGTGCATTATAGCATGCAGCATGCTCATGTACAAAAATATATACAATGTCAAAATTACAGAAGTACGATGTCAAAATTACGGAAATACAATGTCAAAATAAATTTATTTATGTCAGTTAGGTAGTAAGTAATTGATCGAATAATAAAGTCTTATTTACAAACAGTTTGTCATTACTAACAGTCTACAACCTTTTTAGTATTAACATCCTCGTTTCAGCTATAGGCTTGCGATATAGACAGATAAGTAAAATTTACACGTAAATGAGATTGGTTCCTTTGCAATCTGGCGAGGATTGAACCTATTATGAAGCTGCCCCGCCTGAAGTATTGGACGATCCATCATGGTAATCGCAGGGAATAATCTAAGCGACGTGCTGTGTTGTCTTTCGATACGCTTTCCTACTATACTTTAGGATAAAATTAAAGAGTTTTTTTCATTTGCCTGGGGATGCTTAGTTGATAATTAAACTTAATTTATGTTTTGATTCGGAATAGAAGATAAAATTGGTGTGGGGTATATGATGTGGTGGTTGATTGATACATATTCTTTCAGCTTGACTCCATTTATTACTTGTTGGCACACGTTAGTAGACTACTGACGCTACGAGCGGCTTAGTTAGCGCGTGTTAGTCATATCGCAAACTAAGCAATCCTGTGTCCCTACATTGGCAATAGTTTTTTTTTGGGTGTTAATTCAAGTTACTGTGGACTGGAGTATACGCTTCAAATCAACATGGTCGAGAGGTACAATAAAACAGGGGCCTTATTATGACTCTAATGCGATTTAGTTTAGGTTCGTTCGGTGTCAGGGGCCTTACCATGACGTCCTAATTCCGACTCAGTTCAAGTTTTAGCTGTCACTTTTAGTATGAATCTGACAGCGAGCGAACCTAAACTGAATCGCATTAAGACGTCATGTTAAGGCTTTGTTAGTGTGAGTTGTACAAAGTTGCTTTTACCCGCTTTCTCGTAGGTAGTTTGGAGTTATTGTGTCTGGTGAACAGATTAAGCCCGGCAGTAAGATTGTAAGTAGGTACCTAAGAAAAGTGCGTTATTTTGCTACACAAAAAAAAATTAAGGTGAACTTGTTCCTCTAAGGGACGTAGGACCAGTTAACCTTTTGAATGTGGTGTCATAAGCATAATTATCTCAAACTATTCAAGTATCATAAAATTGTAGGCCACGTTGTATTTGCATCTACAGTATACCTACAAAATGATCAAAATGTTTAACACAAACGTAGGCATCAAAACAAATCCATTCGTTAATTAAACAAACAGAATTATCGGATCAATCTTTGTAAGATAAGTGTTGTTTGTTTACATGAGCGTTAAAACAGATTGGAACAGAGTATAGGTAGCTATAGCACCAAAGCAAAGGCAATATCTCAGCGGCGCCGACGCGACAGTCTTTACTTTACCGATTGCATGCCGCATTGCCTCCGCCGTTTGTATTGTCCAGGCCACTGGCTTCTACACTAAATCAAACACATCACCCCCGCAGTATTAAAAGTGCATTTGGTGATTAAATGTGGTCTTAACATTGAAAATTATACAAGGCGTATGAAAATTAAATGGGAATACCCTTGGCTGAGTTTTGGCCCCTATTTGAGCAACTTGACAAATTGTCGGCGACATTATGACAATTCGAAATGCAAGGTAGTCAATATGGAGCCAACCGGTTGTTTATCAAAGCCAACCGGTAACAAAATACGTCTCGAATGCGTTTGCGTTAAAATGTCAAATACTATGAGAACAATTTGTTGCCGTTTCGATCCGCAAGTGGCGCTGCTAATTCTTCCATAGTAATTGATACGTTTACGTGAACGCGTTCGAGACGTTTTTATATGCGAAAACTTACACTAGAGGCTCTGGTCGAGTTTGTAATGTAAACAGAATAGTCGCTTGTCACCGACAGTTGTCATGTTGAAATAGGCGCCAAGTGGTCGGGTTAGTACTAAGCATCCTCTAAGCTGTTTTTTTATTGCAGTTTACATAATGTTTTTATACATTTTACGTCTCCCCGGGCCGTAAACAGCAATTTACCGCCCGCTACGGCAGCGGAAATTTCCACTTCCTGGCCAGGGGAAGACGTAAAATTGCGAACACACGGGCGGTGATAAAGAAAGCCAATGGTCGCATGTTTATCGCCCTTGCCTTTGGCTAGTGTGACAAGCTCCTGCTAACTGAGACATTTCTTATTTTACCACCCTTGGCGTGTAATATACTATTAGTGGTTCCATGTGTATGGTATCAAGGAAATGTAAGACGTAATTTTTTTTTTAATAGCCTATTGCGGTGTCCCACTGCTGGGCAAAAAGACGTAATTTAAAAAAAAAGCAATGAATAGAAGAAGCAGAAGGCAAAAAGAGTAGAAATAGAGTGGCAATACTGTAGTGTCGTCCCTTTCTAATCTATAAGTACCAAAACGGGACGCTACTACTCTATGGCTACTTTTTAATTTCTACTCTTTTTGCCAAACTGTATATATGAGTATTTATTTACACTAACTCAAGAATCTGTTATACATGAAGAACTACATGGAGAGGCCATGGTAACACCTGAAGGCCGCGTTGAGCATGATTGTGGGCGTATAGGTGAAAAGGAATCAAAATAGTGATGGGTAGCTAGCCGCATCGCCTATAACATGATTACTGTGCTGCTATGCTGGTATCTTAGCTCCAATAAAAAAGAAATGATCTGATAGATCTTACACCTATTAAAAGAAGAAGGAAACTCGCCAGCATCTTCGGAATCTAGCCCCATGAACTTCTTTTACATAATTTGATAATGGTCCACTTTCGTATTTTTCATACATACAATACAATACAATACAAATACTCTGTATTGAACACCACAAATCAGCACAAAACAAAACAATACAGAAACAAAGAACAAAGTATAAAATAGGCGGTCTTATCGCTTAGTAACGATCTCTTCCAGACAACCAATAAGTCAGTGAGTCAGAGTGTAGGTACATATTGTATAACATCTGCCGGAATTGAACCCGGGACCTCAAGCTTCGCAGTCCGCCTTTCCATCACTAGGCCATCCGTCAAAACTGAAGCTGTACAAATTCTAGAATGTTCGCGTGGCAAAGCGTATCAGTCTAGGAGGGATGAAGACGCAATTCTTCTCGTTTCGCGGGACGCGTAAACAACGCCCCGCCGGTCCATTAGCGACGATCCCGGGGTAATCCCGGGGCTAGGGCTGCTTCACGGGATTGGAGACGCGCTGAGAAAAACAAAGTACCGTAAAAAGTGCCGGCAGAAGTGGAAACAGCAGCTTAGATTCGATTTTAATGTTATAACCTCTAGGTATGACGCTCAAGACGCGTACCGTACTGGCCGCTTAAAAAAACGTACGTATTATCAATATTGACAGACCTCTAACAATGCGCTGATGACCTAGTACTTTTGTTCTACGACTCAACAAAAAACTCTTCAAAAATCGAACGCGATTCATTCGTATTTCAAAATAATCTCTTAGATGATCTGATATCCTGGTACTTAAACTCTCCCTCCGTCTTACGCCTGACGCGAGTTCAACATTTTTTACCCATCCCAAAAAGTGCCCAACGCACCTATAGAAGTTTTCACTACAAAAAGAACAGTTGCCTAATATATGTCCCTGTCTACGACAGTGTTTTTCGGTCTTTTTCAATACGCGTTCGTATGACCCTGTCGAGTCCGTTTAGATCGCTACTTAACTGCTAATTCTACCGCTAAGCAGAGCTTGCGCTGTGTTGTGTACTTGAGGTATTTTATCTGTAGCCATATAGGCTGGCAACGTGTGTGATGCTCCCATATTACGAATGTCCATGAGTAATGTATAAAAAACAGGAAACAATCGAAATCAACTCTACTGTTCTACTTCAAAAAGTTAAAGAACCGATCAAAACCTAAAATAAACATAAATGCCTGAATCCTACTTCCTACTAATAATCTAACTAATATTATAAATGCGAAAGTATGGATGGATAGATGGATGGATGGATGGATGGATGTTTGTTTGTTACTCAATCACGCCAGAACGGCCCAACGGATCTGGATGAAATTCGGCACATAGATAGAGAAAAGTCTGGAATCGCACTTAGGCTACTTTTTATCCCGGAAAATTGCGTAGTTTTCGCGGGATAGCGATAAACGAATTCTTTGCAGACGAAGTCGCTGGCAATAATATTATAAATGCGTTAAAAGTTTGTGACGATGTGACGATTGTTTGTTTGTGATGATGTAACGATGTGAGTGAGTGAGTGTGTATGTTTGTTACTTCTTCACGCTAAAACGACTGGGCGGATTTGGATAAAATTTGGTACGAAGCTAGCTGGTACCCTAGATTAAAACATAGGCTACTTTTCATCCCGGAAAATTGTATATTTCCCGCGGGATAGCGATAAACATAATATCCATTGCTAATTCTACGCGGACGAAGTCGCGGGCAGAAGCTAGTTTTAAATAATGGTAAGTTGTATCGAGTGTGCTGAATAAAAATACTTTTGTTATGCACAAATGAAATATCTTTCACGTACAGATGCAAACAAAAATGTATAGATAGGTACAAATTAAATGCCAAAATGTAAGGCGACAAAGTTCCCAGCCACCTTTCACGGAACATAAAATTTAATAGTCAAGCGATGATTGGCTGGTCCGTCAAGCAGTTTTGACAACCCTATTGTCCCCCGGGGCCCGGGATCCCGGACTTGAGCTTATTGAAAAAGTTGAGGCGATCGCCGGCGAGTGGCCATGAATAATGCCCCGCAAATACCTCACAACCTTCTATTTGACGAAATTTTAATGAATTAATTAGCCGGTTTAAAATGCTATCCTTATTAGCTACTTTGAACAAAATTTACTATTACAAACTAGCTAAGTACTACGTAACACAGGTATTTGTAAAAAAAGCGACGAAATCAACGTACACTTCAAAAATCGAACGCGACTCAGCTTCATTCGTATTTCAAAATAAGCTCTTAGTTAGAGGATCCTGCTAGCTTATTACGTAACTCGCTCGCAATCGCCATCGTGTTCATTTAGACAGTTCTTGTACGAATGTGACAACTAGCTGATTCCGATGCCAATTGTCAGCCCATACATGAACTGTCAAAATGAAGACGATGGTGATCGCGAGCGAGTTACTTAATAAGCCTGCTGATATCCTGGTACTTAAACTCTCCCTCCGTCTTACGTCTGACGCGAGTTTAACATTTTTTACCCATCCCAAAAAGCGCTCAACCCCGTGTCACAGTGGGATAGCCTAGTGGTTTTTTTTTTTATCGAAGAAAACAATGTATATCTTAATACATTTATTAAAGAAAGAAACTTGAAACCGTAGGCTATACGCGACAATTTATGTTTAAGTAGATGAGCAAAAGATCTCTCAGGAATGAGTAGTTCTCTTGGGTCTAGATTCGGACTTTTTAAACTACCTATGATTTCTACGCCATCCAATGCCTCCACTTCCCTCGGGAATCTGTCGGTCCGGTGACTGGGTGGCAGCGTCACGCTCGGTGTAGCGGCAGCAGGGTTCGGTAGACCGCGCCTTGGTGGAAGCTCCAGGAGTGGGACAGCCTTGTTTTGGTGAAGGCAGTGGTGTTCAGCGGTAGCGGGCCGTCGAAATTAGGGATGGCAGTAGCGGTACCGCTGATTTAGTATTGCTTTCCTGCGGGGTGCAGTGCCGTGTGCCAGGTTGGCTACATATCGGCAGGCGGTAGATCCCCTGCGTCCAGCCACATTCGGCGGGGTAAGGTAGCTGCCCTGCGGAAATGGTTGGTGTGAGAAAGTGTTTAGAGTTGGTAGCGTCCTGCCAGGCGTTGCGATGCAGATGGGACGGATCCCGAGGAAGCTAATTTGCAGTACATAGCAGGCGCAAGTGTACGGAGTTACAGCAGGCAATAACTAGAGAAGTTAAGCTATATAATGCAAGGTAGTTAGCAAGAGTAAAACAGGCGGTAGAGCTTACAAACTTTCAAGTAACAGCTAAAATGAATAGAGATTAAATTTAATAACTACGGAGACAATTCCAACCGAGTATCTCTGCTGCAGAGTAACAGTTATTAAGTATTTTAGAATTTAAATAATTTATTTAAATAAATACATACACGGAGCTATACACAATTTAAAATTAAAGTGATCAGAGAGTGCTTACCAGAAGAGAGCCGGGCAGTTGTTGGAGATTCGAAAAGTGGCCGATTTTAGCCAGAACCTCTGGTTTCATCCAGGAATAACGGTTCCTTCAGATTTTGAAAAAGCTCCGCCCTTGGGCGGGACCGTTTCCGTTAAGTTTCGAATCAGCCAACCAACGCCGGTCAAGTAGAGAGGTAAAGGTGTGATCCTTTTGTATGTGTTACAGAGTTTATACAAATTAGTGTTATAATAGTCAAGTGTATGTGTTGTTAAGAATTAAATAAATAAAATAAGCTAATTGTTTAGTTAAAATATAGATTACGCGGAGAACGACTTAGGCGCCCTCTAGTGCGCGTACGTTGAATCAGATTCCATACTTACAAAGCGCCATCTTTTGACGGGTGGCCGAACTGTTAGTGAAATTCGGCTAGAGAGACGTCAATTAAACTGTGGCGCGAAAGTTCGAAATGTCGAGATGCGACTAAGTGATTGCAGCGTGACACCCGCTAAAGAAGATTTCACTTCAATAAAATATCTTTTAACCTTTGCTCTGCTAAGAATCCTTAACAATCACCGTTGGTAATTATAGGTAGGTAGGGAAACTTATCATGATTTTTGTAGGTTTCACGAACACTGTGGAATGATCACGTATACCTAGCTATCTAATTACTGATGTGATACTCAATTCAAATGGTAGATGAAAAAGTACAATATTTTTCAACTAAGTAGTCACATTTCTACATCGCGCCAACGAAGTTTCTCAACACGGATGCATTCGGACTTCGGTCCCCAGGCATAAAATTTGCGGGGAGAAATTCTCTCTATTGTGGCACACCCCACACCAGGTATTGGTATTTAAAACTCGTAAAAAATAAATTGAGAAATTCAGACAAATGCGTTCGTTTAGCTTGAGAGACAATTCAAAAATGAATAAGATGGATACTTAATTTAATTACCTACTTAACTAAAAAACAGTGTGATGCTATATAAATTACATACCGTAGTCCTAGATAGAACGCCTACAAGCAAGAACAGTATCTCCTTAGTAGTCTGTGGCAAGAACTAATGTGTACGGTCTTTAAAAAGTCATTAGTTGGGCAAGAAAAAAGTCTAGGCACGGGTCGCAGATTGTACGTGAAACAAATATAAGGTAAGCACCTCGAAGATTTTTTTTACCCGTTGTTGGTGTATAAGTATTTCTCTGAAAACATACAAACACCTTAATTAAAAAAATATTTAATAATATTTAATAATTATAAATAATTATAGGTAGTTAGTTAGGTTAATTTTTTTAAGGATTTTTTCACGTCCCTGTCCTCGACACAGACCTCACACAGGCTCACGTATTAAGTTATTTAGCCTTAAGGGTCTAATGAAAGATTTAAAAAAGTCAATTATTACATACAGTAGGTATACAATTCATACACAAATCACGTCTTTTTTATCTCATACGGGGTAGACAATGATTCATGGATAAAAATCAATAGGTAAACAATCATTGGTTAGTTGAAAATAATTACAATTTGAATTACCTACATTGACCTTGCACTGATACCATACTATTACTAATTCTGTGCCGATACTTAAACTAAAGTAAAATCTTGAGCACGTTCGGTTTTAGACAATGAAAAACGCTTTTTAACTGTCACTGTCAGTCACAGCTGCTGAGCTGTCAGTTGTCAAAATTTTGTTATCAAAATCGAGGTCGGGAGGTGTGCAAAAGGCAAAAGCCAATGATTCGAAACGATATAGTTTTTTAATGAAGGACAAACACAGTGATAAATGATACTGTTAGTGATAAAGATATACTATCAACTGTCTTTATTGTAATACATGTGATGTAATACAACACACCCAGACGCCATGGCGTTGAAAACATTAGTATTCAGGTAAGCTATCGTAAAATATAAGCGAGAATAATAACTTAAAATTGTCTAATTATTGTTATTTTAACCTGAATACAGGTTTGATGTCTTTCATTTTAAATAAACTTGGTCGAAATATTACCCTCTGGGGCATCTATCGCTTTAAAATGGGACGACAACATTTCTTCAACTTCAACTTCAACTTTTTAAACGACAACATTTCTTATTAGACACAAAACCAAAGTTAGAATGGACTAAAACCTTATCGTTAAAATAACGACCAATCGTCAAACAATTATGTAAATAACACCCTTTAATTATTTCTAGAGCAGATCTATACAAATAAGTAAGTATTAGTGATATACTTAATCTAGATTGTGAATGTTCGCTTACTAGGCTCTCTTGCTCCATCTTAGGCCCCGTCTTGGCTTGACTGACGTGATTGTGATCAAAAGCCTGATCTACATAAAAGAAAGAAAGAAAATTCACCAAAATTTAATTACTAAAGTAGAATTTAATGACTCAATTATGGCCAGATTCAGAGTTGAACTTTTTATTTCAGGATAGTACAACAGAAGAAAATAGTGAACTACACGCCTATATTGGTTCAATGTGGAAAATATCACAGCAATTGGCAAGAAAGAAGATCGAGGAAGAAGCTAGCAGCGGTTCTGTTTGGATCCGTACTCGTAGGATCAGTAGCAGGTTAATTTGTTTTATTTTTAACACTGATGGTGTTATTAGGGGTTTATATTATTAGTTTAACCTTTTGTGTACTCAAAATTGAAAACTTTATTTTGCAAATAAGCCACCAAGGGCTGCATGAAAATAGTTATAAAAATTCATACGGAGATCGTAAAAGCAATCAGTAATAGAATAAAACAATTTAAAAATGTTTATATAAAAAAGTGCATTGTCTAAAATAGTTCTAAACCTTAGCAAGAGCAGTCAGGGCAGAGGTTCACTAATAGGCACAAACCTCTTAGAATTTTATAATAGGTACTCTATTATTAGTTATTATTATTATCTATTAAGTACTATTTTGATTGTGGCAACGCAACAACAGTAATTTACGTCACACTAGCTCTAGCTCATTTACGTCATAATAACATTGCGCCGATATAGTTGTTGCGATAAGATAAATTTGTTTGCAGTTCGATAAACAACAAGCATGTTCCTTCACTTGAAGTGCTTGAATAAAATTATTAATTATTATGTATGAAATGTGACCCGGATATCCGAGTATAAAATGACAGCATTGAGCTTTGCATCTTTGTTACAGATAACATTAGCAGTAAGAAGAAAGACAGCGCCAAAGATGAACCCGAAGTGGTTGAGGCGGGTGCTAAGAAACCCAACCTTCCGACCTTCAGCGCTGAAGAAGTCAGCAAGCATGATAGCACGTTAGTATTATCTATACTTAATTTTTTTTTTAAATTAGATACCACAAAAACGTTATATTGCGGCTCGTGAACTATAATCTCTTTACGATTTGTACTAGAGTAACAATTGACGACACGCAAATAAAGTGACATTAAAACAATTTTATTTTGCGGCTGCCAAACTATCCCACTGTACTATTTGCTAGATAAGAAATAGTTGACCAGACGCAATATAATGTTATTGTGGTGGTTTCTAATCCTAAAAAAATCGAAGTATAGGAATTTGGTTGCCACTCGGGGCTAATGACCTCAACCATTATGCTAGTATGGATATGCCGCGGGATAGCTGGATTTGTGTGGATAAAAGGCAGTTTTTGTCATATTATTAGACTAGCTGTTGCCCGCGACTCAGTCTGTAATAAATTCAGTTATCACCATCCCGCGGGAACTATGCGATATTCCGGGATAAAAACTATTATATCCTATAAGAGTTTTTAATGATTCACGGTTAAGTTCATTCGAAATATTATAAACGGGATGTGAACCGCGATTACCTTTATTGAGCTCCCGATATTTCGATACAGTTCACCCGGTTCGGGTCAGTCTACCCGTGATCATGATACATGCAACTGTATCGAAATATCGGGAGCTCAATAAAGGTAATCGCGGTTCACATCCCGTTTATAATATTTCGAATGTATTATAT
Organism: Pandemis heparana; assembly: GCA_963854515.1. Taxonomy (NCBI): domain Eukaryota; kingdom Metazoa; phylum Arthropoda; class Insecta; order Lepidoptera; family Tortricidae; genus Pandemis; species Pandemis heparana. Next base: position 18,225,936 of record OY978007.1, on the reverse strand, counting down.
CCTATGTCCTTTTCTGGGACTGTAATTGTCACTGTGCCATATAAAATTGGTTGCAAAAGAGCAACAAACATACTAACATCCAAACTTACAAACTTTCGCCTTTATAATATTAGTAAAATAACATAATTGGATCGCAGGATAAAGGGCATATCTATAATTACCCAATGCCCGAACTTGTAGTCCAACCCCTCTCATTCTGAGAGGAGACCTGTGTCCACCAGTGGGACGTGTATAGACTGAATTATTTACAATCTGGGACACAATAAAAACATACATACAATACCCCTTCCCCCCCTTTAAGGATACGTGGGATCCCTCTTCTCTCTTAGTGTTGTGTTAATACCATGAAGACTTGAAGAGTTTTCATACATACTCGTACATAAAATTTTTAGACACTTACGGTGTTATTACAAAAAAGTTAAACACGTGTCTAAAAAATAATCTATTGCAAAATCAACCTTAAGTCAATGGATTTTTTAGACACGCGTTCAACGTCTGTTTAACTTTTTTGTAATAACACTGCTTGCATTTTGTTTTGTTTCAGCGAAAGTTTCTGGGTGACGTACAAACATGGTGTGTATGACGTCACGTCGTTCCTCGTGTCCCACCCTGGCGGAGAACAGATCCTGAACGCAGCCGGCCTCAGCATAGAACCGTTCTGGAACGTCTACGGAATGCACAAGACGAAAGAAATCTATGCCTTACTCGAGTCCTATAGGATAGGTGAGTTCTCACGGCTTGTTTGTATGGTCAGTAACTTTAATTCAGGGACCGGAACCGTTATTGATAAACCTGTTAATATTGTTCCAATATCGTTATTTTATTTCGTTCGATAATATACCGGTTAATTGATGGAACGAACAAAAAAAATCGAAATGGTCTTACCGTGGTCTTGGTTACAGAGAACGAAATTTTAACGCTCGCGTTAACGAAATTATTCCGGTTAAACCCAGCTGCCGCCGACATACGCCAGACGCTCCAGCAGTGGTGTAAAGGAGAGCAATACAAGTTCTATCTTGCTCTTGTTATTTGTTATTAGAATTTATTTTTGATAAGTATTTTTAAGTTTTTAATTAGTAATTTGTTATACTATACCCATATGTATAGTAGATTTCCAACACAATTGTAATTGTTATGGAATAAATGACTAATGACTAATGAGTCTTGTTTCGTAATTTTCAATGTAACCGGTTAATTTCGTTCCCCAAAAACGAATGACGAACGAAAAGAGCACAAACCGGTATCTCAATTGAACAGTTTTTTAACCGGTAACCGCGAACGGAAACGCTTTTTGTTCTCGAGCGAGTGCACAATACCGGTTTCAAAAATTAAACGGTTTCCGGACCCTGCTTTAGTTATTGAGCCTCTATGGAACTCTGACATATTTATTGGCATTGCCAAACTTTAGCAACGTGTTTTAAACACTAACAAGCAATCATATCACTATGACAACGTTCCATGTATGCTTAACAATTAAAGTTGTTGACTGTAGTAAAACACCTGACTAGTTTCGGCGTTATTGGAAGATCTTGTTCAAGGGAGCGATTATGATTGAGGCGTTCCCCGCATTAATGTTCTTCGAGCCGCCTGTTGCTTTCATACAGACGGCGAGGAGAAAGTATGATCTGAAATTATTACTTAATTGAGAGAAAATAAATAAGGATTATTGGGACCATATTTATTAATATTACAAAAAAAAATACAATAAAACAGGCAAACAAGCAAATTAATGATGAATTGAAGATAACAAGCAATTAAAAGAACATCGATGTGGCTGTATGGCCTAAAAACCTTTGGCTTTCTCTGAAAAAAAAAATCCTCATTTGAATCAGTATGAACCAAATGACTTCTTCCACAGGTAACCTAAAAGACGACGACGTGGTAGACCATTCAGACGACGAGATGTGGGTAAGGGAGCCGCTGCGCGACCGCCGTCTCATCATTAAGACGGCAAAGCCCTTCAATGCGGAAATACCCATGAAGCTACAGGTCGAACACTTCGACACACCCAAGTATGCTCCATATTGAGGTTAGGTTGTCATTTATTTTAGGTAGATTTTTTAGGTTAGGTTTGGAGGCAAGTTTTCATAAATAATTAATTACGAAAGACATTTTTTCTTTAGCGGCCCGAGCGCTTTTTGGATGGGTAAAAAAAGTTAAACTTGCGTCAGACATAAGACGGAGGGAGAGTTTAAGTACCAGGATATCAGGATCCTTTAAGAGCTTATTTGAAATCCGAATAAAGCTAGAGTCGCGTTCGATTTTTGAAGTATACGTTAATTTCATCCCTTTAACGAACTTATGTGCGTTTGGCCTAGTGATATAAGGTGTGAAATAACAGTGCGTTCTTTCAAGTGACCGCAGTTCGAGTTTCGTGTAGAAAAAGGTTTTTTGTTTTTCTAACGGGCTAATTATAAAAACTAGTTATAAAAATACAAATAAACAATAACAAGCGGGAAGTGAAATTGTCGATTGATGTATCGTTGAAAATAACGCCATCTCTCGTTCCAGGCGAGCAGTGAATGTTCCATAGGAGTTTGTATACTGACGCAAATAAAATTCGTTCACAGCGAGTTGTTCTACGTCCGGCAACACATGCCGGTCCCGGAGATGGACGAGGAGTCCCACACGCTCCAGATCAACATCGTCGGCGCCGGCACGAGGGTGGTGCGACTGACGCTAGACCAGTTGGGCCAGTTCCCGCGCGCGACCGTCCGCGCCGCGCTCATGTGCGCGGGGAACAGAAGAAGCGAGATGAACAAGGTTTCATTTTTATACCTTTGTCTAAGGGTGTCACCACAACAATCGATCGATCATCGATGGATATCAGAATGGAATAGTCGACGTCGATCGATTAGTTTATCCGTCGATCAGCCAGAGCTACCACACTAATCGATGATCGATCGATTGGTCGATTGGTGTGGTAACACCCTTAGAGTCTTACCCCCTTATTCATAAACGCTCTATAGGCTTCTGCTAACTTAGTAATCATTTGTCCTTATCTATCACTTTGTCATTTACCTTTCACAGACAAGGACAAACGATTGCTAAGTTAGCAAATGCCTATAGAGCGTTTATGAATAAGGGGTAAGAGGAGACTTAAGACCGATGAAATGTCACGCCTTTTTTTTCTAACGGATTGTAGTTGTAAAGTAAAAGTGTCGATACGTTGATGTGTCGTTGAAAACAGCGCCATCTCTCGTCCTAGGCGAGCAGTAGGTATTCCAGGAGTTTGTAATTGCCTTAGAGACACAGTATTCAAACAGATGGCAATTGGTAACAAAATTCGCGCAAGAATGAAATGACTGTTAGGAGATAAATATGATGGGAAAATTAGACAGCTTACCTACCTGTTATAGGTTATAAGGGTAGTGCAGGAGTGAAGCTTTTAGATACCTGGGAAAAATAAGTATTTTTAGATTAAAAATATGCATAGTTTACGTAACTTCAGTCCATCTTTCACTCGTGACGCGTTTTCGTATTGCGCACATGAAATAGGTATATTATTTACTTTTGTTATGTGTTGCATGGGTGTCTATCTAGTCTATGTTAAGAAGGTATTTTTCATTGCAGGTTATGATCATGGGCCCACTGGGAAATACAATACATATTTGGTAATAGAGTTCCCAATAAAAAATCCCATAAAAATTGAGATATTCCCCAGTGCCTTTTTCATTGCTAGTGCTTGTGTACCCAAATGCAACGCATTGTGTAGCGTCCTGTGATGTTGACAGTTTGCATGAAAGTATTTTTATCGCATTTTTGCAAGCCCCTGCTTTGCATGTTGTCCCGCTCGCTCTAAAGCTCCGTTATTTCGTCTGTATTCGATTAAATATCAGCGGGAATGAAAGTTATAGAATATATCAGAGCTATCTTACTTGAGTCCATTATCGGTCTTGATTCCACTAAGTATAGTTTATATTTTCCGTTAAAATCCATTTTAAATCCTTTGTAAACACAACGAGTTCATCTGAACTCCCGCTTAATATCTCGTTGTATGCATTAGTATCACATCCGCCGGAATGTTGAAGGCTTATACTTGATACCTCACCACATTTTAAATAAGAATTAGGTACACTATGTGTCAGGTTAGTAGGTAAATGTTTGGTTGCTTTCATCCGAAACGTCACCCTTTACACGCATCTTGTCAGGAACGCAAAATGCCAGTTAGACAAAAGCCAGAAACGCAGAAGGCCAGAAAAGCAATACCTATGTGAGCAATGTTTGTTTAGAATTCTTCTGCTATTACCTGTGGTCCCAAAGTTATAAAAAGTGTCGAATTACACCCTACTATAATGTCGACGAAACCCCGGTTTCGCGGGGCTCCTATTCCTATTCGGTTTGCCCTTCGGGCATTTGAAGATGCCTAACGAACCTAACCAAATTTTAATATCTCTATTGAGGATTTATTGCTATATGAAGGGTGTTACAAAACTATACGTAAAGCCGAAATGAGGTTAAATGTGACCTTAAAACAAGCCCATTTACAATATTATTTAAGAACCCCAGTATAGTTTCCTGAGATGACAGTTTACTAGGGTTGACAATATTTTTGGCTTTGATATTTTACGAGGTATTTTGTAACACGTTGTATATTGCTTCTCTGACCTTCTGCGTTCCTGGCTTTTTATCTATTTAACATTTTACGTTCCTGGCAAGACTGTAAACGGCTGTAATCTATTGTATTGGTGTTCATGAAGCAGGTGAAGCCGGTGAAGGGTCTGAGCTGGCAGGGCGGCGCCATCAGCAACGCGGTGTGGTCCGGTGTGCTGCTGCGCGACGTGCTCAAGCACGCCGGCCTCGACATGGAGGACACGCGCGGGAAACATATCATTGTAAGTGAAGCAGGTGGAGCCATGAAGGGCACATCACAATTTGTAAGGTGCTTATCCACTAGAGGCAGCCTCGGGTCGAGCGGCTGCATCGAACGAGGCCGCGTAAGTAGAGACGCTGCCTCAACGTCTTAAGCAACTGTGTTGAAATAGTAGATTGATAGGCAGGGGTTGAAATTGACCCACTTCACCTGAGATACTTCTGGCGCTCGATCGAAGTGAGAGCGCCAATAGTTCGAGGGTGAAATGGGTAATTTCACCCGTGTTGAACACTCTACTTGTCATTTCGAATATGAGGAAGGTAAAAGAATGTATTATGACAAATTTCACAAACGTCGCACTTAATATTTGGTACGTTTGTCTTTTTTTCCCCGCTCTTTTTTCTGTTGCGCGATTTTCGCGCATTGCGCATTTCTTCTGCGCACCAATTGCTGCCGGCTAGTTTTTTTTAAACTTGCAGACACGGAGGTCGCTATCAATTAATTGTCGACTTATATTTCAAGCTAAAAAAAAATGCGAACGTAATAATTCCTAATTCTCATTGTATACGCTTCCATAAGCTTATATAGCGTGAATGTTATATTTGCCAAAAAGATTACTTAGCCTTTTACAATTAAAAGGGAACTATTTGTATAGATGATTATATACAACATAGATTACATGGCTGTATACGTATTTCCATTGCTATTGTCCTTCATTTGGATTAACTATGTACTTTCAACCCGCTATCCAGATAGTCAATGACCTACTTTCAGAGTACGAGAGATGAAAAATGTGTAACAGTTCACAGGTTCGGACATAGACGCGACGGGGCACAACTTCAGCACGTCGATCCCTTTGCACATGGCGGTGGACCCCAGCTCGCGCGTCCTGCTGGCCACGCACATGAACGGCGCGCGGCTGCCGCGCGACCACGGCTACCCGCTGCGCGTCGTGGTGCCCGGCGCGCCCGCCGTCAGGAGCGTCAAGTGGCTCGGTGCGTATACATTTGCTAAGTTAGCAGAAGCCTAAAGAGCGTTTATGAATAGGGGAGGTAGTGCGTATAGTGTGTAGCTACCACAGACCCACAGTATGCTTAGTGCAAGTTTTCGGTCACAGAACACCGTCTCGAAAGCGTCTGCGTTAAAATGTCAAGTAGTATGAGAACAGTTTGTTACCGTTTCGATCCGCTAGTGGCGCTGCCAATTTTTCCATAGTAATTGAGACGTTTAACTACGTGACGTGAACGCGTTCGATATGTTTTTCGTGTCAAAAACTTACAACTTACTTACGGGGAAATTTCGGGCACAAGAGGCATTTCATCTTAGCCCGCTAGGTTGGCAACGCATCTGCAATCCCTCCGGGGTTAAGGGTGTCTATGAGCATTGGTGATCGCTTACCATCAGGTGACCCACTTGCTCGTTTGCCTTCCTACTCGCAAAAAAAAAAAAACAAAAAAAAATACACTAAAAAGTAGCGGAGTAGCAAGGTAAATATTTTGTGTTCATTAATGTCAGTTGTCTAAATAATAGTTTTGCCATTGCACAACAGATGTTAAAATAACTGCGTTGCAAAATGAACTCTGCCGAATGGGATTCAGGATTACGTGATTGAAAATGTGACTGATGGCAGCGGTACACTAGAGAAAATCATTCTGCTACTCGAACCGTCAAATTCAATTTGACGTTTATACACTGCGCAAAGCATAAAGGTGGCGCGCGTTCACATGCCACTTCGACTTTTCTCTTTCTTCTAGGAATAAAACGGTGTTTGTTACAGAGTCAATAACGATATCAGAAGACGAGAGCTCCTCCCACTGGCACCAGAAGGACTACCGCGCGTTCAACCCCTCCAAGACGTGGGAGACGGCGGACTTCGCCACCGCGCCGCCTGTCTACAGCCTGCCCGTGACGTCTGCCATCTGCGACCCCGCCGACGGCGAGACGGTTAAGATGAAAGACGGCTGCGTTGAAGTTAGAGGTAAGGGGCCATTCAAGTATTTATTTATAAGCTACTCACCTGCTATGGGTGGTGTAGGGGTATAGCACGCGTCACGGAATGACGAGGACCCGGGTTCGATTCCCGGCCATAGCTTTACTTTTCGGATTTTTCTATGTGTTCTAATTTTCAGTGTCGTTTAGAAATTATTTATAAGCCTTTTTATTCCGAATTCGCTACAATTTCAGTAACTGCATGTTGTTGTTGTTTTTTTTTTATTATTATTTTTTTTTTATTAAATTGTCGCGAAATTCGGCGTGCCTCATGGCATAGGCCTCGTCCGTGTATTGGAGTATTACGTAAGCAGATTTTTTACAATTATTTACCTCCCCCCCCTACCCCTAGTCAGCAAAAATAACAAACCTCTTCCCCCCCTCCCATGCTTATGTAATCATTGGTACCTATATGCATTTTTCTTTCAATGTATTCTGTTTTTTATAAATTTGTGGGTTGCCATTTGTGTGAAAAGGTAAATAATAACTGCTGACATAATCACGATATAGACCCCCCCCACCCACCATGTCATCAAAAATACGTAAAGCAAAGAGACAAGCGCTTACGTTACGTAAGTGCGTTCAAGTATTACTTAAGTTACGTAATACTTACTTGAACGCCCCTTAAGACAAAAGGTTGTCAGTTGTGTGTTGTCGAAAGACCACGCATATAGGTACGCATCATACTAATTTAAAATGTGGAAGACCGGCGAGATAGTGGATTTCGCCGCTACGCCGGGTGTGAGCTTGCTGGTCACTTTGGTCATTTATGAGACTGTTAGTTGGTTTGAAGGATGGCTGTGTTGAAGTTGAGCTAAAGAGACAAGGTCGGCTATGTAAAATCGAAAGACTAGCACGGATTCTACCCAGGGACCGGAACCGTTATTGATATACCTGTTAATATTGTTCCAATGTCGTTATTTTATTTCGTTCGATAATATATCGGTTAATTGATGGAACGACCAAAAAAAAATGGAAATGGTCTTGCTTACCGTTAAGTACAGAGAACGAAATTTTAACGTTCGCGTTAACGGAATAATACCGGTTAAACCCAACCGCCGCCGACATACGCCAAACGCTCCAGTAGTGGTGTAACAGAGACAGCAATACGAGTTCTATCTTGCTCTTGTTTCGTAATTTTCAATTTAACCGGTTAATTTCGTTCCCCAAAAACGAATGACGAACGAAAAGCGCACAAACCGGTATCTCAATTGAGATTGAGTTTTTAACCGGTAACCGCGAACGGAAACGGAATCCTTTTCGTTTTCGGGCGAGTGCACAATACTGGTTTCAAAAATTAACCGGTTTCCGGTCCCTGATTCTACCAGTTTAAAATATGGAAGACATATTGTTCAGGTTACGCGTATTCCGGTGGCGGGGCCAAGATCCTCCGCGTGGATGTGAGCGCGGACGGCGGGCGGTCCTGGTCAGAGGCCGAGTGTGTGACCAGCGACGACGCGCCGCCCTACCACTACTCGTGGGCGCTGTGGACCGCCAGCTTGCCCGCCGAGAGGGGGGAGGTGAGTAAGATGGAGAAGCGGCAAAAGGGCACTCAGAACACTCGCATACATTTCAAAAATCAAAATCAAAAGGTTTATTTTGAAAATAGGCCGCCAATGTATTTTTTTTCAAACTGCAAGCGCATTCGGAAATACCATCATTGCCCAGAATAATGCGCCGCAAGAAACTTGGCAGAAAGTCAGTTTTTCAGAATAAAATACATAAATTTACAACGATACCTATTTAAATTCTGCTTTACTTATAATACAATTGCCTGGCTCGTTTGCCTTCCTATTCATATAAAAAATAAAATAAAAGGGATATATAAGGTCCCCAAGTTAAGTAAGTATCAGGTACCTTAAATTATATTAGTCTATAGTAGAGATATAGTAAAATCTCTACTGATCTGGTGGTACTCGTTTGCTTGTGTAACATGAAGCCCCAATTTAACGACTTTCTATCGAGTTGGCAACACCGCATCTTACTCTCTTAGCTTAGTTAGTTCATACTTTGGGTAGGTTCTTTTTTGTTTTCCAGTAAAATATGTTTCATATAAAATTTTCTCTCTAGATGGAGCTCTGGGTGAAAGCGACGGACAGCAATTTCAACACACAACCGGAAAAGTTTGACGACATTTGGAACATACGCGGGATACTCAGTAACGCGTATCATAAGATCAAAATAAATGTAACCTAGATCAAATAATAGTATTAAGGGAACACATTGGTAAGCATGGCTTTCTGGGCGATAGTTATTTTTGTAAGATTATGGACCTGTCTCACCACTCCTTAACTGTCAGTTATCTATGATTCCGTCTCTATTTATTACTACGAAACAGACAGAGACGTCATCATAAATAACTGACAGTTAAGGAGTGATGAGACAGGCCCTATGTGTTTTATAATTATTATACTTACGGCTGGGGGGCTACTATAAGTATTACCATCTCTCTCAGTCACAAATTAATAACTATTCGAACTTCGAAAATCTGTATCGTGTATAATACATACACGAAAGATTCTCGAATACATACGCGAATAGATTCGCTTCCCATTACACTTCAGTTTAATACCGTTTTTATAAAATCACTGAACACAACAACTATAAAACAAAACTCGTAAGTAATTTAGTGATCATTATAAACTAACTTAAAAATTAAATTTTAGATAAGTACAAGCTTTTTTGTTGACTATACTTTTTGTTGACTGTACTTGCATTGTCATCCATCCTACATTATGTGAACCAAATTTCAAGTCAATTGGACCAATCGTTGAAGAGTTCCCTCCTGCGGAGACGGCCCTGGCTGTACTGTACCACTAGTATTCAACTACCAGAGTATTGCACAAGTATGCAAAATTTCAGCTCAATCTGTTGAAGATATCTGCATCAAAATTAAACATAAGTATGTTGTAAGTTAATGAAAAGCTTGTACAAATAAATTGACTCTTCTCCCATCACGAATCTTTAGAAGGTTCGCGGAAAGGGCATCACAACTTCATTTCGAAGAAATAGTACCTAACCAATAACAATACCTAGTCGAGGCACTGGGTCCCACGGAGGGCGAAGAAGCAATTAGATATCGACTATTTACTCGCTCATGAAAGGAACAAAATATTTATAGTTGATCGCTGGCTGTTCACACCACCAACGAGGACTTCCTCCCTTTTAGAAAGAGCCAGCGACAACTTGCTTCTCGCTCATCGTCGGCGGTGCAGTGCCTGAGACTGTTCAGTTCCGTAAGCAATGCAAACTTAGTTAACTTGGCCGTACCTACTGGTATTATTAAATAGAGACCGAGAGTTAGAGAGAACTGTCTCGTTAATTACTTAAGACTCTCTCGACCACTCTCTGGAGGTGCAACTAATAATATTATATTAATAATGTCATAATCTTAAAAACAAATGTAATTTTGAACAAGAATAGGTACTGTTAGTACTTAGATGTATGTTTCTTAATTGTCTACATATAATATTCCACTTATTTATTCTGTTAGAACACGACTTGGCTGTTTCAATGGTTGTAATAAAGATAAGTACATTTTTATTGTTATTTTTCTTGTTGATATGTAGGTAAATAAATGACTGTATAATTTAAAATTGAATTTTATTTCAAACACTTTCAAAACGTTCAGAATTGAAGTTATCTTGTTTTGTGCCAATTATGCCCCAAGTTCAACATTCGTATATTGTAGATTTACTATCTAAAAATCAACTACTAATACAATAGTGATCAAAGGTCACCTACGCCAGTTATACGACACTAACCTTCGCAATTAATGTTTAATGTTAACTGTTTATTAAGATAACTCAAATGATACTGTCATCAAACCAACTAACTTATCTCCCATTATCAGTACAGACAGTCTAAACAGAGAACGAGTGCAAAATGCTCGCTTTGAAAAACCTCCAACCGGTATTATTAAAAGTATTGAAAAGCCAAAATGTTAAAATACACACACACAGTGTGTTGTTGAGGCCTAACACACTTAAACTGGTAGTGAGTGGACAAACTCTGCAGTATCCTTATGTTTGGCTGAGAGACAACTGTCAGTGCGAATTATGTTTCCACCAGTCCGCCAAAAGCAGAATGATTGACTGGAGCAAGTTCAACTTAAAAGTGAAGGTGAAAGATGTAAACACGGACGAGAAATGTGTCAAACTCACATGGGACGACGGACATGTTTCTGAGTTTGACCTAAACTGGTTAAAATTTCGAAATTTTACGGCAGAGAACAAGAAGTTATATGATAACACAATTTTTAAGCCCAAGAAAACCACATGGGATGGTAAAGACTTTCAAAAGGTATGTACTAAACATGATTACAATGAAATCCTCAACTTGGATAAAGCTCTTTTCAACTGGTTGCACAATCTATCAGTTTACGGAGTTGCTTTAATTCAGAATACGCCAGATTCTGCTGTTGCTATTGACAAAATAATAGACACTATAGGATTCACAAGAAGAACACATTACGGTGTCAAATTCATAGTACAAAATGTTGCGAACACAAGCAATGTAGCGTATCTTTCCACAAATTTGCAAGTACACACGGATTTGCCTTACTATGAATATTGCCCTGGTGTGAATATGCTGCATTGCTTACAGCAAACTCAGAGTAAGGGAGGAGAAAATCTGCTCAGCGACAGTCATTTTGTTGCGTTGTACATGAAGAAGAACCATCCGGAAGAGTTCAAGTTGCTAACTGACGTAGAAATAGAATGGTGCGACATCGGTACGGAAGATGGGAATGAATTCTTCAAACTATACAGATCCCCGGTCCTAGTTTTGGACAGACATGGAGAAATAATTCGGGTGAATTTCTCTGTACCGCAAAGAGGAAACTATTTCCCTGGACCTTTAGAGCAAGTGGAGCCTTGGTACGAAGCGTGGGCACTATTCCTGAGTCTGAACCATCAGTTCTCTGCCAAGTTTAAAACGAAGGCTGGGGACATTTTAACCTTTGATAACATAAGGTTGCTGCACGGACGAAATGCATACGAAGACAGCTCTACTAATGTTAGGAAGCTGATCGGAGCTTACGTTGATTGGGATGAGATATATTCACGGTGGAGGACCCTGAAAGTCAAGTTGGAGAACATAAATGGGGTATAAGTGGAAATAATTATATTATATTTTTACTATCACTTTGTAAATCAACAATGCAGTGCCAGTTTATAAACATTCCCAAATAATTAAATTATTTCATTAAAAATACAATGAAAATGGTAAACCAGTCATTCCTAATAATTATCACAAATATAATCTTCTTATAAGCAAAACTCTATTTTAATTCAATGTAAGCATCAATATTATAACACCTTACACTAAAACTTCTTAGTGGAATAATATTATTTGTTTCCTCAACTCCTTCCTTTGCTTCAATAAGTGGAAAATCTTCTAGATCAGGATTATTAGCCATAGCAATCGCATTCGATTCATTGGTATGAATTAATATAGAGAAACTGCAATCATCGGGAACAATGAACTCGCTACTTTTACTGGCTAAGTTTAAGCAGAACGCTCGCAAATTCTGTTCAGCTTGAATAAGATAGGCGTCCGAAGTCTCATCAAACTGTGGTCGCTTGTCGAAATCAAACACAAACTTAATAATGGGTTCATACTTGTTATCTGTGACCAAAAATTCAGTGCGACTCAGCTGCTCATTTTTCAAGCATTCCGTTATACTTTTGAGGCAAAGATCAATGTACTGATTGATCTCAGGATGCGTGCAACGATATACCACGACACCGTACTTTCTTCTTGTTTCGAAAACGCTTTTGGGATACACTTCAGCGTAGTATAAGATGTTGTGGAAAGCTACGGCCAGGAATTCAATGGTGATGTCGACGAAACAATTGTCAGTCATGGTGGCAGGCAATCATTAAAAATATTAAAGCAATAAAGTTCGAAATTTCTTTAATAAAATAGAATGTATGTTTCATTCGATTCGCGCTAAAATTACGATCGTTCGTTACTGTCAGTCAAGTCGAGTCAAGTGTCAATGTCAATCTTCTTCTGAAAGTGCCACTCCATTACTGGAGGCTGGCCGTTAGCTCTGAAAACTTCTCTCTATCTTGAGCCATCCGGAACAGTTGCTCTGCACTGTTGATTCCGGTCCACTCCCTAATATTCCGTAATGTCAATGTCAAGTTTTAATTCAAAATTAACCTAAATTTCAATAGAGTGGCAACCAAAAAGCTAATTAAAAAGCATCTTATTCCAACACCGCAAAGCTTATATTACATTACTTGCTGAAATTACTCTGTAGTAAAATAAAAAATATCGTACTTAGCCAACGTGACTAGCCCGATGCGTTCCGTTCTACACAGCAAAATGAGATAAACCTAAATCCTTAGCCTAAATCTTTTTATGAAAGAGGCATGATTATTCAGCTTACTCCTTGATGTTTTTAATTGTGACAATTGTGTTACTGAGGAATGTTAAACTCATGGCATGGCTCGTTAGGATCATAGCGAATGGAACAAAGTAGTCTCTGCCTCTGCCTAACCCTATCCTATGGGAAAGAGGTGTAACAGATGCCGGTGCGTACGGTTCATTGAAGGCATAAAAGGGATATTTTTTTAAAATAAAGGAAATATCAACTTAAAGAAAGAATTTATTTACCATAATTCATTTAAATATTTTACACTACAAATGTTCTGTGAATTGGATGCTTTACTTGTCCGTGTCTGGAATAGATTCAAGTCCCTGCAATATAAAAAAAAGTTAAAGCACAGCAGCTGATTGTTCACAATAGTTCACATAGGCTATAATACTTGACTTAAAAAAAAAAACAGAAGACCTTTTCTGGCTTCACTTTTTTGTAGACTTTTTTGTACTTAAAACCCATATTGTAGAACAAAATTGGGATTTTGTATCCATTTTGAGTAACCCACTTTTGTATAACATTATGACATGGTCATAGAAACATTATTATTGTAACAAGCACTGCTTCAATAAAAACTTTTATAGTTACCTACCTTGTCATTATTGCACAACTTACATTAACTTTGTAGGGGTTACCAGTGAGCCTCATGTCACGCTGGTAATTATGGCGGTCCCACCTGTCAAGCATGCTGCGTCTGTAATGCTGAAAGTAAACAATTTAATGTCAGTTACTTCATGACATGGCAGTATGCTGCAAATTCCAGTCCTTCAATTTGGAAGAAACATTGCACTTCTGTCTTCAAATATGTAAAATAGGAAAACCAAATAACTATTTGGGCTAAGAAGACATTATTTTTGTGCATAAGCTGTGTAGTTAACCTGAAGAATATCAATCTGGCATATCTCCCCCCACCCCTGCTTCAGTGCCTTCAGTCTTCCTTCACCTACATATCTAGTATTACACGGTCCTAACTAAAGCAAGAGGAATATCTGTGACAAATTGAAGATAAAAACGCGGGAACTTGATTCATAAACATAGAAGCTTTAGTTGATTTCAACCTTAACTAAAGAGGTTTCATTGCTTTTATCGTTTATCTGTGCAAAAGTTAAATCGAAGTGTTACCTAATAGGTTGTTTATGTTTTGTACTCACATTGCCTAGCATCAAATTGTGACAATGATAAAGGCCCCATCCAGGCAAGCCTAGAGCTGCTGTGATGATGCAGAAACTTGGTAGAATTTCGTACCACATCCTAGCAAGTACTCGAACAAAATATTGCAGAAATATTGTACTCGTTCGCAAAGTGACAGTAGACTGTGTGTTGCCGGTTAATGTGTTACATGTAAAAGTTAAAGACAGTGTTGTCCAGAAGAAAAGTAAGTGTGATTTTGCATTTCCAATATTTTAAATACAGATTGAATTTTGATGCGTGTTGCATCATGTTTAGAAAAATACGTAGAGGTTCTGTACCTATAATACTTTAAACTATTCATTCAGAACACGAAAATTAAGTGTGATAGTTTCATTCAACTTACGTTTCCCAAAACTAAATAATGAGCCCACCAAAGACCTAACCCTGGGAGGCCCAAAGAGGCCAATATAATGGTATAAGCTGGAAGTATATTGAACCACATTGTAACAATTAATTTACACAGCAATTTCCTAATTTTCTAAGCTGTTTGACAACTTTGACATCTACGAGTCACCGAATTTAGTTGTTTTCCTGCATTTTGGCACATCATTATTTTATGGCCAGTTACCAACAAACCTCTGCAGCTTTGTAAACTTTTTAAGCTTTGTTTGTAAAACAATACCGCTTCAAATTATTATAATGGACGTCATACTTTATAATTGTTTTAAATTTTAATTTTTACATTGCAACACTAGATATCGGGTCATCAAAAATGGCAGACGTACCGATCGACTGTGAATTCCCTGTTTGGGGATTATTGCCGAAAAAAGAGACAGGGGTTGTCTCTTTTCTGAATAAAAATCCTGTCTACGATGGCCGAGACACCATTATTGCTATATTTGACTCCGGCGTCGACCCGGCCGCGTCCGGTCTCGAGGTACGAAAGTTGTCTTGTCATGGTTTGTTTCGTTGCTATTTTAAATCGGTTTTTGTTAAATATTATGGGTTGTTTTGGGTTGTAGGTGACCAGTACTGGTGAAACGAAGGTTATAGAGAGGTTCGACTGCAGTGGTTGCGGCGATGTGGACACTAGTACGGTTATCCGGAAAGTTGTTGACGGATGCATTACCGGCCTAACTGGCCGTACACTGAAGGCAAGTACCCATTCGTGACGCAACAAACAGCTATAAAAACGTCCCTAATCACTTGTTGCATCTAATTCGTGTGCAAGCCGCATAAAAACAGGTTAACAAACTTGATACAATATATTTTTTTTTAATATTTTACCAGATTCCAGAGACATGGAAGAACCCAACTGGCGAATGGAGAGTGGGTGTACTATACCCCTTTAGTTTGTATCCTTCAAAATTGAAGGAGCGGATGCAGGAGCACAGAAAAGAGCATTTATGGGATATTGGCCACAAGCCAGCTTATGCCGAGGCCAACAAACAATTGCAAGACTTTGAGAATGATGTTGGTAAGTATTTTTATTTAAATTACAATCATTACTTGCAGATCCTGGCAGTTTATTGAACTTTTTTTCTGTCCTTGTCCTTAAGTCTTTTGTTTATTAAACAACTTTAGAAATTTGTCCATATCTTAATCCGTCCGTTAGAAAAAAAAACCTGTTTATCTATATATATAAAATTCAAAGTCCTGACTTGACTGACTGACTGACTGACTGACTGACTGACTGACTGACTTAACTATATATCAACGCACAGCCCAAACCACTGGACCTAGAGACTTGAAATTTTGCACATAGATACCTTATACAATGTAGGCACCCACTAAGGAAGGATTTTTGGAAATTCCCACGGGATAAGGAAAAAACGGGATTTATATATTCGATTCCGAGTGACCCTATCTCAGTAACTATAATAACTAGACTCTTCAAATTTGATACACAAGTAGATGATTACAAAACTAAGAAACTAATTTCAGGATTTTTGGAAATTCCCACGGGATAAGTAAAAAAACGAGATGTATACATTTAGTTCAACGAAATCCTATGAACCATAATTACTAGACTCTTCTAATTTGGCATGGAAGTAGGTGATTATAATAGTAAAAAAAAGTTTTAAGGATTTTCGGAAATTCCCACGGGAACGGGAAAAACGGGACTTTTCGTTTTACTGGTTGTAGAAAGCTGAAATTCGGCATTAAGAGAGCATTTCCCGAAATTCTTACGGGAACGGGAAAAAACGGGATCGAAAAAGCTGTCACACTAATATTAGGCCCAAGTTTGTGAATCTGTGTGTGTATGTTTGTTACTTCTTCACGCGAAAACGGTCGGACAGATTTACATGAAATTTGGAACGGAGATAGCTTTCACCCCAGATTAACACAAAGGCTACTTTTTATTCCGGATGATTGAATAGTTCCCGCAGGATAGCGATGAAAGGTCGTAGCTGCCTAGAGTTACAACGTAAATAATTATTGCGGAAATAATTATCAACATCAGTCTTTAATCTAATTCTACGCGGACGAAGTCGCAGGCACAAGCTAGTTTGTAATATGACCCTTTTTTTTTTTTTTTTTTTTTTTTTTTTTTTTTTTTTTTTTTTTTTTTTTTATGTGAATAGGAAGGCAAACGAGCAAGTGGGTCACCTGATGGTAAGCGATCACCACTGCCCATAGACACCCGCAACCCCGGAGGGATTGCAGATGCGTTGCCAACCTAGAGGACTTAGATGAAATAAATGAAACATTGTCACAGATATGTGTTTTCAAACAGTATCAAAGAATCCCACTCTCAGTTTGGAGGATAAACTGCTCAAGGAGGAACTGGAGGCCAGGGTAGAGGTGCTGCAAACTGCCGAGAAGAAATACACTGACCTCGGACCCACTTACGACTGTGTGCTGTTCCACGACGGAACAGTGTGGAGGTAATGAGACCTGCAGATCTGTAGGCTTATTGTCTAACTCGCTCGCAATCGCCATCGTGTTCATTTTGCCAGTACTTGTATGAATGTGACAGCTAGCTGATTCCGATGCCAATTGTCAGCCCATACATGAACTGTCAAAATGAACACGGTGGCGATCGCGAGCGAGTTAGACAATAAGCCTAATGTGCTCTAGTCATTATTTTGTAGCTATTTACGAGTAAATGTACGGTCAGCATCAAAAGTAGCTGGGCACTTTTGTACTTTGTCACATTAACTATTAATTTGAAAGAGTTGAGATATTTATAAATAAATTTTGTATGAAAATAATTTAGCTTTTCTTTCGTCCGTTTCTCAACAACTTTTATGTGTGGGAGTCTATAGGTTCCACTTTTATTTGCAGGGCGTGCATAGACACATCGGAGACTGGGGAGCTGGCCTCGGGGCCGTGCCTCGGAGAGTACAGCGTGACCCACGAGCACTCGCACCTCACTCCCATCGATGAGATGACTGTCAGCATCAATGTGCATGACGAAGGGCGCACTCTTGAGGTTGTTGGGATGTGCTGTGAGTTACCAATAAACCCTAGTCGTCCCTAAATTAAAAGTTGATATGCTGAAAAATTCCAGTATAATTTGAATACACTTCATACATAATTCTCTCATCATCTCAGCAACCCACGGCACGCACGTAGCAGCGATCGCGAGCGGCTACTTCCCTGACGCTCCTGACAAGAACGGAGTCGCCCCGGGCGCCAAGATAGTCTCCCTCACGATAGGGGACAGTCGGCTCGTCTCCATGGAGACCGGCACGGCGCTCGTGCGCGCCTGCATCAAGGTCATGGAGCTCAGCGAGCGGATGAAGATCGACGTCATCAACATGAGCTACGGGGAGCACGCGCATTGGTGTAATACGGGGTGAGTTGTGCCTGGGATAGTGTCCCTCGCGATAGGGGACAACGGCCACTCCGTGTAAACTACATGGAGTTTTATTTTTATTTTCATGCTCGTTTTGGCCTACGGCTTTGCTTGTGTTTTAGATCTGACATTGTATATTTCAGTATTTCCCAAAAATCTTACTATTGTCTTCATTTATCTAGCATGAAAAAATTAATATTTACCCGTTTAAAATGTGTTCATGCCTCTAGTCTTGGTAACGGCTACGGTATGCTTAAGTGCTAGTTCCGTGGATTGGACAAAAAATGGATAAAAAATGGCCTATTTGTTATTCTAGAGATCCAATTATTTTTTTAAACTGTAGGACTGTAGGTACCTATTGATTAAAATGGATAACTACTTTGGTACAGTCACCAGGATAAATAAGTGATCATTTTTGTACCTTGTCGCTTTCAGTCGTTACATGATTTCGTATGGTTTTTCAAACATGACTTTAAAGTGACAAGGTACAAAAGTGATCACTTATTTATGCTGGTGACTGTACCATCAGCCAAATATGTGGTATACCACCCTAAGGCTAAAATTCCTTTGCACGTCACAATATATAACGTCGATGAGACAGGCTGTCAACTTGAAAGTTCGACTTTAGCGACATTTTCATTTGATAGGAATATGGATGAAAAGTGGTAGACCACTTATTTGGGCGACCGTACCCCATCATACAGTGAGGTCAAGTCATTTTATATTCATGCAATGATCAACGCAAACATAACCGGAATCGTGTATCACCTCTCTCCAAGGCATCTTCTTCAGTCGACTGTCAGAGTGACTCAGAATACGTGTCCGGTTATAATATCTCTGGGAGTGTGCTGGGAAAGGCCTCGTTATGGTTGGAGTGCATAACATCCCACTCGCAAAACGTACTTCATTAAAATTACGTCCAATTTGCAAAACTTGCAAAATTTGCAAATTAAAGATTATATAGTCATTATCAATATTAGCATCTTATCAATTTAAATATTGTGCCTACCTGTTTTAATTAGTTTGTATTATTATTTTCTTTTTACTTTAGTAATATTTTTATTTTTATTATTATTAATTATTTACAAGGACATAAATATTGCTATGTCGTATGTGTATGTGTGCTAAGTTAGGTATTAGGTAGGTATATTGTTAAGCTTATGGATTTCCGTTTTCTTTTGTTGTTTTATTTTTTCATTTACTGTCTAGTTACAGGCTAGCAGCGTCGAAGTTCCTAAAACGTCCCCATAGCGAGCCTGTGGGGACGGAAGTGATACATGCCCTCGGTACCGCTCTGCTTTCAGAGCATGACATGAGCGCGTGTGAGCCAACATTGGGGGCGGCAGACGTAAGCTTGCCTTCGGAATCCAAAAGCTTATCAGTTACTTACTTGACATGAAATGCATATTTCATATTTTTTATTATATATAATATATTTTTTTTTGCTCTTTTTCTCATCGACATTGGAGATATCTCCAATTAACTTATTTGACGGTGGAGGCGTTTTACACCTCCACTGAACTTAGATTATTTTTATTCACTTTTTGCTTTCTCTTTCTTATCATTATCGCATATTTTGTTTCGCTTTGACCAGTAGAGACTTTATACATCTCTACTATAGACCAATGTAATTTAAGGTACGGTCTTAACTTAGGGAGCTTTTACATCCCTTTTATAAAATGTATTAATTGTATTAGGTAAGTTAAGTAGAATTTAAGTACTATTGTAAATCTATTTTATTTTGAAAAAATGACTTTCTGCCAAGTTTCTTGCGGCGCATTCTTCTTGGCAATGATGGTCTTTCCGAATGCGCTGGTAGATTAAAAAAAAGACATGTAAAAGAGCCCTCGGCGGCCTATTTGCAAAATAAACTTTTGACTTTTTTTGACTTTTTGAAACGTCTTCTCTGCAAATGGTACCTTATGTAAAATACCCCATTCGCAAAACGTCCCTTCTGAGAAAGCCCCGTTCGCTAAAAGTCCCTACTGCATAACGCCCCATTCGTAAAACGTCCCGTCTGCGAAATGACCCATTCGCTAAATGTCCCGTCTGGAAAAAGCTTGTTTCAGTAGAGACTTACGAGTAGGAGTCTTCTCATGGGATAAGAGATGGCCATTTTGCGAAAGGGTCGTTTTGCAAACGGGTCATTTTGCGAAAGGGACGTTTTGCGAAGGGATCATTTTGCGAAAGGGACGTTTTGCGAACGGGACTTTATTTATGTGAAGGGACGTTTTGCGAACCGGCCCTTTGCAGAAGGGTCGTTTTGCGTAAGGGGCATTTAGGAAAGGGACATTTCGCGAAAGGCACAAAGGGACATCATGCGAGTGGAACGTTATGCGCTTAAACCTTATATGTCAGTTAGCAAAGTGTTATCGTTGCAGGCGCGTGGGCGACGTGATCTGCACCGTGGTGAACCGCTACGGCGTGTCGTGGGTGGTGTCGGCCGGCAACCACGGGCCCGCGCTCTGCACGGTCGGCGCGCCGCCCGACATCGCGCAGCCCGTGCTCATCGGTACGTAGCGCGGCGAGCAGCCGGCGGCCGGCCGAGCGCCAGCGAGTGTGTCGTGGGGGTGTCGGCCGGCAACCACGGGCCCGCGCTCTGCACGGTCGGCGCGCCGCCCGACATCGCGCAGCCCGTGCTCATCGGTACGTAGCGCGGCGAGCAGCCGGCGGCCGGCCGAGCGCCAGCGAGTGTGTCGTGGGGGTGTCGGCCGGCAACCACGGGCCCGCGCTCTGCACGGTCGGCGCGCCGCCCGACATCGCGCAGCCCGTGCTCATCGGTACGTAGCGCGGCGAGCAGCCGGCGGCCGGCCGAGCGCCAGCGAGGGCTTCTATGGTGCTACTCGAGAGTTATTGTAGTTTTTTCTCTCAAATATTACAAAGAAAAAAGTAGATATTTTTTTAATTGTTTTTGTTTCTTAGTTAATTATGTTTGTTGACCAGGTGTGGGAGCTTACGTGTCCCCGGAGATGACGTCGGCGGCGTACTCGATGCGCGCCAAGGTGGCGGGCGGCGCGTTCAGCTGGAGCTCGCGCGGGCCCGCGGCCGACGGGGCGCCCGGGGTCACCGCGTGCGCGCCCGGCGGCGCCGTCGCCTCCGTGGCCAGGTACACTAGCCACTAGTACACTACACGAGGCGCGTTCAGCTGGAGCTCGCGCGGGCCCGCGGCCGACGGGGCGCCCGGGGTCACCGCGTGCGCGCCCGGCGGCGCCGTCGCCTCCGTGGCCAGGTACACTAGCCACTAGTACACTACACGAGGCGCGTTCAGCTGGAGCTCGCGCGGGCCCGCGGCCGACGGGGCGCCCGGGGTCACCGCGTGCGCGCCCGGCGGCGCCGTCGCCTCCGTGGCCAGGTACACTAGCCACTAGTACACTACACGAGGCGCGTTCAGCTGGAGCTCGCGCGGGCCCGCGGCCGACGGGGCGCCCGGGGTCACCGCGTGCGCGCCCGGCGGCGCCGTCGCCTCCGTGGCCAGGTACACTAGCCACTAGTACACTACACGAGGCGCGTTCAGCTGGAGCTCGCGCGGGCCCGCGGCCGACGGGGCGCCCGGGGTCACCGCGTGCGCGCCCGGCGGCGCCGTCGCCTCCGTGGCCAGGTACACTAGCCACTAGTACACTACACGAGGCGCGTTCAGCTGGAGCTCGCGCGGGCCCGCGGCCGACGGGGCGCCCGGGGTCACCGCGTGCGCGCCCGGCGGCGCCGTCGCCTCCGTGGCCAGGTACACTAGCCACTAGTACACTACACGAGGCGCGTTCAGCTGGAGCTCGCGCGGGCCCGCGGCCGACGGGGCGCCCGGGGTCACCGCGTGCGCGCCCGGCGGCGCCGTCGCCTCCGTGGCCAGGTACACTAGCCACTAGTACACTACACGAGGCGCGTTCAGCTGGAGCTCGCGCGGGCCCGCGGCCGACGGGGCGCCCGGGGTCACCGCGTGCGCGCCCGGCGGCGCCGTCGCCTCCGTGGCCAGGTACACTAGCCACTAGTACACTACACGAGGCGCGTTCAGCTGGAGCTCGCGCGGGCCCGCGGCCGACGGGGCGCCCGGGGTCACCGCGTGCGCGCCCGGCGGCGCCGTCGCCTCCGTGGCCAGGTACACTAGCCACTAGTACACTACACGAGGCGCGTTCAGCTGGAGCTCGCGCGGGCCCGCGGCCGACGGGGCGCCCGGGGTCACCGCGTGCGCGCCCGGCGGCGCCGTCGCCTCCGTGGCCAGGTACACTAGCCACTAGTACACTACACGAGGCGCGTTCAGCTGGAGCTCGCGCGGGCCCGCGGCCGACGGGGCGCCCGGGGTCACCGCGTGCGCGCCCGGCGGCGCCGTCGCCTCCGTGGCCAGGTACACTAGCCACTAGTACACTACACGAGGCGCGTTCAGCTGGAGCTCGCGCGGGCCCGCGGCCGACGGGGCGCCCGGGGTCACCGCGTGCGCGCCCGGCGGCGCCGTCGCCTCCGTGGCCAGGTACACTAGCCACTAGTACACTACACGAGGCGCGTTCAGCTGGAGCTCGCGCGGGCCCGCGGCCGACGGGGCGCCCGGGGTCACCGCGTGCGCGCCCGGCGGCGCCGTCGCCTCCGTGGCCAGGTACACTAGCCACTAGTACACTACACGAGGCGCGTTCAGCTGGAGCTCGCGCGGGCCCGCGGCCGACGGGGCGCCCGGGGTCACCGCGTGCGCGCCCGGCGGCGCCGTCGCCTCCGTGGCCAGGTACACTAGCCACTAGTACACTACACGAGGCGCGTTCAGCTGGAGCTCGCGCGGGCCCGCGGCCGACGGGGCGCCCGGGGTCACCGCGTGCGCGCCCGGCGGCGCCGTCGCCTCCGTGGCCAGGTACACTAGCCACTAGTACACTACACGAGGCGCGTTCAGCTGGAGCTCGCGCGGGCCCGCGGCCGACGGGGCGCCCGGGGTCACCGCGTGCGCGCCCGGCGGCGCCGTCGCCTCCGTGGCCAGGTACACTAGCCACTAGTACACTACACGAGGCGCGTTCAGCTGGAGCTCGCGCGGGCCCGCGGCCGACGGGGCGCCCGGGGTCACCGCGTGAATTAAGTGGATCGTCAGGACTTTAATTTAAAAAAATACTTTATTTACTTATTTTTATTCAAACTAACAGAGTAACAATCCAGTTTTACAGTTAAGAGTATTCTAACTTAAAAATAATTAATTACTACTATTTATACTAATATTATGCATTTCAGCATTGACGTATTGTCCTCAATTCGGCAGTGCTGAAGATGCGTTAGTTATTGCTGATAAAGGAGATGTTAGGGCTGTCAACACCTTTAACTCCTCCCTCCCCAAGAGAGAAATTACCTGAAGGAGGCTTAGTCGGCTTCAGATAATTTCGTTTGAAAACTATGAAATATAATTTAAAAGACAAATAACTAAAGGCTATCGCTGATGCTATAACATATAGTATTATGGTCCATACACTGGCTTTATAATTAATGAAGAAATCACTATCTTTATTTTCACTGTTAAATTTAACACTATTGAGGATGTCTCTTATGTCACCGAAGTCCACGCCTCGAAGATCCACTTCCTTGTCATCTCTCTGGGTCTCGATCTGGAGCTCTGGTAACGTAACTGGTGGTAGATTATATATTGTTTTTGTAGAATTGCTAACTGCTTTTATAATGATGTTGTCTATTTTTGTTTCGCAATGTTTATTCGGAGTTAGTATGAAAGTTCCTTCTAGGTTGTGGCTCGATGCTTCGTCTCCGCAGGTCTCGGTCAGTACCGTACTTTTTCGCGTATAAAGTAACCAATGGTCGGATGTGATTTTTTGAATAACTTGTTCTTCGGTTTTGATCAGTTGCTGGTTGCAGTCCACAAGGTTGTCCCGTAGTAACATTAGCTGTTCGATGCATGTCGCTGTTGGCTGCTGTACTATGTCGTCCTCGGTACAGATGAACTTGTTTTCTTCCATTTCCTCGCAATATTTAGCTACGGGTCTGAGCATAAATCTATTCATCATAAGGTAAGGATATTTGGGAATGATAGCAAGGGTTTGATGTTTGTCTGGGTTATATATTGGGATAGGAACAACTTTGTAGTAAATATATGTGTTTTTCTCTATTAGTGGAATTTCCAATACAAATGTTAAATGACCATTACTGATATATGATTTTAACTCTATACTACGTTCTATATTAAGTAGATTTTCTTTAGAAACAGGATATGTTAGGGTAGCATGTTTTTCGATATCTATGAGAATATTAAATAATTCAGTCGAATTTATTACAGATTGGTGTAGAGTACTTAATTTGCTGAAGGCAATAGCAGTTTCAATTTCCTGTATAATATTATAAATGGTTCGAAAGTTATTTAGGATTTGGTACACACTGTTCATCATAGACATAATATTAAAATGTTTAATTTCATCCTTCTGAATGTTTTCCAATTGTTTGGTTTTATGGTCCAAGTGTTTAACATTAAAATTAATATCATCTGAAACGTTAACTAACTTATCAAATGCCCTTTGCATTAATGTAACCTTATTTTCTACAGAAATTTCCTTATGTTTTAAACTACCTATTATTGAGTTAAATCTAACGGCGTCGTCGTTGTCTAAATTTCCCGTTATTATTTTTACTACCGATCCTAATGGGTTAAGAATGCCTCTTTTTACTCTCGTTGATGGCAAAATTTGGCGTAATCTATCTCTAGATAAATCTATAAAAGAATCAACTTGGATTTCCAAACCCATTAGTTCTTTTCGAGATTCACTATTACTATCGATAAGGTGCTTTAACTTGTTATACTGCTCTAAATTACTTTCGAAAAGTGCACTTATATATTCTAAATCTATTACTTTAATTATACTCCAAGAGCTAGTCCTCATCAGAGCTGTACCTATCCTGACTGGAGCTATCCCTGGATTCCGCTCCAGGTTTTGGATGTTGAGGCTGCATCCCTGATGTGCCAGGACCGTCAGTAATATCACACGCCACCTGTGGAGGTCGTTTCATATTTTTAACTGCTACGCGAGTGTTTCGCTTTTTAACCTGCACGGGGATAATATTTCTAACTGGTGTGCCTGTTACTTTGGCCTTCTCATATCTAGGAAGTTGTTTAGCTTTACGGACTCGAGTGTCCTTCATAAATATGACATCACCTTCCTTGATTTCGGGTGGGGTTTCACCGCCTTTCTTCTCCCTAACTTTAACTTTATCATTAACTAATTTTTCACTAACATATTCATATAGGACTTTAAGTCTCTTTCTATGGTCCTGAAGTAATTTTTGTAGGAGGTTTCTCTCTCTATCTATATTGAATGGGTTACCGGAGTCTGTATGC
This sequence comes from Pandemis heparana, assembly GCA_963854515.1. Classification (NCBI taxonomy): domain Eukaryota; kingdom Metazoa; phylum Arthropoda; class Insecta; order Lepidoptera; family Tortricidae; genus Pandemis; species Pandemis heparana. The sequence continues at coordinate 18,200,516 of OY978007.1, read as the reverse complement.
CCGAAAACAATTTCAAACGGTGTAAACGTTGTCGCGCTATGAATAGTACTATTATATGCCATGATAGCATATGTCATAACTGACGCGGCATCTAATTCGCTTTTATCGTATTTAGCTAAACGATAAATTTCTATTATAGTCGAATGAAATCGTTCTACTATTGACATAGAGCTAGGGTTGTTCGGAGTACCTATGTGTAACTCTATTTTGTACAAGGCTAACAATTCCTTCATGAGGTCATTGTTAAACTCTGCCCCTGAGTCACAGCTGAGCTTTTGGGGTATGCCATAGATACTGAAATACTTAATTAAAGCTCTTACTACCTCCGGAGTGCTACGGTTAGGTATGGCTATTGCTTGGCCTAGCTTACTGAAAGCGTCTACTGCGGTCAAGTAATACTTGCCTTCAATAAATAGAAGGTCCATGAAAATTTCTTGGAATGGGGTTTCTTGGGTCTGGGTAAGTTGAATATGTGGTTTGATAGGTTTTCTTTCATACTTCATCTTACGACATTGTTCACATGCATTGATTATTGCGGAAATCGTTTCTTTCATATTGTTCCACCAATAATGCCTTTTAATTTTCGCTAGTGTCTCATTTATACCCCTATGGCAAGTTTTACCTTCGTGGTACTGAACTGTAATTGATTTTTGGTCCTCTTCTGATTCTGTTAAATTAACAACCCGTTCGGTACATTCTATTAGGTTTTGCGTTCCTTTTTTGTAAAGTTTCGTCACGACGCAACTAAAGGTTTTTCTGAACGCAGGTTCCTCAAAATACACATAATATTTATTTTTCATATTGGTGTATTCTTTTAAAAATTGCTTAACTAACTCAGGGCTGTTTATAGGCATATGTACTTCTAAAATTTTCTGCTTATTATTAGATATATCCTTAACACTAATACTATTTTTGAGCCAAGTGTAGACAAGAATTTGTCTAGGTTTCGTGTCTATGGCTTCGTTCATGATAGGAATACCTTCGTGTTCCCTATTAGAAATAGAATGGGCAGTGGCCCCGTCGTCAGAGTCTGAAATTTTCACAATTTCTATCTCAGGTTCTGGCGAATCTAGAGTGGGCTCTATATCTACCAGCATTTTTGTGGCTGCTTCGTTAACGAATTCGTCTAAATCAAAGTTTTCATCGTCTACGTTAACTTGCATGGACGCATCGTCGTCGTTTGTTATATTCAGTCTTATACGAGACAATGCATCGGCGTTTGTGTTTTGACTCCCTTTTTTATAACATATCTCGAAATTATATTCCTGTAACCTTAAACGCCATCTTGTAAGCTTACTATTGGGTTCTTTCAGTGAGTACAGCCACGCCAATGGTCTGTGGTCTGTAAAAATGGTAAACTTATTCCCGTATAAATAGGGTCTGAAATGCTTGACACCTTCTATTACTGCTAAAAGCTCTTTCTCTATCACACTATATCTTGCCTGCGTATCACTTAAGGTTTTGCTGAAATAAGCTATGGGTTTTTCTGACCCAATGGTCCCTTGGGATAAGACTGCACCGATCGCGAAGTTTGACGCGTCTGTTGTAAGGATAAACGGTTTCTTAAAATCTGGGAACTGTAATAATGGAGCATTCGTTAAAAGCTCTTTGCAAAGCTGAAAGCTTTTCTTGTATTCATCGTCTATCACAATCTTTTTTCCTTTCTTCAAACATACTGTAAAAGGTCTAGTTATCCTAGCGAAGTCTTTAATAAATTTCCTATAATAACCTACAAGTCCTAAAAAGCTTTTAATTTCAGTTGTTGTCTTCGGTAGCGGATAGTTAAGTACCGCTTCAATCTTATCATTGTTTGGTATAAGACCTTCGCTCGTAATGGTATGTCCTAGATAGAGGACTTCCTTCCTAAGAAAATGAGACTTATCTAACTGTACTTTTAAGTTTGTTTCCCTAAATCTATCAAATACAGCTCGAAGCTTAAGGATGTGTTCCTCCAAGCTTTTGGAAAATATTATGACATCGTCGAGGTAGACGAGGCAATGTAAGCCTTGTAAACCTCTGAGGACGTTGTCCATTGCCCGCTGGAACGTGGCTGGAGCCGTCTTTAAACCAAACGGCATTCTATTAAATTCGTAGTGGCCAAAAGGTGTACTGAAACCCGTTTTCGATTTGTCCTGTTGGTCCACCTCAATTTGGTGATACCCGCTGGCCAAGTCTAATGTGGTAAAATAAACACTTTTTCCTAACATATCGAACAAGTCGTTTATATTTGGCAAAGGATATTTGTCATCGACCGTAACGTCATTAAGGCGTCTATAGTCGACCACCATACGCCACTTTTGTTGTCCTGACATGTCGGCCTTTTTAGGAACTAGATGAACTGGAGCACTCCAAGGAGAATGTGACTCCTGGATTACGTTGTCCTTTAGCATTTTTTCTACCTGCCTTCTAATTTCCTCGGTTTGTACCGGGGGCATTCTGTGTGCCCTAATAAAAACTGGGTCCTCGTTAACTGTCCTAATCTTATGTTTTACTTGATTTGTAAATGATAAGGGTATTTCCTCACAATAGAAAATGTCTTTGTATTCCTCGCACAATTGACCTATCACCTTTTTTTCTTCTACATTCAGGTCGTCTAATCTCAATTTAGAGAGATTTTCGGACAACAATCGATCCGTATCATTTACGTTATCAGAATAATTAATGCTAATTTGTTCACTAATATAAGGTTCTACTATAAAAGGTGCCGTCACCACTAACGTCATATGTTCAAGCTTGCAATTTTGTATGACAGTGGTTGCGTAACCATTCACACACTTAACTAACGCGGCGGGCATTCTTATCCCTTCCGTGAATTGTTTAAAACCTAATATGGCATCGCCATTTAATATGTTTACCGGCAATTTAACTCTAAGCTCGCTACGTGGAGGCAGCTTGTATGTTTCCCTCATAGGAGGTGTGTAAATTATCGGTATCTGGGCTGTTCTAGTGAAAAGCATTTGGCTTTTCATATCTATGTTCGCATCTAACTGTTTTAGTAGATCGCTACCTATCAAGCCGTCGTACTTACTATCTACGCTATAAACATAAAACTTATGACGGTCAGAGCTTTTAAAAATGTTTGGCAGCGGAATATACACAACTTCATTATGTTTACTTGTCGCATGAGTGCTGACTACCTCAAAGCTTTCCTGCCGTTTAAACTTACTGAAATACTGTTCGGCTTTCTGAGGGCTTATGAAAGACGTCGTACTTCCGGTGTCTATCATAAAAACGGCCTGTAATTCAGGTATCAAAACGTGCGGAAGGCTTCTTATTTTATTATAATTAAGTTCTATTCGTTCCCGTTTCTCGAGGCTCCTATGAAAAAAATTTCCACTTCGCCGTTATAAAACTGTGAGGGTCCCGGTGTGGGTTCCCTGTTGGGCTCAAAAAACAGATTGTTTTGATCGTAATTTTCTGTATAATTGACTCGCCTTGCACTTGCCGTTCGCATTGTGACGTCGGTGTTTGAACCCGACGGCCCATGCGGTGTTGTATTACCGTATGTCGCGCGAGGCGGTACATTGAACGGTCTGTGCTGACTTGACGATGCATTAAAAGGTGCATTGGCCGCAATCTGCTGACCATGCGGGAATCTATTCAATTGTTGCGCTTGATTTCTAAAGTTATGTGAATTATATCTGTTATTTCTAAACTGGCCTGATGAGCTACCTAAATTATTCGGTGGCCTATGGCCTATGTTCTGCTGCTGCTGACTTTCATAACCTACACTACTATTTCTAGGGCTATATTCCGAAATACTAGGATTCGGTCTGTTAACTCTAAATGTTTTAGATGTATTTTTCATGTCATAAACCGTCTGGAAGTTTTGTTCCTCCATGACAGTTTTAAGGGCACCTTCTAAGGTCGTTATGTTTCTTAATCTCACTAAACGAACTAAAAATGGTGGTAAATTATAAAGGAAAACATTCAAGGAAGTATGTGTATAGATCTGCGATTTGGCGGCACGTAATGTGGCGTCATTAACGGTCTCTATTACTTTTGCTATTAAAATACTTCTATGGTGTTGGACTCTATGACAGAAATCCAAATAACCTTCGCCCCTATTTATTTTTAATGCTTCTAGTTCTAACAGCAGGCATTCCTCGGTCCTAGGGTCGCCAAAATGTTGGCTGAGCAAATTTTTTAACTCTTCCCAGGTATGTATCTGGTCCCGTTCTCCTACCAGGTTAGCAGCAGGTCCTGCTAGTCTACTCGTGATTACATGAAATAGATACTCGTTCTGAGCGTCACCCCCCGCAAATTTACTTATAATGTACTCGCATTTTTTTTACGAATAACGGGAGCTGTCTCGCATCCCCTTCAAAGGTTGGGATAATCTTAACTATCTCCCCAGGAACCCGGTTGATGCCTTCCATTATAATAAAATTAAAAAAAAAAATTACACAACAAAACTTAGGCGTAATGCTTATACAGTAACTGGGTCAATATCGCGAGTGGAATTTAACACTCAGCAATATTGTAACGATGTTATTACGGCGTTGGCTAATCCCTAATAACACACATATATTTAATGCAAATAAGGACACATATAAAAGGAACAGAAAGGATGATGAAAAAGATTGACTCACATTCCCCCCGGCAGCTTTCACGTGTCCTTACGGCTGGCTGGAATCTCTGGACTGACAGGATGAGTTGGATCTGGACAGCTTCCTGGATTTACTGGATCGGCTGGAACTGGACAGCTTCTGCAGCGACTTCTTGACGATACTTAATAAATTTGTTTGTTCGATGTCTTCCTGTTGAAGTGTAGAAACACACGTTTCCCGGCGCGACGCGAAACCGAAATTTTATCGATTTTAAGGACGCAGAAGGATAACGACAGGAATCCTACCGGCTGCGCCAATTAAGTGGATCGTCAGGACTTTAATTTAAAAAAATACTTTATTTACTTATTTTTATTCAAACTAACAGAGTAACAATCCAGTTTTACAGTTAAGAGTATTCTAACTTAAAAATAATTAATTACTACTATTTATACTAATATTATGCATTTCAGCATTGACGTATTGTCCTCAATTCGGCAGTGCTGAAGATGCGTTAGTTATTGCTGATAAAGGAGATGTTAGGGCTGTCAACACCTTTAACTCGTGCGCGTCCGGCGGCGCCGTCGCCTCCGTGGCCAGGTACACTAGCCACTAGTACACTACACGAGGCGCGTTCAGCTGGAGCTCGCGCGGGCCCGCGGCCGACGGGGCGCCCGGGGTCACCGCGTGCGCGCCCGGCGGCGCCGTCGCCTCCGTGGCCAGGTACACTAGCCACTAGTACACTACACGAGGCGCGTTCAGCTGGAGCTCGCGCGGGCCCGCGGCCGACGGGGCGCCCGGGGTCACCGCGTGCGCGCCCGGCGGCGCCGTCGCCTCCGTGGCCAGGTACACTAGCCACTAGTACACTACACGAGGCGCGTTCAGCTGGAGCTCGCGCGGGCCCGCGGCCGACGGGGCGCCCGGGGTCACCGCGTGCGCGCCCGGCGGCGCCGTCGCCTCCGTGGCCAGGTACACTAGCCACTAGTACACTACACGAGGCGCGTTCAGCTGGAGCTCGCGCGGGCCCGCGGCCGACGGGGCGCCCGGGGTCACCGCGTGCGCGCCCGGCGGCGCCGTCGCCTCCGTGGCCAGGTACACTAGCCACTAGTACACTACACGAGGCGCGTTCAGCTGGAGCTCGCGCGGGCCCGCGGCCGACGGGGCGCCCGGGGTCACCGCGTGCGCGCCCGGCGGCGCCGTCGCCTCCGTGGCCAGGTACACTAGCCACTAGTACACTACACGAGGCGCGTTCAGCTGGAGCTCGCGCGGGCCCGCGGCCGACGGGGCGCCCGGGGTCACCGCGTGCGCGCCCGGCGGCGCCGTCGCCTCCGTGGCCAGGTACACTAGCCACTAGTACACTACACGAGGCGCGTTCAGCTGGAGCTCGCGCGGGCCCGCGGCCGACGGGGCGCCCGGGGTCACCGCGTGCGCGCCCGGCGGCGCCGTCGCCTCCGTGGCCAGGTACACTAGCCACTAGTACACTACACGAGGCGCGTTCAGCTGGAGCTCGCGCGGGCCCGCGGCCGACGGGGCGCCCGGGGTCACCGCGTGCGCGCCCGGCGGCGCCGTCGCCTCCGTGGCCAGGTACACTAGCCACTAGTACACTACACGAGGCGCGTTCAGCTGGAGCTCGCGCGGGCCCGCGGCCGACGGGGCGCCCGGGGTCACCGCGTGCGCGCCCGGCGGCGCCGTCGCCTCCGTGGCCAGGTACACTAGCCACTAGTACACTACACGAGGCGCGTTCAGCTGGAGCTCGCGCGGGCCCGCGGCCGACGGGGCGCCCGGGGTCACCGCGTGCGCGCCCGGCGGCGCCGTCGCCTCCGTGGCCAGGTACACTAGCCACTAGTACACTACACGAGGCGCGTTCAGCTGGAGCTCGCGCGGGCCCGCGGCCGACGGGGCGCCCGGGGTCACCGCGTGCGCGCCCGGCGGCGCCGTCGCCTCCGTGGCCAGGTACACTAGCCACTAGTACACTACACGAGGCGCGTTCAGCTGGAGCTCGCGCGGGCCCGCGGCCGACGGGGCGCCCGGGGTCACCGCGTGCGCGCCCGGCGGCGCCGTCGCCTCCGTGGCCAGGTACACTAGCCACTAGTACACTACACGAGGCGCGTTCAGCTGGAGCTCGCGCGGGCCCGCGGCCGACGGGGCGCCCGGGGTCACCGCGTGCGCGCCCGGCGGCGCCGTCGCCTCCGTGGCCAGGTACACTAGCCACTAGTACACTACACGAGGCGCGTTCAGCTGGAGCTCGCGCGGGCCCGCGGCCGACGGGGCGCCCGGGGTCACCGCGTGCGCGCCCGGCGGCGCCGTCGCCTCCGTGGCCAGGTACACTAGCCACTAGTACACTACACGAGGCGCGTTCAGCTGGAGCTCGCGCGGGCCCGCGGCCGACGGGGCGCCCGGGGTCACCGCGTGCGCGCCCGGCGGCGCCGTCGCCTCCGTGGCCAGGTACACTAGCCACTAGTACACTACACGAGGCGCGTTCAGCTGGAGCTCAGGCCCTAAATGATTTAGAGACCTAATTTAGTAAAGTATAATCGCTTTTAGGAAGTATGGATCCTAAAAAGTATCCTAATTAGGAATAAGGATGGTTTCTGACAAGCTGAATGGTTTAGCATCCTAGTTAGGAACGTGTAATAATGGCGTTTTAATTTACCCAAAATAAACCAGTTGATTTCGCTCAAAAAACCTGAATTGATAAGAAAACCGGTTTCTTTAATAGCTGTTTATATAACCGATAACGGTTACCAAACCGTAAACCATTTCGGTTTCAGTCATTGATCCCAAACCGGTTAATTTCAATAACCGATTTCCGATCGCTGATGTCGAACTTTCGAGTTGCGGGCCACGTCTTATCGACAATATAATAATAATAATAATAATAATGTTTATTTTCAGATTAATATCCATAGATTGTTAGTTATTACATAAACTTAAGAACTAGTGTTAGTAGGACAGAATGTGCGAGGTCTCATATTTTTTCATAGAGAATAACGAGACCTCGAGTGTTATATAAGTTATTTTAATTGACAAAAATGATGTTGAAAGAATGCGTTCGTTTCTAAATTACTTATTAAATTAAATGTGTCCTCCCCAGATTCACATTGAAAAATTCACAACTCATGAATGGAACTTCAATGGCCGCCCCGCACGTCGCCGGTATAGTTGGTAAGTCAATTAATTTGAGTTACATGTTACGCCTATTAAGACTTTCCATCCGCTTTGGATATCCTCGTTGCGGAAAAACGGAACTTTTATGGGATCACTTTGTTGTCCGTTTGTCTGTTAAGACCTTTTTTACCAGGAACGCGGGGAGGTATCAAACTAAAAATTTTCATTTCATTTGTTCTTCAGCGGCGCTCATCTCTGGTCTGAAAGAGAAAAAGTTGCCCTACTCGCCGTACTCTATAAAGCGGGCCATAGAAAACTCGGCCACCTACCTCAGCACCGTCGAACCTTGGGCGCAGGGCTGCGGCTTGATCAACATTGAGAAGGTAGCTTTATCAGTACATTGCGAAGTTTGACAGATCGATTCAATTCGGTATATCTTGGAAACACGCAATGTAAAGAAACTTGCATGATTATTGGGTATCTGAATGGGCTTTAAATTAAAGTAGTAAGACATTTTCCATTAGTATTACCAGTAGGCTTATTGTCTAACTCGCTCGCAATCGCCATCGTGTTCATTTTGACAGTTCTTGTATGAATGTGACAGCTGGCTGATTGCGATGCCAATAGGGAATATTCATAAAATTTTAATCTGTGTTAAATATTTTTTTCTCAAATCTTTATTATCGTCACATTATGATGCAAAGGTTATTTTTTTATTTTGTTGTTATTTAAACCCATAAAATATTATTTAAAAAGTGAAAAATAAGGTAGGGAAATTAAAATTTACAAAACGGGTCACCATTGGTCGAAACGGAGTGTGACGTCACATGTCATAAATTGGATTTATCGCCGTCGAAATTCGTAGTGCGTCGTGTAGTTTTTGTCAGAAAAAATTGTTTAAAACTGTATTCTGTGGTGATTTCTAGTGAATCTATATTTGATGTATCTTCCTTAACCTGAAATTTATTTCAGATCATTAATCATCATCATCAATCATCAAAATTTCGTAAAACCTCAATATGAATATGAAAGGTTTTAAAGAAAGTTTCACCGAACTTTTATAAACTAGCTTAGGTTAGTTTTAAACTGAGTTTTCTACTGTTTAAAACCTGTGATCTGTATAGCATTTAAAACTGGAAATGGAGGAGTAAACTAGCCTCCCGGCCTGGCTTCGCACGTGTAGATATAGGTATTTAACAAAAATTATAAGTACTATCAAAAACTATATTTTTGTGTCGGGGCTTAATAAAAAAACTGGCCAAGTGCGAGTCTGTCTCGCGCACACCTAGGGTTCCGTACAAAAACGGCTAGCTAGTATAAAATCCATTTTTAGCAGAGTTCTGGTTCTAAGCAAAATGTACGCAGCGTGAGGTTATTTTATACTGGTTATTTACATTTAGATTTTGAAAAAGTAGTTATTGTGACATAATTGTAATAGTTAAACATATAGTATTGCGGACTTTTTTGAAGATATTGAGGTCTTCTATAAAAGTGTAGTACATCACTTTGCTATATTGTCAACAGTTTCCGCAGCCGTACGCAATATAAGGATTATTTTGGATTTTTTTTCATATCTTGGGTGACCTTATCGAAGTTTTCATACGGATCCCTAACTTTTTAAAAATATTCTATAGCTTATGTTACTCGGAGATAATGTAGCATTCTAATGGTGAAAGAATTATTAAAATAGGTCTAGTAGTTTTTGAGTAAATCAATAACAAAAATAAAAAATACAAAAAATACTCATTTTTCCTTAATAATATTAGCGTAGACAAACACGGGATATGACAAATGACGTCATCAAAAGCGTGCGCTCAATGGCGGCGTTTTGAACGGCGCAAATTTATTCGATGTTTTAAATTTCACTTTAAAAAATAATTTGACTATTTTCAAGCCTGTTTATATTTTTTTCTGTGTTATAGAGATGCAAATGATTATTATAGGTAATAAACAAAAAACATGAATATTCCCTATTGTCAGTCCATACATGAACTGTCAAAATGAACACGATATTAACGACTCAGAAACGGTATTAATATACCTGTTTATATCATTCCATTAGCGGTTATTTCGTTCGATAATAAACCGGTTAATCAATGGAACGATCAGAATAAAATCGAAATGGTCTTTTATGGTGCTTTTACTGTTTTTTGGGCGCGGGAAGAGAAGCAACTGGTACATTCTATGTTTTTTCTTTGCTCCCAGACTAGCATAGAAATAAGAAAAAAACTGACTGACAATTTTTTTATATAACTATTCAGACATTCGACCATCTGACGACTTATTCCAATGAGCCAGAGCGCGACGTTACATTCAACATACAATGCGGGCCGAGCAACGGGAAGGGTATACTAATGCGACCGAGGCTAAAGGACCCGCCCAAAGACATCGGTATCACCATACAGCCACAGTTTCTGCAAAGTCATCTCGACATGGAGAGTAAGTATTAACTGGTAAGATAAAGTATGAATTGAACACTGTGTTGTACTGTGTCTAGCCTTAATTTTGCAATGTATACTATATACAAGTTCTAAGTATACCTTTTTGTATTTTTTTTAACACAAGTTTTTGGACTAAAATTACGGTGAGGCTTGAACCGTGTTCTTATTTTAATTATGTGAATTTAAGGGTTAAAATAGATCAGGAAGTCAGTGGTTGGGATAGTTGGAATGAACACGCGTTTCATAGGATTTTTGAAATTGTTTTTTTTTTAATGCATTGATCGATTTTTAACCCCTGGACCGATTTGGATGCGATTTTCTAAAGCCGGTTTCCTGGCGGTGGTTCTTAGCCATGTTTGGTAAAAATCGTTCTAGTAGTTTGAAGAGAGTCAGTTGTCCAAAATGATTTTTTTTTTTTTTTATTAAAATTATTTTACTATCTGCTGAAATATTCGGGGATAGTATTAAGATGCTTTATAGTTATTTTAGACGTGATTTCGAATGAAATAATTTAAGTTTCGCGGATGTATACTTTCATTGTCCTGCAATGTATCAAGTGACGCTTCTATTCTCCATTCCAATTGGCATTGTTCATTTTTTTTAAGCTGTGCTTTTAACACCTTTATTTGATAGAATGGACTATTTCAAGGAACTAATTTGAATATTATGCGTCTACGTAGCTTTGTTTATTAATAATAAATATGTTTTCGCTGTTTGATAATTTGTTAATTTCGGAAGGATCCCAATCGCCTTCGTATGTACAGGAATATTAAAAAAAAAAACGGTTTTGTCTATGGTTTTGTCTATATGTCAACGTCATAGATCTGTGAATGTGTGTGTGAATTTAACGTTAAACTTCACAACATTGTTCGCGTATTTTGAATTCTTTCTGTTCGTTGGTGTTGTTATTGTTTTCCGTGCTGTTTTTGCTTTTACGTTTCACCCCTGCACATCTTTCCTGACTCCTACTTACATTAAAGTGATCTTCGCAACAATACATCGTTACACTATTCCTTCAGCAAACTTCTCTGATTTTTCACAATGATTTTGTTGGGGCTATAGTTCGAGTCATTGTTGTATCCCGGTACAATAAATATCCATTGTTTGTTACAGTTTTATACAAATTTGCTTTTATTTCTAATGTTTGTAGGTTAAGTCAGAATGTAATGTTATGATGTAGATGTGACAGTGACAGCATGACAGATACCGTAGCTAAACTTTTTTTTTTTACATTTTTGTGGCAAACATTTAATGCCCGATTCTTACGCAAAAACCGGTCGTTAGAACAAACAACAGTCAAAAGTACTTTTACAAAAATATCTGCAATAGTAAAGTATTTTTGAAATCGGACAAGATAAATCGGTTGTTTGATGGTTTTCCTCCAAGTGGTTTTCGAATTGGAACATTCTAAAAAAAATTAACAATGCCATCTTTAATTTTGATTGATGTTCGAGTCTGTTGTTTATATTCTTTTGACGTGTTGTTTATTTTTAATTTCCAATCCATAGGTTCGAAAATGAAAACTTGTAATTGTACGGAAAGTGGTGTAATTGTATTACAAAAAATGTTTGATGGTATGTTACTTTGTCCTGATCAGACGTAGTTTGTCGCAGGGACCGGAACCGTTATTGATAAACCTGTTAATATTGTTCCAATGTCGTTATTTTGTTTCGTTCGATAATATACCGGTTAATTGACAACATTTCATTTTTATAACACCTGAAAATTTATTTAATATTGTATATAAAGTCCGAAAGCATTTTGCCTCCTGATCACTGGAATATGTTTATATAATTTTAATATCGCTTATTATAAAAAATAAAAAATAATTAAAAATATGTCCTAATTTTACCAATACTACCAAAAGATAGGTGAAACGCCTTTGCTTTTTTCACGAAAAAAATAAGCGATCATAATTTTGTATTTTTGACAACTTCAAAGTACAAGGGGGGCAACTCTGAAATTCTATTTTCGAACTTCGTTGCATACCTTCTCTCTCACTCTCAAGATAATGACTATTAGTATGAGCGGAACAGCACAAAGCGAACCTCGAAAAACGAATATTGAATTTGAAATTTGAAATTAACGTCAGTGTTTTTTTTCTATAGAGAAAAGACAAAGGGATAAGTGTGTATTCTGTGGTAGCCCTTTTAGAATAAGCACGAATTAATAAATTAATTATAAATTAAATACAAGCCCTAGCGAAAAAATTGAAACTGTCAGCATGTTCATCTTTTCAAACCAAATACAGAGAACCATTAAAATTATAGAATCAGAAATATGAAATGTTGTCAATTGATGGAACGAACAAAAAAACTCAAAATGGTCTTGCTTACCGTTAGTACAGAGAACGAAATTTTAACGTTCGCGTTCAGTAGTGGTGTAAAAAAGAGCAATACAAGTTCTATCTTTCTCTTGTTTTGTAATTTTCAATTTAATCGGTTTATCTCGTTCCCCAAAAATGAATCAATGCAAAGAAAATCCTTTTAGTACTCGGACGATTGCACAATACCGGTTTTAAAAATTAACCGGTTTCCGGTTCCTGGTTTGTCGTATCGTAGGTTGTTCAGTAGAATCAATATTTCTATCTATAAACATAAAAAATTAAGTAGAACATTACAGGCAACATTCACGACACGGGAAGGTTGAGCCATTTGCCACTTGTTTTAATTTTGCTGTATAATTAAATTCGTTATCAGCACGGCTAGCACAAGGCCGCGTGCGAGTTGCGTCGCGTGCGAGATATACTACCCGTTTCCCGCGGTAATCGCGATTCATGCCCCGTTTATAATATTTCGAATGAACTTAACCGCGAATCATTGAAAAGTCTTACAACTTTCCCGGTTCTAGTTTACGTATGTTTTACTTAGACTTTGGTTTACTTCACTAAATATTATGTAGTAAGTACCTAATAGTTTGTGTGTTATTTTATTAAATTCGTAGTCCATTGCGTGTGGGGAACCGTGAAACATTCGCTCATCAGGCGGCTGCGCGCATTGTATTATATGTCTAGACACTTAGTAGTGTTAACTAGTGTGTGCAATGGTTTGCCGCGCGCAATGGAGTCAACGTTTGAGCATCTAAGGTCTTTTCATTCTTAACTGTCTTATTTGGTAAACAAAATTCAAACCTCAATGTGCAATTTTTTGTAAAGAATAAGGTATATTATGTTATCAAATAAACCTGAGGCAATATTTTGCACATAATTTTGCTGATATTTTACAGATGGCGGCACGTAAGCACGTGGCGTGGCACGTGGAGGGGAGATGCGCAGTATGAAAAACAACATCATTTTCATACTGCGCATCTCCCCTCCACGTTTTACTTACGTGCCGCCACCTGTATCTCCAGTTCCTTTATTTACGATGAAATGAGACGTTTAGAGGTTACATTTAAGAATGAAAATACCATAGTATAATATACCCCCTTGCAAAAAAACGGGCACCCATGGTTTTTGAATTTTATGTGCATCAAAAAAACGTGGCGATAAACCATAGGTGCCCGATTTTTTTGCAAGGGGGTGTATAACGGTTTAACGTTGTTTTGAAGTATCAGCTATATTGAAGCTTGTGTGTCCGATAACCTCAAGTCATGTGCAGCTGTGTAACAAACAGATACACCATAAGCTATATAGGGCGCACGTTGCAGACAAGTCGCTGATCCCGCGGCAGATATCGTTCGGCATGCGGCTGGCGCTGTCCTGCAGCGCCGAGTGGGTGTCGGCGCCGAGCTTCCTGTCGCTGGCCAACACGCCGCGCCCCGTGTCCGTGCGCGTGCGCAGCGCCGCGCTCGGCCCGCGCCCGCACTACACCAGGTACAGGGGGTGGGGGGGATATGGTTCAGTTGGTCAATTTTCGAAATAGGGTATAGTTACGTTATTTTCTCGGATTTTAGAAATTTTTGCATGGATCTACCAATGATATTAGAAACCCTAGATGCACCGCCACGTATAAAATCACTACCAAAACTTGTCCCAAAAGTACATTCCATGATGATATTTCAACCACATTTTAAAATATTCGAAATACGACTGTATAACACAAACATTACAGTTATATTTCAAATGCACGTGTCCGGAATATACGACATTATTATGGTATTTTATGCAACAGTTGTATAAGAGGAGTCAAAAAAGGCGAGTGGTGTGGGTTACGATGTGAGCGTAGCGAACATCGTAAGAAAAGACACCACGAGCATTTTTTGACTTATTTATACAACGTTGCATACAATACTTTTTCTACGACTTCATTAAAATTATCGTCATCATCAGCATTTGGAAGGTGGTCAGCGTTGGACCTAGGCCTATGTACTGTTAAATAAACATAAATAATGCCAAACTCGGGCTCAGAGCGACCAAATTACCTGAAAACGACACCCATGAACATTTTCGTGTCAAGTGTCAAATTATGTCAGTCAGGCAAATTGAAATATTGTACACACTTTTTTGTTTTGTTTGCTTTCTAAATTGCTAATACCGTATTTTGTCCTAAACGCCTGAATAGTTTCTGGCCTTAGTCCGGACGGACAAATAAAAAAAAACAACTGCACTATAATGTTAGACAGCTACTGTAATGTTAATATTATAGTAGAGTGGCGGGCTATATAGAGCATAGACTTGTCTCCAGTATATTCTGTGTATCATTATATTGGTGTTGGTGACCCTTTAACTGTCAAATAATAGTACTGGAGTAGGAAAAAATTTTAACTGACAGCACGTCGTAAATCATAATGACAGCTCCAAAGGCCAGAGAGTGCTTAATGACAGATTCGAAGCACTCTCTGCTCGGGACGAGTTTTGAGCGCTCGTAGTGAATCTAGGGTTTCTAAAATCATTGGGAGCTACTCAGAATCTATAGCACTAGCGAATCTATATAGGGGAAAAAAAGTGTCCCGAGATCACTTTTGTCACTTTTCATACTAATGTTTGAAGGTAACAAAACAGACACTAATTTTTGTAGCATAAACTGGGGACATTTTTTTTGCACCATTATAAATCAATTGATCAATTGATCCTGAGCAAATCCATGCAAAAAATTCTAAAATCGGAGAAAAAAAACATAATAAACATAATTGGGATTGTTCATTTTTTACAACATACCCTGATTTGAAAACCATTTCGAAGTATGGGGCTTGCGAACTGTTTTATCTTATTGGATTTCAAAAATACTCAAGGATTACGGATATTTTGTAAAAAAAAAATTTGACTTTTATTCGACCTTACCGAGCGGCTGTTGGTAGTTCCAAAAAATAAATCGGCAAATATCTAGTTTACCGCAGGGGCCTCTGTGCGGACGGCAGGCGCACTCCCCCCCGCACCGCTCTCGGTCCCCTTTGTCGTCCTACCCCGCGCCCCTGTACCCGCGCGGGCGAGGACTCAGTTAAGCGGTCGGTCAATAACCTAGGCCTACATATGTCCAACAGTAAAAGACCTACCTCCTAGTAGTATGACCCAGCAAGTTGAGGTAAGTAACACTATAAAATTGTGGATGCGAATCTTAAGAATCATGTTATAGGCGATGCTAGCGACCCATCACTATTTTGTTTCCACTTATGCGCCCACGATCACGCTGAATGTGGCCTTCAAGGGCCTGTGTCACCACTGTTAAGTTCCAGCTATCTTAAGTGTCAGTTATCTATGATTCCGTCTCTATTTATTACTACGAAACAGACAGAGACGTCATCATAGATTACCAGAGATCGGATTTTTCACGGCAAAACATAAGATTGTCGCAATCAAGCTAGTGTTAGAACCATTTTTTTATCGTCATCGATTGCATCTGCAACCTGACCTAAAACATAAGACTGTCGCAATCAAGCTAGTGTTAGAACCATTTTTATATCGTCATCGATTGCATCTGCAACCTGACCTAAAACATAAGACTGTCGCAATCAAGCTATTGTTAGAACCATTTTTTTATCGTCATCGATTGCATCTGCAACCTGACCTAAAACATAAGACTGTCGCAATCAAGCTAGTGTTAGAACCATTTTTATATCGTCATCGATTGCATCTGCAACCTGACCTAAAACATAAGACTGTCGCAATCAAGCTATTGTTAGAACCATTTTTTTATCGTCATCGATTGCATCTGCAACCTGACCTAAAACATAAGACTGTCGCAATCAAGCTATTGTTAGAACCATTTTTTTATCGTCATCGATTGCATCTGCAACCTGACCTAAAACATAAGACTGTCGCAATCAAGCTAGTGTTAGAACCATTTTTATATCGTCATCGATTGCATCTGCAACCTGACCTAAAACATAAGACTGTCGCAATCAAGCTATTGTTAGAACCATTTTTTTATCGTCATCGATTGCATCTGCAACCTGACCTAAAACATAAGACTGTCGCAATCAAGCTAGTGTTAGAACCATTTTTTTATCGTCATCGATTGCATCTGCAACCTGACCTAAAACATAAGACTGTCGCAATCAAGCTATTGTTAGAACCATTTTTTTATCGTCATCGATTGCATCTGCAACCTGACCTAAAACATAAGACTGTCGCAATCAAGCTAGTGTTAGAACCATTTTTTTATCGTCATCGATTGCATCTGCAACCTGACCTAAAACATAAGACTGTCGCAATCAAGCTAGTGTTAGAACCATTTTTTTATCGTCATCGATTGCATCTGCAACCTGACCTAAAACATAAGACTGTCGCAATCAAGCTAGTGTTAGAACCATTTTTTTATCGTCATCGATTGCATCTGCAACCTGACCTAAAATTCTGTATTAGACATGTTTTTTTTATTCCGTGGACCGTTCTATTGCACAACTATCGATATCGATAAAGAATTGGTTCTAACACTAGCTTGATTGCGACAGTCTTATGATTTGCCGTGAAAATTCCGATCTCTGTAGATAACTGGTCTTATATTGTGAAATTCGATTTTCAAAGTTCTTTTGATGCCGTTCCGCTCATACTAATAAACATTCATTTGAGACTTTGAGAGTGAGAGGGACGGTATGACACGAACTTTGAAAATCGTATTTCGTAGTAGCCCCTCTGACACTTCCTACACGCTACCCTAGGTTTTGCCTACCATGCGTTTTAAGCGTTCTCACACGAATCCATAAGGTGTCCCTTGAGTTTAAATTGCATTTTCCATCTCTTTCCAGCATCGACGCGTACGACACCAACTGCGTGGAAAAGGGTCCCGTGTTCAGGATACCCATCACGGTGTTACAGGCTGAACCGGTTGAACCGGACTCGAAGGGGCTATTGCTGACTGAGACGGCGGTCTTCGCGCCTCATACCATCAAGAGACACTTCATTATACGTGAGTGAGAGAGAAAGTAGATTGGCTTAAGGTCTTTTCATTCTTAACTGTCCTATTTGGTAAACAAAATTCTAACCTTCTAACGTCTCATTTTTGTAATTTTTTTAACTATTTCATATTTCATATTATAACTATTTCATCGTAAATAATTTTGCGGGTGGTAGGTAGGGCCTTGTGCAAGGTCTGTCCGGATCGCTACCACCACCATCTTACTCGCTAATCCTGCCGCTAAGCAGCAGGGCTTGCACTGCTGTGTTCCGGTGTGGAGAATAAGACAGCCGGGGAAATTACGGGCACAAGAGGCATTTCATCTAAGTCCTCTAGGTTGCAATGCATCTGCAATCCCTCCGAGGTTGCAGGTGTCTATGGGCAGTGGTGATCGCTTACCATCAGGTGACCCACTTGCTCGTTTGCCTTCCTATTCACATAAAAAAAATAATAATAAAGGAATTGGAGATAAAATATCAGAAAAATTATGTACAAAATATTGTCTCTGGTTTATTTGTTAACATATACACATTATTCTTTACAAAAATTTGTACATTGAGGTTAGAATTTTGTTTACATGATAAGACAGTTAATAATGAAAAGACCTTAATACATATGTAAATCACGTCTTTATACCTTACGGGGTAGATAACGAGGTAGCAAGACCTAAAAGCCACGTTGAGCATGATTTTGGGCGTATAGGTGGAAAGGGGAATCAAAACAGTGTTATCTATTTAAAAAATCAGCCAAATGCGAGTCGGAATTGCGCATGAAATCCAGTGTAAAGCCGAATTTACATTATACAACTAATTTCGTGCAACTAGCATTACATTGCGGCGTTTGATTAATCACTTTTAGCTAGTTGCACGAAATTAGTTGCATAATGTAAATTCAGCTTTACTTGCATAGACAGACAGTAAATAAAGTTTTTTAGACTTATTTCATTAGTTGTGCTAATTAGTTACCTTCATACTTAATTTCAAATTTCTAGATCAACAGAAAGTGCATTATAAATTTCGATTCACTTGAGAGTGTCAAAATAAATATAAGTCTTGTATAGTATAAATCCGTCACAACATAATTAATCTGTATGTTTATTCTGTAAACGGACTCCTTTACCAACTCTTGTTGGAAAGAATACGACGCAATAAACTCAGCAGAAATAAAACAAATCATATTTCTCGTTGCTAAAGCCTTACCCCCTTCATAAACGCTCTATAGGCTTCTGCTAACTTAGCAATCGTCTGTCCTTATCTGTGAAAAACCCCTTCATAGGGTACCCTATTAAACTGTTACCCTATGATATGGTAAGCTTATCGTTGTGCTAAGCCTATAATTACGGAAACCGGTTTGAATAAGGTTAACCGTTGGTTACCCGTTTTCTATTATGGTTGTAACCGTTTTCCAATACGGTAACCCTATACGGTAACCGGGTTTTTAGTTTTGGTAATCGCTTATGGAATTAACTATGTCATTACGGTCAGACTTTCTTTCGGGTAACCCGATGATATGCTTACCAAATTGATAGGGTTTGTGAAAACAATTCTATGATATGATATACCCTATCCAATACCCCTTTAATGGTAACCGGTTCCTGTCCTTGGTGAAAAGTAAATGTCAGTGACAGATAAGGACAAACGATTGCTAAGTTGGCAGAAGCCTACAGAGTGTGTACAAGGGGGTAATACTCCTTACAACGTCCACAGCGCCGACGGAAGCGACGTGGGGCGTGCTAAAGCTGTCCACCAAGGACAAGGAGCAGACTGGCCGCTTCCTGGTGCACACGATGCAGATCCTGCCGCACGAGAGCTGCCGCTGCCACGAGACGCAGAAGATGATCTCTGTCACGGCGGAGGCGCCCGCCGTGCATCCGTTTGCCGTCGTGGTAAGTTGTAGATGCTAGTAACGCATTGTTTAGGTGGCGGCGGGTGCAATCGTGTTAAAGATGATGCGGGAACACAAAATGCCTAGGTCTGAAGGTATCCGTGTTTAGTTGTTAGTTGCCGATGCGGTCATTATGCACGAACTAGTCATGGCCACGAGGCATGGTCGCTAGGCGAGGCAACTAGGCACGAACATTAGTCATGGCTATAAATTATGGCCACTGTACGTGAACGCTAGTCTTAAAAGCGAAACCACTAGACTGGCCACTGGCCACTAGACGAGACAGCCGCTTATACTAGTACTGGCCACTAAGTGCGACGATTAACCGCTAACACTAATTTCTAAACGACACTGAAAATTAGAACACATAGAAAAATCCGAAAAGTAAAGCTATGGCCGGGAATCGAACCCGGGTCCTCGTCATTCCGTGACGCGTGCTATACCCCTACACCACCCATAGCAGGTGAGTAAGCGTTCGAATTTTTCTATCTATTACTAACTGTCACGTGACCTTGTTACTATGCGATTATTTGTCGCGAAGCGTCATCTATTTGAATGATGTGTCTGTACGACACAATTACAAACTCCCGTGGAACATCTACTGCTCACCAGGGACGAGAGATGGCGCTGTTTTTCAAATGATAGGAAATATCAAATGAATCAAGAAATTTTTATTTCTTAATTTTTATGTTTACTTTTACGGTTTTACCGTTAGAGATTTAATTTCTAAACGACACTGAAAATTAGAACACATAGAAAAATCCGAAAAGTAAAGCTATGGCCGGGAATCGAACCCGCACTTGGCACGTGCAGCTAGAAGATGTTGATACGCGCCACTTTAGTCCTCTCCAGACCATGGTTGCAAAGTCGCGTCCGAAACGTCGAGGTATTTACAAAAATACGTTTTATTTACCCGTTTTCTTATAATAACACACTGACATCGTCATATCCTCAGAAACTTTTACGCAATTATACTATTAGTAGGATTTACTACCACTTTGTTTTTCCAGGGCGGCGTGACACTAGAAGTAGTGATAGCGAAATACTGGGCCAACATAGGTTCATTGGAGACCGAGTACAGTATCGAGCTGCACGGGCTCAAGCCTAGCTGCGGGCCGCGGCTGCGGCTACTCGCGTCCGACGGGCCCCGCGGCACCAGCCTGACCTCGCTCAGGATGCAGGACGCCCAGCCCAGCGCCAGTCTGAAGTACAGCGAGCCTGTGGTGAGGTAGGTTATGTCTATACCGACCGATTAACTGAGACCCCGAGTTAGCGATTTAATTTTTTAACATGACGTCTTAACGCGATTCATTTTAGGTTCGCTCGCTGTCAGATGAATACTAAAAGTGACAGCTAAAACTTGAAGTGAGTCGGAATTAGGACGTCATGGTAAGCAACGTCATGCAAGTGGGCCTTATCGATGCTTTTCGCCTGAACTCAATTTCAATTACTCATTCAAAAAATTAAAAGCCAGGGCTCAGCGCCAAGGGCTCTTTTACATGTCTTTTTTTTAAACTACCAGCGCATTCGGAAAGACCATCATTGCCAAGACGAATGCGCCGCAAGAAACATAGCAGAGTCATTTTTTCCGAATAAAATGGATTTACAACAGTACTTAAATTCTGCTTAACTTTCCTATAATACAAATTGATTTGCAGACCATCGGAATCGAAGTTGTCGCCGCTGACGGCGCGAGACGTGGTCCCGCCGAGCCGGCAGATCTACCAGCTGATCAACACGTACAACTTTCACATAGCCAAAGCTACTGAGGTACGTCAGTCTGTAGGCTTACAGCCTTATTCATAAAAAATCCTTAATTGAGGTTTGATCAGTCGAGTAGGTAACAGACTGATTAAGCTTATTTGACAGTTGTTAAAAAGTATGATTCATAAACGCTTGCTAGCAGTCTGTTAACTAATGAGCTGCTGATGGATGGATTAGACGCGTTATGTTGTCACCTTGACAAATCATAGACCAAAAATGGCCTTTTAGTGAATTAAAAAAAATAAATTGACAGCAGCGGCAGCGAATTAGCGGGAAACCAGCGAATTAACACGACAGACTAGGCAGTGTGGATCTAGTTTCCTTTACCTTTCCCGGAGGGAACAAAAACTTAAAACAAAAAAAACTGTCTTGCGTATGGTTTTGCTCTTGCCAAAATCAGCTGTTCACATGTGTGGCAGCCATTTTGTGAGTTCGGAAGACTTTCGGAAGACTTTCGGAAGACTTAACAGACCCTTGATGGACTGATTAGCGCTAATTGACGTTTATGAATCATGTTTTTTTGCATCGGTCCTATAGCGAGCTTATAGCGAGCCTCTAACTTTTTATGAATAAGGCTGTTATTGTCTAACTCGCTCGCAATCGCCATCGTGTTCATTTTGACAGTTCATGTATGAATGTGACAGCTAGCTGATTCCGATGCCAATTGTCAGCCCATACATGAACTGTCGAGCGAGCGAGTTACACAAATAAGCCTACTGCATAATACAGCGATTTTATCTTTCATTAGCTAACTCGCGACTTACCCCCTTATCATAAACGCTCTATAGGCTTCTACTAACTTGGCAATTGTTTTTCCTTATCTGTCACTTTGACATTTACCTTTCACAGATAAGGACATACGATTGCTTAGTTAGCAGAAGCCCATAGAGCGTTTATGAATAAGAGGGTTGGTTCTCGTAGAATTTAAATTTGTAAAATTAAACAAAGTCGCTTTCTGCTCTGTCCCTGTGTATGCTTAGATCTTTGAAACTACGCAACGGATTTTGATGCGGTTTTTTTTAATTGATAGAGTGATTCAAGAGGAAAGTTTATTATGTATAATTCTACGCAGGGTTGTCAAATGAAGTGATTGTCAAACGATGCATTCGATCAAACGTTTGTCAGTGTAGCGTTAATTATCCGATCAAAACGGCAGGAAAATCCGTTCAGTAGCTTTTGAGTTTATCACGTACAGACAAACTGAGGCTGGGGACTTTATTTTATAATTATGTAGTGACTACAAATAATGAATGTGTTAACTTTTTGTTTTGTACTGATTTGTGGTGTTCAATAAAGAGTATTTGTATTGTATTGTATTGTATTTTATCAGGTATCGCCGATAGTGGCCCATCTGTGTGACATGCTGTACGAGTCCGAGTTCGAAGCGCAGATGTGGATGCTGTACAACAGTTGCAAGCAGCTCATGTTCGTTGGAGACGCTTACCCTTCCAAGGTAACAATTAAAAATCTATTAACCGTTTCAACGCCAAGTCAGGAGGTGTACACTCTGCAGTTTAGGTACGATCAACCGGCGCTCCTGCCGGGCAGGATATGCAGTAGGTTGCCGCTCGCCTCGCACGCTGGCGTCGCGCGTTATTTGTGTGTTAGAGTCTGGCAAACGAAAGCGTGACCTGAGAAAACGCGGCAAATTCAAAAAAATTACATGTGGTATTACTGTTTTTCATTTCGCAGATTCCTTGAATATCTTCAAGATTATCTGTAAACATAAACAACGGTATCATCATCGCATGTAAACATTGTTGTTTCTCTTGGAAAACAACTTTTTTTTCCTCTTGTTTTTGCTTGAACTTACTGATCATGGTATGTAGCAGCTTTCGCACATTACTTTTTATTGTTTTACCCATCTTACGGCAATTATAAATGAAAAATAATTGAGTTCACAAAATCCTGACAACTCTAAACCAAAGACTTTGACAGAGTATTAAATGTTGCCATATTAAAACTTAAAAAAAATCCAGGTCACGCTTTCGTTTGCCAGACTCTACCTAGTTATCTAGCAACGAACAATGACTACTACAACCCTAATAAGCTCGCGGTGACGTCGCGAACGGCCATGAATGAAATGGTCAAACTAAAAGAAGCTCTCTCGTACAATTTATTTTTGCATGAATGCTTTGCGGGAAATGTGATTGAGTGGGGCTGTAGGCTATTATCGCTGTAGGAAAATATATGAGGAGCGAGCTAGATTGTGCTTTATGTACGCGGCTAGAGTTTTTATTTATTTAATCAACTCCAGAGAGAGCCTTCTGTACGTTAGTACTATTACTTATTCTATGGTCAAGTGGCGATATTCTTAGATGCATTTAAAACTTCAAACCCCTTGCACGCTGGTCTTGTTGGTTCTCTTGAACAGTTTACTGTCCAGGATTGTTATTCAACTAAGCTAACCTAAACTAATCGTTTACACGCTGTTAGGAACGCAAAATGCCAAAATCGCAGAAGGCCAGAAAAGCAGCAATATATTTATAGCAATAATCCTAACTAGAGAAAGTAAAATTAGGTCAGGTTCGTTAAGGTATCTTCGAATGCCCACAGAACAGAATAGAACAGAACAGAACAGAATAGATAAAGGTACTTTCCGCGGGGTTCCGTCGACCGTATGGTAGAGTTTAATTCTTATTTTTTTTTATAACAGTGGGACATAATATACTAAAGAAAAAAAAGGTTAGACAAATGAAACGATTCGCTAAGGTCCAGGTACAGTCGCGAAACGGTATTGTTGAGTCGCTTTACCTCTGTTTGTTATTTGGCCGTGTAATGAAAATCTAATAGCTGTCAGGTAGTCACAGTGTATGTGTTTTTGTGTTTAGTTTTTAATTTTATTAGGTATTCATTTGGTATAAAATCATTGACTTTGTTTTCTGTCCAGGTTAGCTGGAAGAGATCCCTTCTTAACGATAACGATAAGTTCGCCTTTGTACTATTTCCTGTGTACTTCTCTGTATTTTTAAATTTGTATGTGCTTAATAAAGAGTTTACATACATAGGGTTCGCGACTGTTTCATTCAAACTTAGTTCTATTGCCCCTTTGTTGCAGTATTCGGTGAAACTGGAGAAAGGCGACTACGTACTCCGTCTGAACGTGAGGCACGAGAGCAGGGCGCTGCTGGAGAAGCTGCAGGAGCTGCCGGTCACCATCCAGCAGCGGCTGCCGCAGCCCATCACGCTGGACGCCTACTGCACCAGGGCACAGGTACTGACACACATACACACATAAATCACGTCTATATTCTTTACGGGGTAGAGAGAGCCTAAAGGCCATGTTTAGCATGATTGTGGATAGGTAGAAAGGGGAATCAAAGGTTGGTTCTGAGCGTTTTTTTTTAGTCTACATTTTTTTTTTAGAATGTAATTATTTTGCGTTTTTCTTACTCTGAATTGTGTACCCTATGGATTGCCACAAGAAAACATGTGTAGGTACCAGATTTCTTTTCCTGTTCGTCACGTTCCAAAAAATAACGAACAAAAAGTGACGAACCGGAATGGAAGTTTTGAGACACATTTTGCTATTGTATATTTTTTTGTAAAGGCCAGGTCACGAGTACCCGAAACCGACGAGCATGTATGAAGAGATTGATGAATGTGGATGAAGCGAAAGAGGTATGTCAGGATCGTAGCAAGTGGAACAAAGTAGTCTCTGCCTACCCCTGTGGGAAAGAGGCGTGACGATATATATGTATGTATGTGTATGTATATTTTTTTTGTATAGTGTACGCTGTACTTGCTCCGAAGTCTGTGTATGAAGTTAAATATGAAGCTATAACAGTGTTTCTTTCCAGGCGTTAACTGGTGGCAAGAAGTTTAGTTCGGCGCCTGTTGCTAGCGGCAGCATTCTGCCCGTGTACTTCGCTCCCGTGCCTTCTGACAAGTAAGTCTACAGACCGACCGCTTAACTAAGTCCTCGCCCGCGCGGTACAGGGGCGCGGGGTGGGACGACAAAGGGAACCTGGAGCGGTGCGGGCGGGGAGTGCGCCTGCGCCCGCACAGAGCCCCCCGCGCTAGCCTACCCCGCGCCCCGCAGCCGCGCCAAGAGGACGAGGTTAAGTCGATCTATACTGCCCTGTAAGCCTCAATAATGAATGGTGCTCTCGCTTCTCTTAACTTGACATCGCACAATACACACATACATAAATCGCGTCTTTATCCCTAAGGGTAGACAGAGCCTAATGTAACAAGACTCAAAGGCCACGTTTAGCATGATTGGGGCGGATAAGAATACATTGTACAATTGATGATGTAATTTTTATTGAATTAATAAATAATATAAACTTATCAAATCTAGAAATTCAAATAAAAAAACGACGGGTAGTACTCCGGGAGTGCCGGCAGAAGTGAGGACGGCGGCTTAGATCAGATTTTAATGTTGTAACCTCCATGACGCTCAAGACGCGTACCGCACTGGCCGCTTACAAAAAAAAAACGTACGAATTATCTATATTGACTGACCTCTAACAATATGCTGATGCCCTAGAACTTTTGCTCCACGACTCAACAAAAAACCACTTCAAATATCGAATGCGATTCATTCGTATTTCAAAATACGCTCTTAGAGGATCTGATATCCTGATACTTAAACTCTCCCTCCGTCTTACGCCTGACGCGAGTTTAACATTTTTTACCCATCCAAAAAAGTGCCCAACGCCGATAAAGAAGTTTTCACTTCAATAATAATATACTTATCTAATCTAGAAATTCAAATAAAAATAAATTATTTATTAATTTTAAACTTCGCAAACGCTGCCTTCCAATCGACCTTGATTTAGCGACGAATAATTTCATTTCATTTCATTTATTTATTGTCAAGTCATGTACATACATTATAAAGATGTTAACATTATTCTAAGTCAGTCCATGACGCCCTGTAAGGGCACACAATAATAATTAATGCCTAAATCTAAGATAACATAGTGTCAAAGCATGCCATGAAACTAATTAGGTACATTAAATTCTACATTGATATTATTACATTAGTTAATGATTTCTATTTCATTTAAATCTTATAAAATTAAAATGAGATGAATTCAATAATATAGTATGTCAATTAAATCTAAGAATTATTACAATATTATTAGTATGTCAAATAAATTTAAGAAATATTAATACAAATAACTCAAATGTCAATGTTTCTATAATTATTTCATTTAAATTACTTCACGGTTTCATCATTCAAGAACTCGTTAACAGAATAGTAGCATTTTTTAATTAGGAATGTCTTTAGATTATTTTTAAATATATTGTTTCGGGATTCTTGTCTGATGTATTCAGGGATTTTATTAGCTATTTGAGTACATTTATATTGTGGTCCATTTTTGAACATGGCCAAATTGGACTTCGGTAACAACAATTTATTTTTATATTGAGTTCTAGTTGTACTTGAGTCTACCTTTGCCTTGAATAAGTCAGGGTGTTTACGTACAAAGAGTGCCGCTTCTAATATGTAAATTGAGGGTAGTGTTAACAATTTGTGTTTTATAAAGTGCTGACGGCAGGTGCAGTGCAAGACACCTTAAAACTTTCCAGGCAAACTCATCGAACCAAAACTCCTGTGTTATTTGCAGAATAAGCCGTTCCAATCTCACTATAGGCCACACGTTGACTGGCACGGTCACGTTCGCGAAGGACGAGCTCGGCCGCAAAGTGGACACTTACGAGCTGCAGTACGTCGTCTGCGAGCCGCCGAAGCGAGCCAACAACAACCGCGAGAAAGAGAAGACGAAGCCGCACGAAGACTACATGGAGGCCAGCAAGGAGTTTATGACCAACTGGCTGACCAAGTTAGGTGAGATATAACTATAGTCCATTTCCAATCCGTTTTAAGAGGGTGCATATACTGAGCTGGCAACGTCTCATTTTTGGTGTTTTTTTTTTTACGATTATTTCACAGAAATTGAATGAAAGTTTCAAATGTGCGTTTGTAGTGCACTTCGTTTTTAGTGTATCAATGTGTCCAATGCAATGATTAATCGTGATGGACTTTTATTTTCGTATTAAAGGGATAAAATAATATATCTCGTTTTAAGAAAATAAAAGTTCATTTAGGGCCTGTCTCACCACTCCTTAACTGTCAGTTATCTATGATGACGTCTCTGTCTGTTTCGTAGTAATAAATAGAGACGGAAATATACAGGGGTCAGGGCCTTAGAGATTTTGATTTGAGGCATTTTAAATGTTAGTAATTTTGCCACTTAGTCTTACAGCTGTTTAGGCGTAATCCTTCAAAGTCGTTTTGCGTCCTAGGCATTGTGGTCAAATAGAGTTTATTATAGTAGCTTATACAGACAAAAATCTGTACTAAATTTAATTTATCGTTAACTTTCGGTAGTGGTGGCACATCACTATTTTTGAATTGCAAAAATCAGGCAACACAGGTAATGTCATTTTAGTATCTAGTATTTTTTTTTATTTTTTTTTATATGAATAGGAAGGCAAACGAGCAAGTCGGTCACCTGATGGTAAGCGATCACCACTGCCCATAGACACCCGCAACCCCGGAGAGATTGCAGATGCGTTGCCAACCTAGAGTGCTAAGATGAAATGCCTCTTGTACCTGTAATTTCCCCGGCTGTCTTACTCTCCACACCGGAACACAGCATGCAAGCATTGCTGCTTAGCGGCAGGATTAGCGAGTAAAATGGTGGTAGCGATCCGGACGGACCTTGCACAAGGTCCTACCACCCGCAAAAGTATGAATAAAATGGACTTTATAATATAGTGTGGCAGAAATCTTTTGATAACAGGGCGTTGCCTTACCATGACGTCTTAATGCGGTTCGATTCAGATTCCATTTAGTTTCGTTCGCTGTCAGATCCATACTAAAAATGACAGCTAAAAACCTACTCATCTTGTATATAGAAGGTGACAAGTCGGAGCAGCTGTACGAGGAGCTGTTGGAGAAGTTCCCGGGATACTTGGGCGCGCATATCGCGTATATGCACGGCATCGATCCCCCCACCGATCCTAAAAAGTAAGTGACAGTGCATTCAGTTGAAGTTAAGTTATGAGTTCCACTAATCACTTCGTTGTCCGTACGTCCGTCCGTCCGTCCGTCCGTTTCTCAAGAACGCATGGAGGTATCAAGCTGAAATTTATATCAAACACTCAAGTCTACTGTCCATTGAAGCTGTGAAAAAAATCGAAACTTCTAAGCTAAAGCAATCAAAAGATACAGCCGTTTTCCGCGAATTTTCGAAACTCGCAAGGGAATACTACCTACAAGGTACTTCCCGTGAACTCAGAATCTTGAAATTTGGTACGAAGCAACTTCTCATAGCACAGATGAAGGAAAAATTGCGACATTTTACATTTTGCGCTGGAGCAGGGCTCTGCTTACTCCGGTTTATAGATATAGCATTATCTTCGCGAGTCCGACTCGAACTTGGCCGGTATTTTCTTTACTCCCAGTTTTTTTTTATACAAATTTAAATTATTTAAATACTTCGAGATCACAAATATCGGCGCTCGCGTTGAACATCGCTTGCTTACAGACTGCCTGACTTGGAGGGCAACGAGTCGGACGTGACGGCGGCGTGGTGCGAGCAGCTGATCGCGATAGCTGACAAGGTCATCAAGCAGATCGACCAGGAGAAGCTGCTGGCGTACCTCGGCATGAAGAACGACTCGCGCACAGACGCCACCAAGATCAAACAGTGAGTGTGGACCGCTCTAGACTACAGAATAAAGAGATATAGTAGAATTGCGATAAGTCGCTTTCGCTAGGGAAACAAGGACCGGAAAACCCCTTCATTTGCTTAAGCCTTTTCATAGGGTAACCCTATTAAACTGTTACCCTATGATATGGTAAGCTTATCGTTGTGCTAAGGCACTTGTGCCACCGCCGGCGAGTAGCGAGAAGCGAGTGTTTTTTAGTATGGAACTTTTGTCGCCCGGCGACAAAAGCGACAAGATTTCCATAGTAAAAAACACTCGTTTCTCGCTACTCGCCGGCGGTGGGTCCAGTGCCAAAGCCTAGCATTACGGAAACCGGTTTGAATAAAGTTAACCGTTGGTTACCAGTTTTCTATTATGGTTATAACAGTTTTCTACTACGGTAACCTTATACGGTAACTGGGTTTTTAGTTTTGGTAATAGCTTATTTAAATTGTCGCGTAATTTGACGTGTCTTATTGCATAGGCCTCCGTGTATGGGAGGGTATGTTTACCAAATTGATAGGGTTTGTGAAAAAAATTCTATGAAATACCCTATCCAATACCCCTTTAATGGTAACCGGTTCCAGTCCTTGTAGGGAAACCGGTGTAGCCAAACTCTCACATTGACAGTTTACTCATATCTTGAAATTGAGTCTTTGAATTTAAAAAAAATATCGATTTTTTTTATGTTTTTTAAAACTTTATGACATATTATATAATATCTAATTCAAAGAATTCTTAAAATATTTTTTTTAAATTAATTATAAGCAATTCAAAATTGATGAAATTTGAAATATGACCACTTGACCGGGAACGGGCCATGATTGGTCGCCATGGCTGTGACGTCACAATGTTAAAGCAATTTCACGACAGTACTGGGTTAACGGTCGATTTCACTAAAAATATCCGAAATTTAATACAAAAAATATCTGCTGAAGTTTTTTTTATGAAATAAGGTGGCAAACGAGCACGCGTATCACCTTATAGTAAGTAAATTTTTGTTTAAGTCATGTGTAGGTAGGTAATAAAAGCTTTATCCTGATAATGTTTCTGATTTATGTGAACTGGATTGATTTTACTGGACCTGAGATTTCACAATAAAGTACCTAAGTACAGTGAAAGATACTGAATCGCTTACCTACAACTGTGGAATTTTAACATACACCCTGCCAGAGATATTATTGCTAAATTGTACCTATTAGGTAGGTTACGTGATTCAGTTTCTTCGACCGTAGTTACGTAAATTTTAATGGCTAGATTTTGTGGTTGATAGGTATTCCTAGTTTTTTATAATCCCGTGGGATTGTATTATACGAGTATATTCAATGGGAATTTTTGCGGGTGTAAGATCCTAACCTTGTTCTAGGTAGGTACGTCCGGATCGCTAGGTACGGTCAACGTCAAAGATATCTTTACTTTACACTTTAGTGCCTTGTCGTTGTAACTATATGTTTTAAGTTTCATATGAAGTTGTCAAAGTGCTTGGAGCGACAAGGCACTAAAGTGTAAAGATATATCTTTGACGTTGACTGTGCCAGCATCTTAGTAATCCTGCCGCCAAGCAGCAATGCTTGCGCTGATGTGTTCTGGGTGAGGAGAGTAAAACAGCCCGATTTTGACATAATTTTTTAAATCCAAGATGGCGGATGACATTTTGACACTATTGACACTTTGACACTAAAATATTGATGGGTGTCGTTTTTGAGTAATTTGGTGCTTCTGAGCCTGATTTTGACATACTTTTTTGGATTCAAGATGGCGGATGACATTTTGACACTAAAAATGTTTATGGGTGTCGTTTTCGAGTAATTTGGTGGCTCTGAGCCCGGTTTTGGCATAATTTTTTGGATCCAAGATGGCGGATGACATTTTGACACTTTGTCACTAAAAATGTTCATGGGTGTCGTTTTTGAGTAATTTGGTGGCTCTGAGCCCGATTTTGGCATAATTTTTTGGATCCAAGATGGCGGATGACATTTTGACACTATTGACACTAAAATGTTGATGGGTGTCGTTTTTGAGTAATTTGGTGCCTCTGAGCCCGATTTTGGCATATTTTTTTGGATTCAAGATGGTGAATGACATTTTGACACTATTGACACTAAAAATGTTTATGGGGGTCGTTTTCGAGTAACATTTTACACTTTTTTGTGTTTTTTGTGTCAGTAATGTCAAAATGTCATCCGCCATCTTGGATCCAAAAAGTTATGCCAAAACCGGGCTGAGAACCACCAAATTACTCGAAAACGACACCCATAAACATTTTTAGTGTCATAAGTGTCAAAATGTCATCCGTCATCTTGGATTCAAAAAAGTATGTCAAAATCTGGCTCAGAGCCACAAAATTACTCGAAAACGACACCCATAAACATTTTTAGTGTCATAGTGTCAAAATGTCATCAGCCATCTTGAATCTAAAAAACTATGTCAAAATCAGGCTCAGAAGCACCAAATTACTCAAAAACGACACCCATCAATATTTTAGTGTCAAAGTGTCAAAATGTCATCCGCCATCTTGAATCTAAAAAATTATGCCAAAATCGGGCTCAGAGCCACCAAATTACTCAAAAACGACACCTATAAACATTTTTAGTGTCATAGTGTCAAAATGTCATCCGCCATCTTTGTGCTCGTAATTCCGGGTTTTCTTATGAAATTCCCGTGGGATCAAATCAACGGGATTTTCTGCTGAAATCCCACGACTTATTTACTTATTCATATAAATAGTTATTACCAAAGTGTACTCATCACTATTCTCATCTAAGTAATTTTATGGTTTTAAAAAGAAAGTTGGGATTTTGGGATAGAAGCATGATAGAAGTACGAGTATAGACAGTGCCATCCACAAAGACTCGTAGATGTATTTAAATTAACCTTTAACTACAAATTAATAAGAACCACGGTGGATGGCATCCATCGTGAATGACATCTACTATAGCCGGTACGTAAATCCAGATTATAAATTATAAAGTTCGTGTATGCCAAATTTAATCGAAATCTGTTTAGCCGTTTTAGCGTGAAAGAGTCACAAACCAATACGCTCTCACAAACAATAACATTTTATAATAATAGTAGGATAATAACAGAATAGAGTAGATTAAAGTCAAAAAACGGTATCACCTGCATACTAACTACGAGTGGAAACTAACATTGTGACGTCACACGCGGCTCGGCCTTGTTCGGGAACTGTCGGTGTGTTTTCGGTGCGGTACTCGACGATCAATTTTCAAATCGGTATAACTCGTTAATTATAGCGAATAAAAAAAAACTAAAAATACTTTTCTTACAAAACTTATATGTGATCTTTCCATTTATGACAAAAAAAAATTTGATTCAAAAACTCAATTGTGGAAAATATTGGTCGGAGCTTTTCTATTACAAACTTGTAATAAGTTCTGAATCTGTATTATAATTTGAACTTTCCACCCACAGAATATTGCTTAATGTCCATTGTACCGGTATATAAACGCCTAGATATGGCCAGTAGCCAAAAGATAACAGTCTGAAAATGTCAATAATAGTTTTGCCGTTTCACAACAGATGTCGTTAAAATAACTGCGTTGCAAAATGAACTCTGCTGAATGGTATATTTGTGGGAAAGAGGCGTGACGGTATGTATGTGTATGTTACCAGGGAGCAGGAGAAGCAGCGCGGCTACCTAATAGACGCGCTGTGCCGGCGCGGCGTGGCGCTGTGCCGGCTGCGCGCGCGGGCGGCGGCGCCGGCGCGGGACGCGCTGCCCGCGCGGCTCCACGCCAACATGGCCGACCTGCTCAAGTACACAGAC
The DNA here is from genome assembly GCA_963854515.1 of Pandemis heparana. Lineage (NCBI taxonomy): Eukaryota > Metazoa > Arthropoda > Insecta > Lepidoptera > Tortricidae > Pandemis > Pandemis heparana. Next base: position 18,168,043 of record OY978007.1, on the reverse strand, counting down.
CTCACCGACGCCAAGGTAAACACGACAATGCCGCGGGTTACGCGGCCAATGTATGCAAAGTTAGTGGAAATTTTAACGCAACTTTAAGAAGGTGCATTCCTACTGAGCTGGCAACGTCGCATTTTTGGTGATTTTTTCGTTTTTAGTATATTTAATGTGTCCAATGCGATGATTAATCGTGATGGACTTTCATTTTCGTATTAAAGGCATAAAATAATATGATAGCTACTGGAGGTGGACTGTATAATGGGTGAATGAGGATGATGGAAACACCTTCTAATGAATCAATATATTTAATTATAAGGCAAAAGAGTAAAACACAATACAATCGTGGCATAAGGCAGACAGATCTGAAGGCTAGTACATTGACAAGTATCAAAAACGTAAAATAGGCCGCAAACCAGCCAGTAGCCAACATAATGTATCTCGTTTAATAATAAAATAAAAGTCCATCACAATCAAATATTGCATTATGGTATTTTCATTCTTACCTGTCCTATTTGGTAAATAAAATTCTAATCTCAAAACGTCTCATTTTTGTTATTTTTTAACCATTTCATCGTAAATAAAGGAACTAGAGATGAAGTATCAGCAAAATTATGAACAAAAATTTGCCTCAGGTTTATTTGATAACATAACCTTATTCTTTACAAAAAATTGCACATTGAGGTTAGAATTTTGTTTAGCAAATAGGACGGGTAAGAATGAAAATACCATAGACACAAATACACTCAAAACGAAGTGCATTACAGACGCACATTTGAAACTTTCATTAAATTTCTGTGAAATATGTAATCGTGAAACATAACAAAATTCGACGTTGCCAGCTCAGTAGGGATACGGTGTGTAACTTTTTAGTCCTCACCCAAATATGGCCCACCCATTTCCAGTTCCTAGAGGCTATGATTCTTCAGATATATTCAGAGCATGACATGAGCGCGTGTGAGCCAACATTGGGGGCGGCAGACGTAAGCTTGCCTTCGGAATCCAAAAGCTTATCAGTTACTTGACATGAAATGCATATTTCATATTTTTTATTATATATAATATATTTTTTTGCTCTTTTTCTCATCGACATTGGAGATATCTCCAATTAACTTATTTGACGGTGGAGGCGTTTTACACCTCCACTGAACTTAGATTATTTTTATTCACTTTTTGCTTTCTCTTTCTTATCATTATCGCATATTTTGTTTCGCTTTGACCAGTAGAGACTTTATACATCTCTACTATAGACCAATGTAATTTAAGGTACGGTCTTAACTTAGGGACCTTTTACATCCCTTTTGTAAAATGTATTAATTGTATTAGGTAAGTTAAGTAGAATTTAAGTACTATTGTAAATCTATTTTATTTTGAAAAAATGACTTTCTGCCAAGTTTCTTGCGGCGCATTCTTCTTGGCAATGATGGTCTTTCCGAATGCGCTGGTAGATTCAAAAAAAGACATGTAAAAGAGCCCTCGGCGGCCTATTTGCAAAATAAACTTTTGACTTTTGACTTTTGACTTTTGACTTATGGTTTTTGCTATATCAGTTAGTACCGTTGTGTTCTGACCCCGCTGACTATAATGTATCGTGATACTGTCAGGCGATCCACTACGGCATCTGGCACTGCTTCGCGCTGCAGCACTGGGCGCGCGGCGCGCGGCTGCTGGCGCGGCTGGCGGACGAGCGGCCCGCGCGCGACATCGACGAGCGCCTAGCGAGTGCCTACACGAAGCTCGGCTACAAGCACATGCACAGGCATCTGGCTAGCCACATGCCCATCAAGTATCCGCAGCACTACAGGCCTTTCTAACTGGACGTGTTACAGTCGACGAATCTGATTCCGAATCCGCTATGGAACCTTATAGTCGTTTAAAAAAAAAAAGATTTACACCCTCCATTCATAAACGCTCAGCGCCTCTAGTGTAAGTTTTCGCGTATAAGGATGCGACCAAACCGCCGAGTATACGCAGTGACGTGTCGTATGCGTCACGTTTTCTCACCGTTTCTTCATACATTTTGTTGCGATTCCGTAACGTCACCGTTTTTTAAGCGGCGGTGTGGTCGCACGCTAAAAACGTCACGAACGCGTTCACGTAAACGTCACAATTACTATGAAAAAATTAGCAGCGCCACTCGCGGACCGAAACGGCAACAAACTGTTCTCATAGTATTTGACATTTTAACGCGAACGCGTTCGAGACGTATTTTGTGACCGAAAACTTATACTAAGCATACTGTAGTGTTGTAAAAGACTCTAGTTGTGGAGTCCTAATTTTGTAGACTCAACTCACTTAATAGCGGACTCGGTGAACTCGAGCAACCCGAGTCCCGAGCCGTGAGCGTGAGTAAATGAAGCCATAGGCGAACCTAAACTGAATCGCATTAAGACGTCATGGTAAGGCCCCTGTAATTCATATTCATATTCATATTTATTTTTATTTATTCTATCTATGGCTCCATATTTACTCACGCTCGACACGGGTCGAGACTCGGACTGTTCGAGTTCACCGAGTCCTCTATAAAGTGAGTCGAGTCTACAAAATTAGGATTCCACAACTCGAGTCTTTTACAACAATAGACGCTGCACACTTATGGTGCGCTGGGTTGAATGCATGATATGAAGTATACTCGGATAGAATTTGTAGAGCTTGTGAAAGCTGTGTCGTACACGAGATAAACTAGCCGTTCCTTCTGGAACGAACAGTGCGTGTTGGTAATTTCGTACGTCACATAGCTTAAACAATTTAATTACAGAAACATTACTTCCATTCATAAAGGAATGAAAAAAAATTGACACAGATTCGACACAAATTGCTAGTAAAAAAATATGAAAATTATATTAAAAGCGTGTCCATAAAATCCTATCTGAGTAGACTTTTTAATCTCTATCTCGTTAACGCTACACAGCGTACTATAGAAGCAAGAATTATGTAAGTGTTTCGCTTCTCTATTGGTTATTATTAAGTCCATGTATTCTGTAACCTTTTTTAGCGAGCTAGCAAAACCTTTCGCACAATCAGACTGATGAAGCGGAACAAAAAGGTTCTATGTTAGGTTAGGCTTTATAATCCTGCGGCTACATTATCGGGCGAAGATTCGTCGCGTTGTCGCTATAGAAAGTTTGTGATATAACGAACACGAACTACATGGACACGTTATACTTGCAATAAAAGCTTCGGGCGAATTGAATCGGACAAATACCAAATATGTAAAAAGATAAAAATAAAAATAAAATGAATAGGGTAAGCTCAAATGAAGTTTTGAAATGTAGCCATTTGTACGAACTTTGTCGCGACAAAATCCCTTTGATGTGCGGCGTAAAACCGACGGGAGCCCGAACAGGGGCCTTACTATGACGTCCTAATTCCGACTCAGTTCAAGTTTTAGCTGTCACTTTTAGTATGAATCTGACAGCGAGCGAACCTAAACTGAATCGCATTAAGACGTCACGGTAAGGCCCCAGTATTCGAGTTCGCCCGAATGTTTCGCGTTCAGGGAACCGCGTGGCTATACATGTCGCAGGTCGAACATTCGCCGAATCCAGTATGCTTAGTGTAAGATTTCGATAGCAAAATACGTCTCGATAACGTTTGCGTTAAAATGTCAAATACTATAAGACATTTTAGTTGTCGTTTCGTTCCGCTTGTGGCGCTGTTCATTTTCCCATAGTAATTGAAACGTTAACGCGAACGCGTTCGATACGTTTTTCGTGTCAAAAACTTACACTAGAGGCTCAGATAATGTAGCCGCAACATCAGAGGTGCGAGCCCGGGCTCGAACCCACGACCCTCTGCTGTCTAATCCTTGCTAATGCACAATATTGTAACGATATTTTTGTACGAATGAAATGTAAAGCGTCATTCTATCTCTGTTCAACTCTCGAAATATAGATCGGCAAACTACAGTAACCGCCCACGAAGATTGCACTTCGATTTTTAGAATGAAATAATTGGCGTCACGTAAGTTCGAGCGCGACAACGCTCTACGAAGCCGAAACTAGAAGAGACCTATCAGTCTTTATGGCCGGGTATTACAAGAATATAGCTATTTTATTGAATCAGGCGTTACTTTGCGGAGGTCCATTTCAATGAACACAAAATATTTACCTTGCTACTCCGCTACTTAAAAAAAAAAATATAGCTGTTTAGCTTGCAGCTTTAATGATATAATATAGTTGCCATCGCTATAAGTCCATAGTGTTATAACTACTGATAGTTAGATAACTCGGCCGCCTGAACAGAGGGGTTACACCGAAAATCGCATTTCGTATCATACCGTCCCTCTTACTGTGTGAGAGAAACAGCACGAAACGTACTTCGGAAATTGAATTTCGGAGTATAAGGCCCCCTATTTCATAAATAAATGTGACAAGTGACTATGAAACATCGAATACATTGACGGCTTGAGAAATTCCGTGTTGCAATGGGTTTCACGTCTGCTACGAAATGTGTACCGCAATTTCAATGTCACTTGTCGCGTTTCACAGTGGCGTAACTAAAACGTTAGGGGCCCGCGGCAAATTCATCAAATGGGGGCCCTTCCTCACTATAAAGAAGTGCATCGTCTTCCTTCTGCTCAAGGCCAAGCCAGTTCGGGGCCCCGTAGAACTAGAGCCTCTGGCATTTTGCCAGCTCTACCACCCTATAATAATAATAATAATAATAATAATAATAATCATTATCATCATTTATTTCAGACAAAACACAAGGTCATCCATAATAATGTTAGTTACGCCACTGGTTTCACGTTTATGAAACGGGCCAGGGCAGATATAAGTTACCTTGGCCAGCAGGGTATTGTCCAATACGATTATCAGTTCAGTAACCGTATTTTTTTTTTTTTTTATATGAAATTTTTTATCTGTCTTACTCTCCACACCGGAACACAGCAGCGCAAGCACTGCTGCTTAGCGGCAGGATTAGCCAGTAAGATGGTGGTAGCGATACGGACGGACCTTGCACAAGGCCCTACCACCCGCAAATCTAATCTAATCTTAGAGCTGGGACAAGGAGTGCACTCACTGATAGTAATTATTACGCTAGTATTGTACATTATATTTTATTTTTATTGTTTACACCAGTAGTTCCCAAAGTGGTCCAGGTGGACCCCCAGGGGTCCACGGAAGACTCGACGGGAGTCTACATTCGGCGTGACCAAAAATGGGAGTCCACAATCGCAAGCGGGGGTGCATGAAAATTGAATAAAATTTGTGAGAATTGATTGGTTCTTGTGCTGTGAGTCATTGTAGATTTCAAGAAAGTAAAGTAGGATGGAGTCACTCGCAGCACAAAAATACAATGTAATTGAAAATTTGTTTAGTCGACTTTATTTTCAAATAATTAACCCTATCAAGCAATCAATTCTAACCATTTTTTTCGAAAACTGTTAATTTATCGTTGAAACTCAGCAACAACGCCAGTTTCCATAGATTATAGAGCTAATCTTAATTTTTTTTTCGAGATTTAGTTTAGAAATTAGTGGTAATGTAGCTGCAGGGGGTCCACCAGATCCAGCAAAATTTTGAAAGTGGTCTATGGAACAAAAGAGTTTGGGAACCTCTGGTTTACACTGTAAGCTAGCTGCCAGCTGTCAGCTGTATTGCTGATTTATGGTGTTCAATAAATAGTATTTGTATTGTATAGTAAGCCGTATTACACAGTTAACACATCCAAATATAACAGTATTGCTAGTTGAAATATTGTACCCATTTATTAAGATTGTTGCTTTCAATATTAGTTACCGATTTCCACTAAAATTCTATTCTGTAATACAATTCACGTCGCCCCAAGCCGTAAGTAGCAATTTACTTTTCTTTCTTTACTTCCTGGTTAGGGGAAGACGTGAAATTGTGTACACACCTAGGGCGGTGATAGAGTAAGCCTCTGGTCGCATGTTTATCGCCCTCCCCTTTGGCTCGTGCGACAACTTCCTGCGATCTGAGACATTCTCTATATTTCACCACTATCGGTGTGTAATGTTAAATACTATAAAAGTCATTTTTCGAGCGGAAACGTTCGTAAAAAAAAAATAACAGGGTGCTTTTTGTTTGTGCTCAAAAATAATCTAGTTTATTTTTTATTTTTATAAAATAATTTCTTTTATTTAATGACAGTACATTTATTTAAGTCAACTGTTGCTTATTAGCAATGTGATCGCCAAGCTTATTACGCAACTCGCTCGCGATCACCATCGTCTTCATTTTGACATTTCATGTATGGGCTGACAATTGGCATCGGAATCAGCTAGCTGTCACATTCATATAAGAACTGTCAAAATGAACACGATGGCGATTGCGAGCGAGTTACGTAATAAGCTAGCTGGTCTGATTGATTACGAAGTTATACGAGTGTTATAAAATCGATTCGGATATCGAAAAAATGGCTGTCCAATTGTTGACACCCCTGTGAACGTGTTAGTCCTCTTTTCCCTTCGACCTTTCATTTATCAACTTCAGTAATAAGTCCTGAATAACTTTTTAGCTGAATTCCATTTGTTGAATCCCAAATAAATTCTGTAACTCTGAGTTATTCTGTAACTGAGTTTAAAAACAAATTGTACATAGTTGAGGGCTTAATTACAACAAAAACTAATTGATTCCTCTGTGTAACGATTTTGTTTTGCTTGCAATAAGGGTGAAAATGTTACACAAAGGAATCAATTATCTTTTGTTTTATATATAGCACTCAACTAAGTTTTTTTTTTTTCATAAACGACTAATACGATTGTGTAGTCTGATTGTATAACGTGCGCGCGATCGCAATAGCAATCACCGTTTGGAACAGTAAATTAAAGATGGCGTTATGGGATTGTGATTGCGAGCGCGTTTGACAGCATGATCTTGGTTTTTATTGTCCTCGACTATGCCAGTTCTTCCATAATAAACGAAACTGTAGGTAGAGCTAGAAATATAAAGGACTTCCAACTGCCAATTTTAATATGTCCACTGATTTGGTAGTCACTAGAAATAGACGCGACACTTGTAAAAATTAGAGACACGAGTTCGGATGCAGTTGCGACCAAAATTCGTTGAGCAAATTACACTGTTGTGCAAAAATAACAGATCAGTACCCATACAATGTTGCATGGAAAGTGTGCCGTTATTGTTGCTCATCAGTAGAGTTAGGTACGCGGAAAGGCATAGTTTAATTAACCGGCCTCACTGCCGTTCGCAAAACTACGCCATTTTGATTTGGTCCGGGATTCGTATAAGCACTTAATTGTACAGTCAGTGGCATAAATATATGTATGTACGTACCGAGACGTCAAAAACATGTCTACACCTTTATGCTACAAACAATAAGGTCGGCGACATATATATTTGACATGATGACTGTCTTGATATTTATGCCCTCGACTGTACAGTCAGCGGCATATAGTTTGAAGCATCCAAGTCGGCCAAATAAACGCACACCATAAAAATAGTATAGTGTGTCGTACTTTTAGATCACCTTGGATGTTTCATACTATAGTATGAATGAATCTTCCCAGGTGAACTTTTCGCTTCGAGCCCTGCCGCAAGCTACCGTACGCACGTGCCACTACAACATTCATATTGAAAAACAAACGGTATCGTCATAATATTAAGATTCCAATTAAAATTAATATCTAGAATATCAGTGACATTAAATTTGAACCTTAATACCATGACGATACCGTTTGTTTTCAATATGAAAGTTGTAGTGGCACGTGCGTACGGTAGCTTGCGGTTTTGCGATAATAGAGACAATGGCCTTTGTTTGAAAGATTAAGGCTCGAAGCGAAAAGTTCACCTGGGAAGATTCATACTATATATGACGCCGATTGTAGCTCACAGCCCATGGGGTTCACGATATGAACTATTTTGTTATTGATTAGAATAAATTATATATAAACTCTTGATTGAAATTTTAGGAAAATAGGAACCCTTGTATGTAGAATCGCTTGAGTTCGAAAATTGATCCGCAAAAGTAACTTTGTTTTTCATAGAAACATTATGAAGTACAAACTTTTTTTTTTGCTGATTTTAAAATTTGTACGGAGCCATCAGTGCGCGTGTCGCACTTGGTCGGTTGAGCCGCCCATAGTGAAAATCTTAAGTCGATGGACTTTACCTGAACTTTATATAGTGCGGTACAAGGTTCAATTTAGTTTGCATGTTGTTTTGATACAATATTTTTTTCTTAGTGACGGATAACATTGTTTTCTCGAAAATTATATTTAATAATTGACGAAATAGTAAACGAATGACCTCACTAGTGTTATCAATTGAAAGTATCGAAATAAATATATTGGTAGTAGACCGAATCGAAGTTGAATTTCATTTAGGGTGCATCCCGTCCCGTATGGGTTTTGGTTTAAAGACTGACGAAATACTGAATGTAACAAAATGAATTATGTTAACCTTTTCGACGCCTACGACACATATCAGCCCCGCAGGTTCAACGCCGACGACCCATATACGTCCATTACTTCAATGGAAAAGCAACCTTCGTTCAATTGAGTTTAGGTTCAATTTAAAGCATCGCAATAAAGTAGTCTGGCGTATGGGTGACGTCTCTTGTATTTGACGTGCCGGCGAGAAGGTTAACAGAGGCTTAACTGATGTTTATAAAGTGGGTTATTCAGTAAGGTCTTTCTGTTAAACTGGAACTGAGTATGAGTGGGATAGTCCCCATATTATAGGAGATTTTATAATAATGAATTAGTTAATAATTGTGCTTTGCGATTACGATATGCAATGTTTTTTTAATGAATTGTTGATAAGCAGAAATAAAGCGTTTATGAATAAATTGTTGTTTGTTTTCGTTTATAAACCTAATCTTTTAGACTAATTTGCCAATAAAATAAAATAATAATTAATAAAAATATTTTTTTTTGTAATTGTGTCGTACAGACACATCATTCAAACAGATGACGCTTAGCGACAAATATTCGCATAGTAACAAGGTCACGTGACAGTTGGTAACGGATAGAAAAATTCGGAGGCTTACTCACCTGCTATGGGTGTAGGGGTATAGCACGCGTCACGGAATGACGAGGACCCGGGTTCGATTCCCGGCCATAGCTTTACTTTTCGGATTTTTCTATGTGTTCTAATTTTCAGTGTCGTTTAGATTCGCTTACAACTGCCGCCCAATCCCGTCAATCTCGAACGAGATCTCGTCAAATGATGCGTCGGGATTGATCCCGAAAAATTACACGAGATCTCGCGAGATCGGGATCCCGCGAGATCGGGATTGCATTCCCTAGTTTAGAAACTAATTTGCCCCGCAATGATTGTTTTAATCTAAACTTTTTAATATTATAAACAGAAAATATTTTGTGTTTAACCTTTTCCACGCCAACGACGCATAAATAAGCATCTCAGGTTGAACGCCAACTACCTAATAAAGGACAACTGTGAAAGTAAAATTTTAATGCTGCATAAATGACACTAGATTAATTTATAAATAAAATAAATATCTTGGGACAATTAACACCAATTGAACTAGTCCCAAACTAAGCAAAGCTTGTTATATGGGTACTTGACAACGGATAAACATACTTATATACTTAGAAAAATATATACTTATAAATACATATTAAACATCCAAGACTCGAGAGCAAACATTCGTATTTTTCATACAAATATCTGCCCTAACCGGAGATCGAACCCGGGACCTCAAGCTTCATAGTCAGGTTGTCGAACCACTAGGCCATCCGGTCGTCTAAAACAACTTGGAAATCCAACAACCAAAATTTGACTTTGGGCGGCAAGAGGCTATATATACGTCCATTACTTCAATGCAAAAGCAACCTTCGCTCTATTGGGTTTAGGTTCAACTTAAGGCATCGCAATAAAGTCAGGCGCATGGGTGATGTATTTGATGTGGCGGCGATAAGATTAAGTTTGTAACGAATAAACTCAAAGGCACTGGGCCGATTTTAACGCGCAGGCTGCCACGAGCATCACCAGTGGTACCGCGCAATTTTCTGTGGCCGTGGGTATCACCGGTGGGATCAAAAGGTATTAAGCTATTGGGTCGTGGTCCACTTAATTTGGTCCACCCGGAAAAAATGCTTTTTTTTTATGTTAGAGAGGCCAGACAAACGAACTAGTGGGTCACCTGATGTTAAATGATCACCACTGTCCATAGACACCCGCAGCGCATTATGCGATGCCAGTGCATTGACGGCCCTGCAGAAAATTGTACACTCGTCTCTTAAAGGCACCCGGGTCGTAACTCGATGGGAACACCCCAGCGTGAAGCTCGTTCCAGATTTTGCAAGTTCGTGGCAAAAAAGGCCGATTAAACCGCACCGTCGAAGACTGCCATTCATCAACATGATGTCTATGAAATGAACGTTTACGACGGGTGGATTTGTACTGGAACCCCGCAGCTGGAATGAGGTCAAAGAGTTCCTCAGAGCTGTCATTATTTAGAACCACTGATTTGACAACCGGATAGCCTAGTGGCCCTGACCATGAAGCTAGAGGTCCCGGGTTTGAATCCCGGTAGTTGCAGACATTTGTACGATGAATACGAATGTTTGTACCCGAGTCATGGATGTTTATATGTATGTTTATCCGTTGCCTGGTACCCATAGTACAAGCTTTGCTTAGTTTGGGACTGGGTCAATTGATGTAATTTGTCCCATGATATTTATTTATTATTTATTTTGAATACAAAAATAGGTAGTTTAGTCAGATATCACCCAGAAAAAGGGGCTCCATCCTTGGGCGGAGCGCCGTCGAAGATCATGGGCCTTACAATGACGTCTTAATGCGTCTCATGTTCTAGGCCTATTTTGCGTAAGGGACGTAGCTATATGGCTGCATAACTGTGTCTCTTACGCTGAATAGAACATGGCACGCATTAAGACGTGGTAAGGCCCCAGGTGGACCACGACCCATACTCTATATTAATGCTCACGACAGTCTCAGTAATAGGGCGATGCTGCGAGCATCACCGGTGGGACCACTAAGTTAGTATTGGGCGTGGGAGCACCACTAGGCGAAGTATGGTAGCCAACGTGTTAAAAATGCTCTAACAATTTTATTAAATTCTATAGTATCCCTGAGTAACATTTGCTATGCTTTAGGTACTTAATTCCGCGCGGAAAAAGTAGTTGGTAACAACAGCAAGTTTTAAAAAAAGTGAAAAAAAAAAATTCTACGGACAAAACGGTACAAAAGAGGCAAAAGACTGAAACTAAATAGGTAGGTACCTACATACTATTATCTTAAATTTGAAATGTAACAATTTACGTTTAAAAAATGTGGCAAAGGCATGGCAAAAGTAACGTAACACTATCGATCAAAATTGATTCTTGATCCACCGTAGAACGTTCTCGTAGTAAACGTCTCAGTGTACTTTTTCGATAATACTCAACATTATCCATGAGTTAAAGCTCTCATACCCGAAACCGACGATCATGTATGAAGAGATTGATGACTGTGAATGAAGCGTAAGAGGCATGTCAGAATCGTAGCAAGTGGAACAAAGTAGTATCTGCCTAACCCCTGTGGGAAAGAGGCGTGACTGTATGTATGTAAAGCTCTCATAGGAGCCTCTAACTGATACAGCGCAAATTTTCAGTAAAATTCAATTTGAATCATTAGCACGTTTTAGGTAGATTTTCACCCCTTCCCTTGATAATTTACAGACTGCTAGCGACGCCAGCAAATTTAGCAGCCAAGTCCCACTATAATCTGCATTCCTAATGCAAGCTAAAGGGCAGTTAAGAGTTAATTTAGCCATCCGAACTGCACTAAGAAAGCTTTTACACCAACTGCTAATAAGAGGGTGCGATGCGTCGTTGAACACTTGGCCAGTGGGTTTTTACTAATAGAAGAATTAAACCAAAGTGGTAGTGCCATCTCCAGCCTATATACGTCCCACTGCTGGGCACAGGCCTCTCGTAATGAGAGGGCTTGGGCCATAGCTCCCACGCGGGCCCAGTGCGGATTGGGAACTTCACACACCATTGAATCGCTTCGCAGATGTGTGCAGGTTTTCGCGATGTTTTCCTTCACCGAAAAGCTCATGGTAAATTTCAAATGAAACTTCGCACATAAATTAAAAAAAACTCAAGTGCGAGCCTGGGCTCGAACCCACGACCCTCTGTTTGAGAGGCCACAGGTCAAACCATGGTTCCTAGTCAAGTTTCGTAAAAAAGAGCGAATCGAGCTTTCACCACAAAAAAATCGGCGTGATGTGACTAAAAATGTTTGGCTAAGTAACTAAATCTACTCCATATCCCAAATTCGACATTCAAAGTTCGCATCAAACCGTCCCTCTCACACTCCTATTAACGGCTATTATTGTGAGCGAAACAAAGCCACACGAACTTATAATTTCTATCTGCGGATAAGGCACAATAGATTTCCCAGCCACTCCCAGTACCACCCTTAGACGAAATGTAAATTAGCCCGATTAGGGTGACTTCACACCATCCGATTAATATTGGTGTTGGACGCCGATACGATAACGGTGTCAGCAAAACGCACAGTCGGGTTGTCGCACTTGAATCGGCAGAGTGAAGGACAGCAAGACAAACCCGACTGGCGTTGTAAGAGCTCTGCGCTTTTCTAATTATCCGATCCGATAACCAGTAAGCTTATTGTCTAACTCGCTCGCAATCGCCATCGTGTTCATTTTGACAGTTCATGTAGGGGAGAGCAGGTAGGATTCGTACACTTTTTATTCTAGGCCTTGTAAAAATAAACCATTAACTAATTTCAAAATGATTGAAGTACTACCACATTGCCTATATATGTAGTTACCATACTAGTATTAGTTAGAGTTGCCAAATAGCAACATTTCAAAATTGTGACTGTTTTTCCAAAAAATGAGAAACGTACGAAAGCACCTCACGCTTGTGGTACCTTCGTACACGGTGTGAGGCACATTCGTACATAGGGGGGAGCCTCCGTACAGAGTAACAAAACAGCAATTTATACAAAATACAAATATTTATTGAGATCAAAAATAACGCAGAATCATATTATAATTCAGTCTTAATCAAAAACACAGTTTATTATTATTAATTGCTTGATTAAAATAACACTTAAGTTAAATTTTTCATTTTGTATCCTTAAGGAAATAAATCAACAATATAAAACCGAAAATTAAATTAACAATTAGGGTAACAGGCCACAATCTAACTCTATTGCACATTGTACGCAGTCAGATCTTTCGCAAAGCTGATTATATTAGATGTTCTTGCTGTAGCAGCAGATCTTGGTTGAGGTAGGATACAAACCACGTCTGATACGCTCACTGTTCCTTCGTCTTTAATATTTGGAAAAACAAATTTACAGGTACCCGGCTTCTTTCTTAAAAATGATACGTTGTACTCAACAGGGCTATACTTGGTTATCACCTGTCCAATATAATGTAAAACAGTCTTCTTTTTCTCAAATTTTACAAGCAAAAAGCTTTTTTCTTTTATTTCTTCCGTCAAAACTGGAGTTTCTTCTTCATTATCAGATTCTTTTGACATCTCTTCAATGGGCGAAGCAGAACTTTCCCTTAAACTAATATTGGTATCATCTTCACTATCAGTCTCTACAGGTTTCTTCTGTTTCTTTGGTTTACTTTTAGTATTAGTATCTGACACCAACTTTAAAGCGCGTTTCATTTCCTTAGCTCTTTGTTTTCTTTCTTGCTCCTGTTTTTTAGTCTCTTTTAATTTTCCTATTTCTTCTAACCTATTCTTTTCAGGAGTATCTGTGTATATCCTTGACTTTCCTGCCTGTTTTCCTTTTTTTGTCTGTGTGAGAGCACTCCTATCTACTTTAGGATAGGGTCGGATAGCTTGTGGCGAAATTATTTTTTCAATTGATGGAGATGGCTGTGATAGCAAAGACGTCGATGTAGGCGGCGTTACGGTTGGAGGTATAGCAACTGACATAGATGGTTGTGACAGCAAAGACGTCGATGCAGGTGGCGTTACGTTTGGGGGTATAGTAACAGATATAGATGGTTGTGGCAGCAAAGATGGCGATGCAGGTGCTGCGCTTGAAGGCATAGCACCTGATGTTGATGGCTGTGAATGCAAAGATGGTGATGCAGGCGCTACGCTTGGAGGTATATTCTGTTGAGTAAGATCTGATTGTTCTGGTGGGTCAGTGGTGTACACTTGAACGGGTGCAAAATCTTCTTCACTGAAAGCCAGTTTGTTGAATGGCCATATACCAGTCTTTTCAAAAGCACTTGTAATATTTTTGCCATTGAAGGACTCAAAGTAGGCAATTTTGGCGAGTTTCGGAATATTGTATATATTGAGTGTTTTACCCGGATTGTTAACATGCCAATCATTAAATGATATCTTCAGTTTGGCTTTGAAGGGTCCAAATACACCCACATCCAATGGTTGCAGACGATGGGTAGTGTGAGGTGGGAACGATAGATAAACAATGCCGTTATCACGAGCATATTCCACTGCTTTTATTGTGACATGGCTTTCGTGGTTGTCAACTAGGAGCAAAATGGGATTATCTTTCGAGCACCATGACTTTTTTTGAATATGGTTCAGAACCTCTATAAATATATCCGAATTTATCCAGCCACTCTTAGTTGCCACTCCTAGGCTGCCTTCTGGAGCACCCGTCATAAAATGATCCTTGTAATGCACTCTCGGAAAGATAAACAGCGGCGGAATCATGTTACCACTTGCTGAAATAATTCCTCCAAATGTTACAAGTTCACCCCTTTCTGCCGAAACAAGTTGGCCAATTTGTTTTTGGTTTTTCTCAGCTAATATCTTTGGAGTGTTCAGCACTGTGGATATTCCTGACTCATCAAAATTATAAATTCTATCTGCTGTGAACTCATGCTTTGTCAGAACCTTTTCTAGATTATCGAAGAAATCATTCACTGCTGTCCTGTTAAATCCATAAGATCTCGCTGCACTGGTATTCTCCGGTTTTCTCAGGCTTAAATTGGTATTTCGCCTGCGATAACTATCCAACCATTCTTTCCCTGCCATTTTATTTATTTATTTATTTATTTCTATAACTATTCTACCATTACAGATCTTAATCTAATGCGATAGAATCTTAATAACCTACATCTACTTAACTATTAATTTTACAAAAACCAATCGAACGGCAGTTTATAAAATGTAACATAATACAAAAAGCGTTATCCTTGTGAATTCACTCAGAGAACAAGAGAAAAGATCAATTCGCTGTGCAATGAGGTTGATAGTGCGGATAGCGCGCGACAGCGGCGCCTCGGCCAGCAGCTTGGTGCGCGCGCGCGGCGCCCGCAGCAGCGGCGGCCGGCGCCGGCGCCCCGCGTACCCGTCCGGTACACATAGACTGAGTTGCCTCAGCACTACTGGATTGTGAATCCTTCCCGTGAACACCCTATATATATACGTAACCAGAGCCAAATCCCGCCTTACCCTGAGTTCGTTGTACCCAACCATTCCTAATATAAAGAGTGTCGGGTACAATAACGGATAGAAGGGGTAAACTCCATATAGTCGCATGTATAAATAGCGTATAAATTTATTTTGGATACGTTCTAACATGAGACAGTACTTGAGTTCATGAGGAGCCCAGATGACAGAGTTCGATTCCAGTTGACTTCTTACCAGACTATTATACAAAGCGACTACAGCCCCTATGTTAGTAAAACCTCGCACCGTTCGGAGAATGAAACCCAAGTTCCTGTATGCTTTTTTACAGATGTTAGTAATGTGGTCACGGTAGTTCAGACTAGATGTTAAATAAACCCCTAGATCCTTCACATCACTCACTCTTTTTATGTGCGTTTCTCCGATCTTATAATTATGAATGGTGGGTGTGTGTTTTTTAGTAAAAGTAATTTGCACACATTTTGAACGATTAAATTCGAGTTTATTATTTTTACTCCAGTTTACTACTCTGTTTATGTCGCTCTGTAATTTCGCACAGTCCTCTGCCGTTTTTATGGCAAGGCAAAGCTTCAGGTCGTCCGCAAACAATAAACAATCTGCATCCCGAACAACACTTGGCAAGTCGTTAATCATGATTATAAATTCTAAGGGACCCAGATTACTACCCTGACTTACGCCTGACCTGGTGAAATATGGCTCAGATTCATACCCAGCGTAGTCAACGTATTGTCTTCTATCCTCCATGTAGCTGGCAAAAAATCTGAGTAGATGCGGGGTACAGCCGACGCAAGCTAATTTTCGAAGTAAAATGTCGTTATCTACTAAATCGAAGGCCTTTCTAAAGTCAAAATAGGCCGCGTCTACCTGACCACCACCATCAACTACTGGAATCACGCTCGACATGTAGTTCAACAGGTTACTCGTCGTACTGCGAGCTGGCCTAAAACCATGCTGAGAGTCAGACAATTGCGTTTGGATCTGGGTAAGAATGTCTTTCTGGACAGCCGACTCCAGTACCTTTGCCGGGGTTGAAAGCACTGCAATGGGTCTGTGTTCTTCCACTTGGGAACCTGCCTGCCCCTTTGGAACTGGTACTACCCGTGTCTCTTTCCACCTATCAGGAAAAACAGCAGTTTTCAAGCATCGGTTAAAGATGTAATGCAGAGGTTCCTCCAGTACAAAGCGACAGTCCCTAAAAATGTAGGGAGGAATTCCATCTGGGCCTGCAGATCTTTTAGGCTTGAGTCGCGCTAGTGACCTCCTAACATCACCCAGTTGCAGCCCATCCACATGCACCCGCGCTGCATTTGTACCGCCTGCTTCATTTATGGCTGCGGTCACGTCTAGCTTGGCCCGTTCAGTACTGTAGACCGAATGAAAATATCTCGCATATTCCGTGGCACACTCTTCTGCTGACAATATTTTACCATCCTTCATAATTTTCTGCGGACATCTATTTTCGCGCATTGATTTAATATATTTCCAAAATGCTTTTGGGTCTTCGGCTAAATGTGTTTGTACTCTATTCTTGTATTGTTTTTGAGCGAATACAATCGCACGTTTTACTCTCGCTCTACAATTTGTAAATACTTCGTAGTCTACTATAGATTTACTGATTTTATACTTTTTATGAAGATAGCTTTTTAATTTAAGGTCGCTAATTATGTGCTTTGTATACCACTCGGGGTATATGTACCTGGAGTTAACCCATTGCTGTCGCTTTTTTGGTACACATTCATCAAGAGCAGTGTTTAACCTATCATAAAAGAAGTCTAACGATGCCTCCACGCTGTCTAATTCGTACATGGGGGTCCAGTCAACAGATGCTATTGACGAATACAGTAATCCAAAATCTGCACTGTTAAAATTCCAACCGGGCCGCGACCTATTTGCGTGAGTATCGTTGGTCGCCTGCGTGTACGGCCGCGGCGGCGGCGGCCGCGCGCGGCGGTGATGGCCGCGCCCGCGCACGGACACCTCTAGCGGCGGATGGTACGCGTCCACCGGCACCACAGGCGCATCCGCCTCGCGCACCCGCACGCCCGAACCCTCTACAAAAGTGCTTAGCACTAAGTCTAACTGTCGATCGTTGCAGTTTCCTACTTTATTACTCTGAGTGAATCCACAATACGAATTAAAACATTCATAATAATTACGTACTTTAGTTGAGCTAGAATACAAGTTTAGGTCGCCTATTACTACTACATCACTGTATTTGTCGCAATATTCCTCTATAATTTTAAACATTATCATGTAGTCTGTTTCACTGCTGTTAGGAGGTATATAGATGCTACACAATAAGAACAAAAATCTATGTTGCAAATACACAGTACCAGCAACAAGTTCAAATACTTCCCTATCCACGTTCACATTTCCCGGGATCTTTACTTGTCGTATATCTAATCGGGGCGTGGCTACGAGACATGTGCCGCCTTGTTTTCGCCCATCTGTGCGGTCGCAGCGAATGATCTTATATCCCGGAGGTACTATTTCCGAATCTTTAATGGATTCATTACACCCAGTTTCCGTGAACGCAAACAAGTCAGCGCTTGACGAAGGTATACTCGCATATAAATCCTGTAACTTTGTCCTGAGACCTCTAACATTTTGATAATAAATATCAATGTCATTCTGGGGAGTTACGTTTATTTTTAGATCTCCGAAACCACACCCACTCACAATACTCTACATTTATTGGCCAATTTTCAGTTTCATTTAGCTTGTCATACAAACTTTCACTAACTTCTATAATGAATGAAGCGTAATCCCTTTCAGTTTTATGTTTTATACTGTCAACCTTGACTTGCGCGTTTTCACCGCAGACACTCTTGACAAACTTTTTTAAGTTTTCAACTGTAGTATCCTTCTTCAAACGCCATACGTGCAAGTATTTCTTTCGCTCGGTGCCCTGAATTTCCACGGAGCTTGTCCGTCCTCCTTTCTTGACGACGGTATTTGGATATCGATTCTTTTTCCTGTTTACAGTTTTCCAGTCACCATCTTTGTTACCCGCTGTCTCCTCATCATTATTGCCGCCCGGCGATGAGGCGTCAGCCTGTTCATCATTATTGCCGCCCGGCAATGAGGCGTTAGTCTGTTCATCATTATTGCCTCCCGGCGATGAGGTGTTAATCTGTTTTGCACCCGCCTGATCCCGAATAGGCTGAGTCGATGAGGCACTAGCTGAATTTGCGGCCTCACTGTTACGCTGTGTCACACGCGTAAAAGTTACCACAGGTTGTTCGGTTGGAATCTTTGCGGACCCATCGTCTGTTGAAACCTCTTTTCCTACAAATGATTTAATTAAATTCTCTAGTATATCGATCTTGTTAGACCGTTCTTGAATTATTTTAATATCTTTCTGGACTTCCTGAATTTCCTTTTCGATGGTTAGTAGTTTGTCTTGAAGTCGTATATGAGCCTTCGCTTGACTTTCTAATCTAGAATCATCTAGAATAATTTTGTTATGTTCCCAGCTAGGTGGATAGTGGAGGTTGTTTGCTTTGGCAAATTCGTAAGCCAGTTTCCTCACCTGAACAATAGTCAATCCATAGTGCATTTTAGAACACCCCGTGATGTAGTTTTTCAAAGCAGCCTCTTCATCAGCCGTAAATACTTGATTCGATGTAAATTTCGAGCTAAACACACGCTTTGGGATTGTACCATCGTTTTCAGCAACTGTTTTCTTGTGGAACTTTGTTAAGCGAGTTTCAAGTGTTGTCGGTTTGATACCGTATTTTTGAGCAGATTTTCTTATAGACAAGGTTTTGTCTAAGACCTCCTGCATTGCAGATTGCTTCTTCGTCTACTTGCCCTGTTCGAGTTCCCTTTTTTACGTATATTCGAGGCATGACTCTGTAACAATAAAATAAAATCACGAATACTGTATGCGGGGTACATTCGTACAGTACGAATCTACCCCACTCATCAATGCACGAAGGCACCCCAACACAAAAAAGCAACAAATTAAATCAAAACAAAAATAACCGTTAAGATTATCTCAAAAATAACGCTAACATAAAAAACTAGAGCATTAACTTAATACCCATGGATAATAACGTAAACGATTTGAGCAAAAGTTATTACAGATAAACGTATTCAAAACTGAATCCAAAAATTACTTACGCGGAGCGAAAACACGTATCGACCTGTCCCAACGAAGCTGGCCGCCGCACTGCCGCCCCGCTCCGCGGTTAGCCTATGCGTGTGAGCGGGAGTCACGCACACAAATACACTCGCGTCAACGTGTTTGGTAGTGGAGATATGACTACTGTACGAATGCTCCCTCTGTACGAAGCCTACCTCCTGCTCTCCCCTATGGGCTGAGAGTTGGCATCGGAATCAGCTAGCTGTCACATTCATACAAGAAATGTCAAATTGAACACGATGGTGATTGCGAGCGAGTTAGACAATAAGCCTAAAGGATCAGCGCAAATAAGTACTGACTGACAGATTCATCAACGCCTAGCTCAAACGAAGAGTATGAGGATGCTATATTTGTATGAGGACGCCACCTCCTTCGCAACACTCATAAAGTATCTAAACATGATAAGATAAATAAGTAAAAAAATTGCATGAAAGTGTTTTCTGAGTTGAAAATGTTTTCTACCTACTTTACTAAAGTCGTCGCAAAATAAAAGGCCCGTTTTGACATTTGTCTTCCCGACGTAACTAGTGATGTAACCATATGACTCGGTACTCGATACTCACTATAAATCGATTCAAGTTTGCATGAGTTTTTGATCGATTTGAATATGTATTGTAAAGTGCATTGGATTAAAGTTCTGATTAGAAAATTAAACTGAAATTGATATTATAGGTATTTTGAAATGATACAATGTTACGAAAAGTAAATTTTCTTTTATTTAATATTTTTGTTACAATAAAATTCACTCAATCACAAAAAAAAATCGAGAAAAAGTGAATCACCAGTCAATCATTTTCTTTAGATGATGAAGACGAGCCATTCTATAGAAATCACTGCTGCCATTGTTTACGGCTTTGAGCTCTCAAGGTCATAATTTTCAGTAAATATCTCTACACAGCTGGTGAAATTCAGTAATTAATTGGTCTAAATAAAATAAATAAAACGGGCCAAGTGCGAGTCGGCCTTAAAAAAAATTATCTTGATCGATTTATTTTTTCCTTAACCGATTATTAATAGTCTGTGGACAATATGAAAAAATCGTTATGCACAGCACTTAGCTGAGTGAGCGATACCCATCAATGAAAAATGCAATTACCTTCAGAACATTTCGATCGGTAAAAAATTTAGAACTTCATGGGCGTGAACTGTCAAAACGGGCCTTTTAAATTGCGACGACTTTACTTTACATTAACTGACTTATAATTATATTATTAACCACAGTCCAATAGCTCTTAGAATGCCATCCGGGTTTATATTGCTATCTCACTCACTCTTGATGGGGTTGATACTTGAATCGGCCGACAGTAACTACCTGAATCCTGAATAGGTATCATAAGAAGCTCACGGATTGTACTTAGGTAGAACATTTTCCTTGACTATCGTGTCGGCGTCCGACACGAATATCGGATCGAATGATGTGAAAATCTTCGTCTTAATTTAATTTCGGCGAACCGGCCAACGCTAAAACCACACTCAGCCTGATTTAGTGGACTTTGCTGGTGACAAAGCCTTTTGCCTAGATCGCTGCAGCTCACCATGATTCTCTTTCCAACGAGTAGTAGTACCTACATTGAGAAAGAGATAAGGCACCAAAGAAGACAACCATTTTATCCGTACATAATGTGCACTGAAAGATCCTTTTCTGGAGATAATTTCGCTTTTGTACTAGGTACTCTGTCACTTGACTGGTAGACTTCGCTCGACATGTGTCAGGCGGCATCATCACAAGACACGCGTGTCGCCAAAGACTCCGGTAAAATGGCGTGACGTTGTCGGACTTCGCTCAAAAAGTCCGACAAAATCGCTCGGCTATCCTCTGTTGCAGGTTGTGTAGACAGTTTTCAGTTGTGGAATTTAAATCATTTGCCACGCATGAACATTGAAGACAATGTTTTTACAGATGTGTCAGGCGAAGTTTTGCGGGTGGTAGGACCTTGTGCAAGGTCCGTCCGGATCGCTACCACCATCTTACTCGCTAATCCTGCCGCTAAGCAGCAATGCTTGCATGTTGTGTTCCGGTGTGGAGAGTAAGACAGCCGGGGAAATTACAGGCACAAGAGGCATTTCATCTTAGCCCTCTAGGTTGGCAACGCATCTGCAATCCCTCCGGGGTTGCGGGTGTCTATGGGCAGTGGTGATCGCTTACCATCAGGTGACCCTGTGACTTGCTCGTTTGCCTTCCTATTCATATAAAAAAAAAAAGTTTTGCGCAGTCGCCCTACCTACACAAGTCGCTCGATGTCGCCAGATATATGTCAAGCGAAGTTGACCGATGTCGCCGACATGTGATGTCGGGTATTTTGTCCCCGAGTGTATCCCTGGCTTACAAGTATAATGAAGGAAGTCTTTAAAAACCCCTCAGTGCCATAGCGACCTGTTAACAAGGCGAACAAAAAGAATCCCACCAAGTTACCGCCAGCGATCCCCGGAATTCCGTAATAAAAATCAAACGCCGTGTAATGTCGGAAAATGAGAGAAATAAACAAATTAACAAGCGGCTGGGCTTATAAATATGTAAGACTGGCGAAATTATTTCCCTGCGGTAATTGTAATATTGTAATAATACCGACGTTAAAATGAAAATTGTATTCTGTATTCAAACGGATCATGATGATATAAGAGTTTTCAATGATTCACGGTTACGTTCATTCGAAATAATTATTCATATTCAGATTCATTTATTCATTGAAAAGACAAGTACACATATGGTAAAAAAGATGTTACACGAGATAAGTAGACGAGTACACATGTCGCCCTGTAAGGGCACACAATAGGTAACAATTTATCACTAAATGTCTAAAATTATTAATTAACAATGTCAAAATTTGATGAATTTGAAAAATGTTTGATTATAGACGGGATATGAACCGCGATTACCTTTTATTGACACCCGATATTTCGACGCAGTTGCATGCATCATGATCACAAGTAGACTGAAGAAATTGCGGGTGGATGTTATTGTTGGGTAGACCGAGCTCCTGTCTACCCTCATTCTTGCGCGTCGACTGCGTGCACTCTCGTTACCACTGGAACCGTTCTCACTCGAAACTTGATCAATCACCATGATCATCGTGGGATCATGATGATTTTGCTATGGTTCTTATGTAGGTATGTGTTAGTGGTCTGGATCGTTCTATTGTAAAACGGCTTTATTTAACGACAACAGTTTGTTACCATTTCAATCCGCAAATGGCGCTGCCAATTATTCCATAGTGATATTTCGCGTTCAAGACTTTTTTTATGTGAAAACTTACACTAAGGGTCTATTTCGCCACGCTCTGTTAAGATCCAGTTATCTCGAGTGTCAGTTATGATGACGTCTCTGTCTGTTTAGTAGTAATAAATAGAGACAGAATAGATAACTGACACTTGAGATTAATGGAACTTAACATAGAGTTGTGAAATAGGCCCTAAACCGAAGGAAAATTATTACTGGCAACGTAAATAATAAAATAAACTTACAGAAGCAGTGATACTGTCGCGTCACAGTTCTTATAACAATGCTTATAATTCAGACGACATCGCTGTATTGACTTTTGTTATTAATTACAAGTTTGAGGGTAGATAGATAGTGTTAGTATTCACGGCACGCACTATATTTGCTCGAAATGTCTTCTAGACTGCGTAGTCGGGGTTCATGCTTCCATTTTCGTAACAATTTCTTGTTAGGAAAGGTGGATATTCTAATTGATTTTTATCTAGGTTTATAAATGGATTGGGTAGGCATCTATTCGAATCTCTCGTACGACCCATTCATAATGTGAATTCACGATTTACACGTACGACGTCCTGTCTAAAGGTACCAAAATTACAAATCATTGTGTTTTATAATGTTTCGTTTATATAGTAGTAGTGTAGTGTGTAGTTGTGTAGTAGTTCGTTTGTGTAGTAGTAGTGTTTAGTACTCTTTTTTAATGTCTGCCTGTTTTTTTCGGTGGCAATAAATATAGGTATCTTTTTAATTTTCCTCACTAAGGTAAGGTAATAAGGAATGAAAATTTAATACGTTAGATTTAGATTTAGATTTTAGATTTATTTATTTATCAACAAAAATTACATTATATAAAAACATGCATGTCACCTATAAGCATTTCTGTTGAGATCGTCAAAAATTAATAATAATAATAGCATAATAAATTATAAACAATAAGTTATAAGTGGGATCTACACTTCAAGCTCTCTCAGTCTGAGAGGAGGCCTATGCCCAGCAGTGGGAGGGAGTTGGGACGTGTAGACTGAAGATTATTAAGAAACTCTCCTGTCTCGTACTAATGAACGCGAGGCTTTTTTAATCGCGTTAGCATTCAAAAATAAACGCGAATGTTTCTTTCACCTTAATAATATTTTTCCCCGAGTTCATCTAAAATATTAATTTAACTCTGCAGGGGTAGCAAACAATTTCCCGCTGAGTTAAGAAATATTTTTAATTCATTACGAGATAGCGACGCCTCGGCCAGAGGTGAAGCAATGGCTACTATGCTGTGTGTGGCAAGTGATAAGCGAAAGCGAAAAAGTAAGCAAATCAACTTACTATCAACAATACCCAACTCCTCACCTCACCTGATCGTAAGCGATCACTAATGCCCATAGACACCCGCAACCCCAGAGGGATTGCAGATGCGTTGCCAACCTAGAGGGCTAAGATGAAATGCCTCTTGTGCCTGTAATTTCCCCGGCTGTCTTACTCTCCACACCGGAACACAGCAGTGCAAGCACTGCTGCTTAGCGGCAGGATTGGCGAGTAAGATGGTGGTAGCGATCCGGACGGACCTTGCACAAGGTCCTACCACCCGCAAATTGAAAAGATTAATTAGTACTGTTATTACTGTCTGTTACTCAACCCCTATTTAAAATTCAGCAAAAATGCTTCCCGCTAGAGATAACGACGTGATTTATGTACTTACGTATGTGTGTAAACTTGAAGCAGGAACGCGGTAAGGCCAGCCTTTTGTAACTTGTCCCGCAAGATGTCACCCGGGCGTTAGAGCTCCCTGAAATTTAATTAAAGTACCAAAGACCACGATAACCGCGACCGAAGGTTTGCGACCAGGTGTCTGTTGCAAAATGCATTCAATTTATACTTGAGTGAACTGGTTCTGATCTAATAGGTAAATTGGCTCATTGCCGAGAATTTAGAATACCCTGCATTATTGGAGGCAAGATTATAAATGCGAAAGTTTGTGAGGATGTGAGTGTGTACGTTTGTTCCTTCTTCATGCTGAAACGACTGGACGAATTTGAATCAAAAGGTCACAATGAGCTATAAACATACAATTTAACGTTATTCGTAACAAACTAACAAAATACCTTATTAATTCAGAAATGTGTTTAACTCGATGTGGTGAGCTGCACTGTATAATTAATTTAATTTGGGTTTTGATAAACATTAAACTATTCCAAATTAAATCGTACACGAGCCGATTGAACGCCTAATCGAATAATAATAATATAATTTAATTTCAATTTATTTCATACACGCGTTTTGAGTAAATTCGTTCCAATCTAAAACGATGTTAGTTAGGTACTTACTTACTGGCTGGGCGCAGTGACCCGAAGGGGATCTTGGCCTCTGACACCAGACTTCTCCATGCCTTGCGATCCTGAGGCAGCTCTCGCCAGCCGTCAGCCCCGAGATCCGAGAGATCCCGTCGCTCCAACGATACCTAGGACGGCCAACCGCTCTTCGCCCGCTCGGCCGGCCCGAGTAGGTACGCTTTTTTCACGGCTCGATCCTCACTCAACCTCTCCATATGTCCAAGCCACCGGAGTCTGGACTTTTGGTCTTCCCAATAACATTGGGCTCGGACACTAGCTCTTCAATTTCCCGGTTCTTTCTGACCCTCCAGCTCCCGTCGTCTCTCTGAGTTAGTTAGTGTGTTAGTTTTTTTTATATGAATAGGAAGAGAAACGAGCAAGTGGGTCACCTGATGGTAAGTGATCACCACTGCCCATAGACACACGCAATCCCGGAGGGATCGCAGATGCGTTGCCAACCTAGAGGGCTAAGATGAAATGCCTCTTGTGCTCGTAATTTCCCCGGCTGTCTTACTCTCCACACCGGAACACAGCAGTGCAGGCACTGCTGCTTAGCGGCAGGATTAGCGAGTAAGATGGTGGTAGCGATCCGGACGGACCTTGCACAAGGCCCTACCACCCGTAAAAAGTAGTTAGCTTGTCTTGCAGTCACTCTTGTAATCATATTTAATTCTACATACATAAGTCACGTTTTTATCTTATGGGTGGGGTAGACAGAGTCTAGGGTAACTAGACTGAAAGGCCACGTTTAGCAAGATTGTGGGCGTATGGGTGGAAAGGGGAATCAAAATAGTGATGGGTTAGCCGCATCGCCTATAACAAAATGATTCCTACGATTTGCGCCCGGCTTTTACCATATCTTTTTTTTTTGTTTTTATATAAGAGGGGGCAAACGAGCAGACGGGTCACCTGATGGAAAGTAATCACCATCGCCCATGGACACCTGCAAGACTTGGGGAATCACAGGTGCGTTGCCGATCCTTTTAAAAACAGGAAGGCTCGCTTTTTAAAGATCCCTAAATTGTACCGCTCAGGGAATGTTGCCGCAGGGAGTCTGCGTGGGAAGAGAAGCAACTGGTACATTATGATTTGTCTTTGCTCCCAGAACATCATGAAAGTTCTACTTCTGATTCTACTTACCATTTAATAGAGGTATTAGAAAAACAAACCAGTTAAGTATAAAAATAATTAAAATACAAATGAAATGGAGCCTCCCCCTACCCCTGCCCTGCCTACCCCTGTGTGAAAGAGGCGTGACGATATGTATGTATGAAATGGAGTATTAAAATTAATAATCATGGGATAATTGACATCAGGTTGATCTAGTTCCAAACTAAGCAAAGCTTGTACTATGGGTAGTACAAGGCAAAGTATAAGATGATTATAATGATAAACACAATTTTAAAATACATAAACATCTAAGACAAACTTTTTTTTCATACAAAACAACCCGACCCGACCGGGAATCAAACCCAGGGCCTCAAGCTTCGTAAATTCTCTAACCACTTGGCTATCCGGTCGTCAAAACAATACATCTTTCTTTGATATTGCGGCGTTTGTTGATAACTCGCGATCAGGTGATCCCGTTTGTTTAAAAAATAGTTAATCACATTTGTCTGGACTTAGTCCTCATTATAAATATATCATTTATCACAAATACGTGATGTAAACAATAACGATAAAGGTTATCACATACCTGTTTGATGTTATGTTATTTTTTTAAACAAAGACGGATCCGTTTGTGTAATTATATAGACGGATGTCGTTAAAAATAGCTGACTTCTGGACGTTTAGGTCACCGGTCGCACTCATGACGTAATTCTAACACAAATTGCTTCATTGCAGTATTTCTCGCTCGGTTTTATCAACTTTCTTCTTTGTAGCTCAGCTTTTTAGCTTTTTTTTTTGCTTCTTTCTTTGTTAGTGGTAGTAGTGGAGGGAGGGCTTGCATGCAAAACATATATATTTCGCACAAGCTTAGTTATCTTGCACGTAAGTAGCGGAGTAGCAAAGTGTAATATATTCATTAAAACATTGCCTTAGATCTCATCCATTTCATTGGAATCGTCAAAAGATACGTCAAAATTCAAACTTGACAATCTACCATAGAGAAATATATAACAGGTCTCCGCCCTAAAATCCTGAAGATTCTGCTAGTTTCCCGCACCTATTGACGTCTGCAGCATCTGGTCAACGTGACGCTTGCAGGTCAGACCGTCATCTGTCTCCACAAGATAGTGAACCGGCCCCAGTACTCGTAATACAGTTCCAAATTCCCATTTTCTGGCCTTGTCGGCGTAGCTTCGGATCTGTACTCTTTGGCCCTGTACGAACGATCTGGTCTGCGGGTGTTGACGGACATTATAGGTGTGGTCTGTAACGGCGCTTCTGAATCGCACATGTAGAGAAGTCCTCACCTCCCTCCCGAACATGAGTTCATACGGGCTCTTGCCTGTACTGGAGCTGGGCGTCCTCCTCAAGCGCTCTTTGATACCAAGTAATTTATCGTGTAGGGTACCTGGATCAGCGCTCACGGCCTGCAAAGCTCTCTTGACGACCTGTACGGTCCTTTCCGCTTGCCCGTTTGTAGCCGGGTGGAACGGCGCTGACGTTTTGTGGACTATTCCGTTTCTTTTAAGGAATGTTTCGAACTCTTGTGATACGAACTGTCTGCCATTATCTGATACAATTATTTCTGGGTATCCAAAAGTTACAAACAATTCTTTCAATTTCGAGATACACCATGAGCTAGTTGTAGTCTTAGTGGGAATGACCTCTATCCACTTTGAAAAAGCATCCACGATGATGAACAGGGAATGGCCGTGGATTGGGCCAGCAAAATCCACGTGGAGTCGCTGCCAGGGGGCCGCCGGTGTCTCCCAAGGGTGATGCGGCGCCCGTGCGGGCTGGTTCTGGCTCAGCCTACATTCGCGGCACCCTCTGACAAGTTCTTCAATATCTTTATCAATGTTCCTCCAGTAGACAAATCCCCGTGCCAAGAGTTTCATTTTTACAATACCTAGGTGGCCTGTATGTAAATCCTCGAGAACGGCCTGTCGTAAGGTAGTTGGAATCATGACTCTAGTACCTTTCAAGATGCATTCGTCCTGTAATGTCAGTTCGTTGTCATTGTGCCCTAGTCGCGTAACACTCGTTCCTGAGCGCAAGGCCTGTAGTACGTTTTTGTATTCTGAATCTTTTTGAGTCTCCTCCGCAATCTTATGTCTGTCAATCGAAATGTTGTTAATTTGTTGAAGCTGAAACGCGCAATGAACATCAATAATATTTGAGGCAATAGTGTCAACTGGAAATCTGGATAAGTAGTCAGCGTTACTGTTTTCTGCTGATGTTCTGTACTCTATAGTGTAGTCGAAGCCGGACAGGAAGTGTGCGTAGTGAAAGAGTCTCATAGTGCTCATCGCCGGTAGCGTTTTGTGTGGATTAAATATCGTGGTCAAGGGTTTGTGATCCGTGATCAGTATGAACTTCCTGCCATAACAGTAATGAAAAAATTTCTTAAGCCCCCAGAAAATTGATGTTGCTTCCTTGTCAATCTGGCTATATTTCTTTTCGCTAGTTGTGAGCGAGCGCGATGCGAAGGCAATAGGCTTGTCCGAGCCGTCCGCCAACCTGTGCGAGAGCACCGCCCCCAGCCCGCTGCACGACGCGTCCGTGGCGAGCACTAAGGGCTTATTCGGGTCAAAATGGATCAAAACCCGTTCGCTCAAAATTTCTTGTTTGATCTTATCGAATGCCTCTTGACATTTTGATGACCATATGAAATCTTCGTTTTTCTTTAATAAATTGTTAAGTGGGCTTGAAATCGATGCTAGGTTGGGTATAAACTTATTGTAGTAGTTAGCCATACCTAAAAATGTGCGCAATTCATTAATATTGTTAGGATTTTTCGTGTCGAGGATTGCCTTGACCTTATCTGCAGTTTTGTGTAGGCCGTCCTTATCGATAGTGTGTCCGAGGTACTTGATACTTTTTTCCATGAAATTACATTTCTCTTTGTTAAGTTTTAAATTGCTTTCTTTCAATTTTTGTAATACAATTCTGAGTCGAGAAAGCAACTGTCCCTCTGATGACCCTTGTATGATCACGTCATCAAAGAAACACTTGACTCCAGTGATGCCCTGAAGCAATCTGTCCATGAACTTCTGCCAAAGGTTGGGTGCTATCTTGACGCCGAACATGAGGCGGTTGACTCTGTATGTGCCCTTGTGCGTGCTCAGCGTCTGCATCATGGCGCTCTGCTCATCCATGAGCATATGTAGATAGGCCTGGCTGATGTCCAACGTGCAGAACACTTCACCACCGTTCATTTCCGCAAGGATGTCCTCGATGATGGGAATCGGGTACTGTTCATCTTTAATGTGCCTGTTCAGGGTTACCTTGTAGTCGGCGCAGAGCCGGATGCTGCCGTTCGGTTTCACAATCGGCACCACCGGCGTGCCCCAGTCGGAATTATCCACTTTTGTAATGACTCCTTGTTGACAGAGCCGTTCTATTTCGTCATCAACTTTTTCTTTTAAAGCGTAGGGCATACGCCTCGGCTTGACGAAGATAGGCGTCGTGTTATCTTTCAAAGCGATGTGTCCTCTGTAATCAGGAATGCAGCCTAAAGTGCCGTCAAAAACACATGCGTACTCCTTCAAGAGATCTTCAAGCTGGGGCTGCGTGTTCTCCTTGACAGTGTTGATGTCAGCCAGGTTCAATTTTATTGAACGTATCCATGCTCGACCAAAAATAGGATCTACGTCTTGTTTAATTATGTACAGTTTTCCATCAAAACATTGGTTCTTGTATTTGCAGGTGACGTAAGCAACACCGAGAGGTTTAATTATTTCTCCCGTGTAAGTCCGCATCGTAATATCAGTTTTGAATATTTTCCGTCCCGATTGAATTTTGTTGAAATCTTTAAGTGACATTGAAGACAGTGCAGCCCCTGTATCCACTTCCATTTGTGATCGGATACCGTTAATGTATATATTTATCATGTACTTATCCGTGTTGTTGGATCGGATAATGTTAGTGTTCCAGGGTGTATCATCGTTGACGGTATCTTGTGTGCATGGTTCTTGCTCGACGACCATTGGTAAATTTTCCAGTTCAATTTGGTGGTTAGATTTCGTAGATTGTAAACATACTCGTGC
This sequence comes from Pandemis heparana, assembly GCA_963854515.1. Lineage (NCBI taxonomy): Eukaryota > Metazoa > Arthropoda > Insecta > Lepidoptera > Tortricidae > Pandemis > Pandemis heparana. The sequence goes on along the minus strand of OY978007.1, from coordinate 18,137,865 downwards.
AATGTGTCCTTTACGCTGGCATTTATTACAGACTTCGTTAATGCATTTACAGTCGTTTGCGCGATGATCGGCGCTTCCGCAGCGAAAGCATTTACCCCGTAAATCTCGTATAGATATAGGTGCTTTGAAGTTTGTCATCGGGTTCTTAGGCCGTGTGTATACTTGAAATGTGCTTTTAGAGCAATGTGATGGTTGTGCTATGAAATCGCAATCTGATTTTGCCATTTCGATTGCAGTTGCGGTACGAACGAGGCCGGCAAAATCAGTTTTAGTTTGCTGCTCCAAAATTTTCGTTTTTATATCGTTGTCACGTAGTCCTCGGATGAATTGTAATGTTAAGAAGTTATTACAAATAGACTTCTTGCAGCTGTCGCATGTAAATTCACAATCTTGAGCCAAACGCTTCAATTCAGATGTGTATGTCATTACCGATTCATCGACTTCTTGCATTCGTGAAATGAATTTGTGTTGGCACGCCCAAATGCTTGGTTTAGGGTCTAAATATTCTGCTAAAGTCTTGACCAGTACCTCGTACTCCTGTTCACGAGGGTCATACGGTGAACAGAGGTCGTACGCCTTCTGATGTAACTCCGGTGGTAAAGAGGATAACAGCATCAGAGTTTTGGTTCGCAGGTCGTTGTAGTTATTTAACTGTAAGTACATTTCTAATCGATTCACAAAATTTTTAAATGTTTCTTTTTCTTGAAATGGTTGTAAATTAATTTTGGGTGGAGTTGAGGATGAGGCGGCGGCGTCGGGCCCGGCGTCGCTGCGCGCGGTGACGAACGTGGAGGGCGCGGCGGCGGCCGGCGCGGGCCGTAGCGCTTGTAGTTTCAGTTTCAGTTGTACAATTTGCTCTTGTGTACTGTACCTCTGTTCGATTTCAGCTTCGAAATCTTCATTTTGACATTCGATGTCTGTCTGTACCTGATCGAATTTCTTTTCATAATTTTCTAGGTTTGCGAGTCGTATGTTGGATTCATATTCCGTAAAAGTGTCACTGATTTGTGTAAGTTGGTTTTCCAGCTTCGTCAGCTGGCCGCGTATCGATGCACGTGTCCTATGTAGTCGCGTGAGTTCGTCCATCGTCGCCAATTTGTAATATATTCATTAAAACATTGCCTTAGATCTCATCCATTTCATTGGAATCGTCAAAAGATACGTCAAAATTCAAACTTGACAATCTACCATAGAGAAATATATAACACAAAGTAAATATTTAGTGTTCATTTTCTTCTTTCTTTCATTCTTTTTTCGCGCGAGAGCATTTTCAAAAAAGTGCGCATACCCCCACTTTTTCCAAAATGAAGTATTTTTTTGTTTTTTCTTAATCAAAACCACTAACGCTATTTTTTTGTAAATAAAATAATTGTCCCCTATTTTCCATAAAAAAAGTGTCGGTTTTGTGCTGATCCTTACAAATCGTAAGAAAAAAAAATCGCAAAACAGCAATAAAAATATGGACACTATTATTCTTTACAAAAATGAATAGTGCTTGGGTTTCTGGTTTAGAAAAACCCGAAATTTCTTCATTTTGCCAAAAAATGTGTATTTTTAAAAGCTCAGAAATGCAAATTAGCTGATATAGCTGAATGAGTTATATAAGTACCTTATGTAAACATTAATTATTAGATTTAATGGAATTTTGTATCATTAAGGCCAGCAGACAATAATGACTTAATGAGACATTTCGGGTTTTGCTTAAAACACGCAACAAGCTTGTGAAACTGATGATCGCCTAGTTGTAATGTAAGTTTGATATTACATACCTAATTCTATGTCATATTTTCGTACCTCAACAGGGTAATAACGGATCCCATATAGGATCACTTTGTTTTATATCTATTTGTCCGTAGACTCTTTTTGTCAGGACCACTTAGGTGTATTAAGCTTCAGCTTTCTTTTTAGAACATCAAAAATACTTAGGTACCTACGTATTCTTGATCAACGATATCATTATCACAGTAGATACAGTCATTTTTAAAAAGGCGTTTGCATACAATTTGTCTTGGAACCCTTGTATAGAATACTTCCAGTTGACCAGGAAAAAAAATAATTCGAAATAAGAAAGCTTTTGTAACAATCCCATTGAAATGTCTGATTTTTTTTTATGCCTGGTTGTTTACCTATATATTTCCACTTCTCTAGATAATTATTTAGTACGTAAAACTATAATTTTGTATATTATTTTGTAAATAGGAGGTACCATCGGTGTTCGAGTCAGACTCGCCCTTGGCTGGTTTTTATCTATCTAAATGTAGCTAAGTTGTCAGTGTACCGGTACAATTTGGAATTGTCAGATAATTAGAAACTTGTCAAATGATTTTGTCTAGTTTGGGCCGTTTGATTATTTCAAGTGGCATTAAGAGATTGCGATAGGGCCTTAAGTGCTCCCCGCGGTGCTACGGACCAGATTAAGTAAGTAGTTAGGAGCCGTTTTAACTGCCATATTTTACAGTGTCACCGTTTAATTTTCATGAACTAACTCCCTTATTCATAAACGCACTATAGGCCTCTGCTAAGTTAGTAATCGTTTGTCCTTATCTGTGAAAGGTAAATGTCAAAGTGACAGATAAGCACAAACGATTACTAAGTTAGCAGAGGCCTATAGTGTGTTTATGAATAAGGGGGTAAGAACCGTAAAAAATTAACCAACAGCGTGGTAATATCATACAGTATAGTTTAACTCTTTACTTTAAATCAACTTTCCTAGTTTTAGGGCCTGACTCACCATTCCTAATCTGTGAGTTATCTATGCTGACGTCTCTGTCTGTTTCGTAGTAATAAATAGAGACGGTATCATAGATAACTGACAGTTAAGGGGTGGTGAAACAGGTCCCAAGTGTTCTTTATTATTATTTTGTTGTTAATAGTTTGTTAATAGTCGTGGGTTCAAATCCCGGGCTCGCACCTTTGAGTTTTTCGGAATTTATGTGCGAAAATAACATTTGTAATTTGCCATGAACTTTTCGGTGAAGGAAAACATCGTGAGGAAACCTGCACACATCTGCGAAGAAATTCAATGGTGTGTGTTAAGTTCCCAATCCGCACTGGGCGCGCGTGGGAACTATAGCCCAAGCCCTCTCATTCTGAGAGGAGGCCTGTGCCCAACAGTGGGACGTATATAGGCTGGAGATGATGATGAGATGAATAAATAGTTTGAAGCTTTAAATAAATGAATTGTTTGTATAAAATTCGAATAAATTGTAGGTATGTACCATATTAAATTCAGGCAGATAATTAGGTTCTCGTTTCAAATTCACTTTCATATCGCACTCGACAAAGCTTATCAGAACCGAATACTCACTCAAAAATTAATAGAAATTCACGACCCAGTCACAAATGGAGTATTTTGCTGGACCACTGGTGTATTTGACATGGTCCGAATGAGTGAACATTAATACGAATATTATGCATGTTCTGTCGTCTGTTTTATGTCGCTGGTGTGTACAAAGTAGAGAGATTACATTCTATTTGAAAGCAAGAATTCTGACCGCAATGTCCGTGATATTCAACAAAAATGTTATTTCACTACCCGGAATATTAAAGCTGAAAGCTGAACCGCCTTTTGGTTTTCTAGTTGAAACGGCAAACACAGAGCCTTGGCCGTACCGTCTAGCCAGTAGAGACCTCTGGTTGCCAGTGGTCCAGTAGGAACGGTAGGTAACAGTTTGTCCTACCCGAATAGCATTCTAGTTAAGAGCTCACTGACTGTACTTACGTCGATATGTAAAACATGCAAAAGTCCCCAATAAACATTCGAAATTTACATAGGTATATACATCTGGCCCGACCGAGGAATCGAACCTGAGACTTCGCACTTCGGAGTCCTCTCTAACGGCTGCCTAAGTATTTTATCTAGAAATTTCGAGAGTTTTTTTAACTTTCCTAAGTTGGTATTGTTTGATTATCCGTTGTAGTCGAGGACTTTTACGATCGTGGCGTCAGAGAAAGGCTTATCGGAAAAATACTCGTCCAATGCTTCTTGCACTCTACTCAGTCTTCGATCACGTTTCGTATTTGATATATTTCAGAGGCTTATGGTACGCATCAGGTTCAAAAAGAAGCCGACAGATGAGTCTCCACTGCATCTTTTGAACTCTAATAGTTAGATTATACTTGAAATTATAGCCGAATGTAACTATGGCTGCTAACAGAAAATAAAAAAACTTCTATCTCATAAATCAACGTTGTATATTTATACAATCATCATCATATCAGCCATAGGAGGTCCACTGTTGGGCATAGGGCTCCCCCATAGACCTCCAGTTGCTTCGGTTGGAAGCGGCTTGCATCCAACGTGAACCCGCGACTTTAACCAGGTCATCCGTCCTCGTTGGTGGACGTCCTACGCTGCGCTTGCCGATCCATAAAACCTGCAATATGTATGCAATATCTACAAGAAAATTACGCGTATATTACGAGTCTCAAAGTCCATATTGGGTGTTAGTTATTGTCCTGCATTTCTGCATACAAAGTTGTAAATCAGTTCAAAAGATACCACATCAAAATAGACATACGTAAAGGGTTATCGTGTTTATCATGTGGAATGAGACCGTTTGTGTGGTGAAACCTGCTGTTCTACACACGTCCTTTAGCCATACTCATCTTCATTATTCAGGATGATGATGATGAGAATGATCCTTCCGACGGTTTCGACCCTAATAGCCAGTTCGGCTCCTGGTTAGTACGCCGCTCCTTGGGAATAAGAAGATAACTGTAAAAACAATTTTTTGTTCAAGACAAATTATGCTCTATTGTGACTCGCATATTGATCGTAGGCAGTTGGTGGTTAGCTTTATGTAAAGTTAATTTTTCATTACATCCCGATATGCCAATACGCAAAATCTACCATCTACAATCTACCATGAGCTTTCCGGGGAAGGAATAATCCTCCACATACGCTGAAGTCTGTTTGAAGTTCGAATTCCAAGTCTATGGGTCTTGGTCCCTTTACCTTTCCCGTGTTGGAAGACAAACAAAAATCTGGAACTGGAAGTGTCCGTGCTGAACACGTACAGATCGTGTATCAAATTTAAATTCTCCTTTTGTCTACGTGATCGGCACACGTTGTTGGAAACTGCATGTGCCTAAACAAGGACAATAAATTCAATACTTGCATGCCTTGCACCGCGTGCATGTAGACTCGAACGTGAACGCTTGAATGTCGAATTTGAATAAGCGTCATTTTTTATGATATTGAGTTATATTGTAGTGTATTTGACTAAGAAAAATCTACAGATTTCGACGTTTTATATTCTTTACAAAATGTCGCTTATCCAATTTCGCGTTTCAAGTTTTGCCATCATTAATGCTTCTAGAGTAATTTTTTTTTAAGAAATAGAGATTATTTATTTTCACTATCTTACTCGATAACACTGGCGTTAAACAGCTGAGATTGCATTGCATTTTTTGCAGAACCTCCAGTGTAATTTACATTAAGCGCTCTGAATATGAAAAACTATGTTTTTGAACGTACTATTAACACTAGACATCGTTTTCGCTTTAATAAACCACTTAAAAAGTATCCCCTATTCTCCATATGACATAAAATTTTGCGCCATTCGCTCGCAAAATTTAAGTGCATCTTGAGACTGCACCACTAATATTTTATGCTTATGCACGTGTAATATTTTATGCACCTCTTATACCAGCCTACTGGCCAGGGAAATAACGTTGTTCCGTATATTTTAACATATGAATTTGCCTGAAAGACGTTTGGATAAAGCCGGGGACTACCTCCAGCATTCGCGCGTGTTTGTTTACATTCGGACTTAGTATTGAACATTTCGAATAACTAGCATGGTAGTACAAAAACTTAAATAGGTAAATAAATTTTAATTTCTAAACGACACTGAAAATTCGAATACATAGAAAAATCCGAAAAGTAAAGCTATGGCCGGGAATCGAACCCGGGTCCTCATCATTCCGTGACGCGTGCTATACCCCTACACCACCCATAGAAAAAAAAATAATAATAATAATAAATAAATGCTTGGTATATTAAAAAATAGTTTAGCGATGTATACCACGCTTGACGTCTAAATTTCATGAAATAGGTACTTCAAAAATACAGGCAGGCTATGTTTTACACACAAATGTTGCGCGCCATTTTTCATGAATTTTTCATTTTTCATTTTTTTGATGATTTTTTTTTCATTTTTGTCAATGCGAGATTTTTGATACAAAAGCATATTAAAAAACGTATTAGAATATTTTAACGGCATCGCTAAGACAACAAGTAAGTTGGTAACGTAATTACCTGAAAGTTTTCTAAACTTGAACAGTTAATTTTCAACTTTTTCAATCATAATGAAGCCCTCTGGGCAAACACAAATTGTCTAGCTGAGCAATAAAAATTGACAAGAGTTACACTTTTAGGAACTTAATAAGCAACTATCAATTAACCAATAATTCTACTTGTCGATTTTTGTATAATATATTTTTCTCAAGCATGCTCGGAAATGTACGCGTTAATGTCGCGAAATGAAGCCAAGAAGTTTCACATTTACGGCCTAGGCCAAGAAGTAATGTGGTGCGGTCGGCGGGTGCGCTCGGCGCGGTGCGGCGGCGCGGGGCGGGGCGCGGGGAACATGGCGCGAGCAATAGTTTGTTCAAACGGCATGTTTCAAAAATTAAAAATGCGGCTAATTAAACAATTTTTACTTGATTTCCTCGCAATGCTTGAGAAAAGCACTATACAATCCTCGGCCGGAAACAGGGATTGCAGGACTCGCTTTATCCGGCCTCGTCTACGACTCGGCCGTGTACCCCAATCTCGTCCTGCGATCCCTTACTTCACGGCCTCTGCAGTAATGTACTATTTGCGGTTTGAGCAGCACAGGTACAGATAGAAAACTTCGAAGGCTTATCCACCTGCTATGGGTGGTGTAGGCGTAAAAGCACGCATCACGGAATGATGAGGATCCGGGTTCGAGTCCCGGCCTTAGCTTTACTTTTCGGGATTTTTCTATGTGTTTCAGTTTTCAGTACTGCTTAGTTTACTTTACTTCGGAATTACATTTTTTAATTAAAATTCACGTGGCTACAAAAAGTTACGAACGGCCGTAAAACGTAATATTTTGTGGGTGAGTAAAATGCATGCGTGTCTTGGGAGAATCACTTTTGCGGCAGCGAAATTGCAGTTTTACTGGAACTCGTAACAATATAGCATTTGAGGCGAACGAGGGTTCTGCAGGCTGCAATGCACTTTAATAATACATAACATTCCAAGGGTGGTGAAATAAAGAATGTTTCAGATCGCAGGAAGTTGTCGCACGAGCCAAAGGCGAGGACGATAAACATGCTACCTGAGGCTTCTTTATCACCGTCCGAGGTGTGTACCTACCTATACAATTTGACGTCGCCCCCTTGCCAGGTTGGTAGGAAAAATGGGTAAATTCATCAAGTTCAGTACGTTTTTAAACAATTTAATCCAGTACTTTGTTATGAAATATTTTATTACATAGGTAAATCAATAGTTATTTCCTAACATAAAAATATTTTTTGATTCAATTTAAATGGCTTTGATTGTTTTATACAAAGGGTCTGGCCGGAAGGTAATAGTAAAATCGCCCCTGGCTGTATTTGAAATATTGTTATGCACGTTTGTTTGTTTTATTATAAGATATAATTTTACTGAATATTAAGACTTAAATGCTTACGGTTAGCGAAAAAATAAAAAAAATAAAAATTCAGTTTTTATTTTTTTTTTGCCAAACTACGTTACCGATTAACTTGCCCTTTGGATATTTTGTACATATATTTAAGATACATTTATGAAAAAAAAAAAAAAGTTCTAGCGTTTTTCAAAGTACACAATTTTGGCTGTTTTAGTTTTTTTTTTTTTTTTTTTTTTACTTGCAAGTTAGCGACACCTACCATATTTTGATATAATATGCGCAATTTTATATTCTATTACATATATTTTTTTCAAAATTATTCATTTGGATCAACAAAGTGAAAAAAAATGTTTTGTTTAAAAGGGTGGAAAAAAGTTCTTCCATATTGTTCAATCGTTCAAACATTCGTTCATAGTGTTAGTAACAATTATCTTATTTGCTATGTTAGTAACATGAAATAAAAACAGAAAATATGGATAAATAAGAAAAAAAAAAGATTTAAATAGATTATTTAAAAAAATATATTTTGTATTTTTTTTTTTCGAATGGACTGCCGTTAGCCTCAGACGGCTTTTACAGCTTACCGGAGAGAGGGCGAGCTGCCAGACGGGCAGCTCAGCAAAAGGGTAGTTTTACTTAGCTGCCAAAGGATGCTCCTATTGAGCCGACCTCGGACTTTGGACGCTAAGGAGAGTCATGCAAGCAATCGGATTTTGTTTTGTAGTTGCAATTTTTTTTTTTCTAAAATTCAAATTATTTTTTGTAAGAATACAGTATATACAGGGTGTATAAGACACCCCCTAACAATAATCCACTGGGTTATATAACCATAGCTATAGAAGCTAAAAAAAAAATTAAAAAAAAAATTGTATTAATTTTTTTTTGTATAGGAATGGTAGTATTAACTGTAAATACTGTAATCATTGCTATAGATAGAAAATATTAAAAAAAATTTTTTTGGAATAAACTCCAATTTTTATATTTTTTTTAGCTTAGGGGGTTGAAAAAAAAATACCGGGTCTACTGAAATTGTAGTGAATCCGAAATAAAAGGGGCTATATTATAATTATTATTGTTATGAATTATTTTTGATTTTTCAAAATAAGTAAAAAATTGCAACTACAAAATATATTTTTTTAAATAATGTATTTAAATCATTTTTTTTTTCTGATTTATCCGTATTTTCTGTTTTTATTTCATGTTACTAACATGGCTAATAAGATAATTGTTACTAACACTATGAACGAATGTTTGAACGATTGAACAATATGGAAGAACTTTTTTCCACCCTTTTAAACAAAACATTTTTTTTCACTTTGTTGATCCAAATGAATAATTTTGAAAAAAATATATGTAATAGAATATAAAATTGCGCATATTATATCAAAATATGGTAGGTGTCGCTAACTTGCAAGTAAAAAAAAAAAAAAAAGAAAAACTAAAACAGCCAAAATTGTGTACTTTGAAAAACGCTAGAACTTTTTTTTTTTTTTCATAAATGTATCTTAAATATATGTACAAAATATCCAAAGGGCAAGTTAATCGGTAACGTAGTTTGGCTAAAAAAAAATAAAAACTGAATTTTTATTTTTTTTATTTTTTCGCTAACCGTAAGCATTTAAGTCTTAATATTCAGTAAAATTATATCTTATAATAAAACAAACAATCGTGCATAACAATATTTCAAATACAGCCAGGGGCGATTTTACTATTACCTTCCGGCCAGACCCTTTTTGAAATCGAGTACTAAACGAGACACGAACGGCGATCGTGAAAAAGTAACTAAGTAAATACTTTATTTTACAAGTATAAAAAACAAACAATTCACAAAAAGAGACCAGATATTTTTTTTTAAGTTTAAAAGTTTGACTTGTTACGAAAAGCTTAAACCCTCTTAAGAAAAAGCGCTCGTAATCCGTTGTATATATTTACGCTTTCCATTGTTTCGCGAATAGTTCTTGTTATGTTGGGTCAAATTATTCGTAGACAGGATCTCTTATAATTGTTTCAGAATACTTCAGCAGGTGGATAGGTCTGTCTGAAACACTTCCGTACAAATTTGAAGTGAAAACTTCTGTAACGGCGTTGAGCACTTTTTGGGATGGATAAAAAATGTTAAACTCGCGTCAGGCGTAAGACGGAGGGAGAGTTTAAGTATCTGGATATCAGATCCTCTGAGTTTATTTTGAAATTCGAATGAATCGCGTTCGATTTTTGAAGTGTTTTTTGGTGACTCGTAGAGCACATCGGCACATTGTTAGAGGTCATAACACGTTTTTTTTTGTAAGCGGCCAGTACGGTACGCGTCTTGAGCGTCATGGAGGTTACTTCATTAAAAATTAAATCTAAGCTGCTGTTTTCACTTCTGCCGGCACTCTTTACCCTCTGACTCTCTGACGCAGACTTTTAATAATAGGTATTCATACAAAGCTATGTGAATATACTGTCTACGTAACCCTGAAGCAGTGGCCTTTCCACGAAATCCAGCCACCGGCGTTATTGCAATAATATTTCGTATGAAGTTCTCTTAGTTCGGGATATATGACGTGTCAGGCGCAGGCGGGCGGCGCCGGGTGAGTAACTATGTGTTGACTTTGATATACGATCCGTATTGAGATGTGACGGGAATTTAACTAATGCTTCTATTTCAGCTGAAGAAAGGATTGCAGTTTACAAAAGTGGAGCAATGGTAGAGTTCTGCCCTCGATAAAGTCGAGAAAAAATGTAAAATAAATTCGTTCTGAAAATAGAGAAAATGCTTTTCTTTCTGCGCAGATGGTAAAAGCCCATCGAAAGTCTTAGGAATCATGTTATAGGCGATGCGGCTAGCAATCTATCACTATTTTAATCCACCTCTACGCCCACAAATCATCCTAATCGTGGATGAAGATGTTGTTGGTAAGAAATCTTTTGACCTTTCTTAAATTTTAGTAATTGTCATTATACCAAAACCCACGTTTTTATCCTCATTCGATTACTACTTGAATTCTTCAACTTTATAATGTTTTTCTCACACACATAGAATGCTGAAACCATAACCTTTGCTTTTGCTGTCGGGTAGAAAGTAAATCTGTGGCATCACTACTGCGCCCGCGCAGCGCGGAGGACAAAGGATCGCGTATTGCGGTGGTGTGATCGACGGTTGCCCAAGATCACAAGAGGCAGCTTTTTTAGTCTACCGCTACACTGATGTTTTCTGGACATTGTGGAATCTGGACACGTAGATTTAGTTGTTAATTATTATTGTGCGATTTGTATGATGATGATGATTTAACGACAGGTTTAACCATAACCATAGGTTTTCTGTCGAAAATCACTCACGCTTAATAATGTACAGTGTAGATGTAGAGTAAACTTTTGTCTCTATTTCTTTCGAAAAACTCTTTTAAAACTATAAGGTTCTATTTCATAATTATGTGTGCCTTAAACATCTAAGTTAATTTTCAATTACAGGTCAATGTGACATGCAGCCTTAGACATAGTATTTTTCAGGTGAAGGAACTGTCATAAAAATGGTAAAGATTTGACTATTAATAAATAAAATACACTAACACTTCTACCATTTCCACGTAAGTATTTAAATACATTTCACAAAAGTAAAACTATCACCAAAACCTACGTTTCAAAGAATTACGTTTCCTATCTCTTTTAAAGCTCATTTTGAAAACCTAAAACCAGCGAGAAATCCGTTTCTTGTTTCAATGGCTGACGAAAAACGTCATGTGCAAAGTTATTTAATTCATTCAGTTACTTATCATTACTTGTATGTATTTAACTATGTAGTTACACGTGGAAAACCACCAAATATTCCGCGGTCGTTCGTAATTAAATTATTAGACGACCGTTGTCTCGCTGTGACCTTCAACTATGTGACTGATAACAGTTGAATCTTTATTATCGTTTATTCTTAAACTATCTTTTCTATCGCTAGGATGCAGACAAAGCAAAATACTTCATTATTTTGTGCTTTATCACTAAGCGTCGGGTCAGTTAGATAAGAAAAACCTATAAACATAATTAACTTAATAATTTTCTTCCTTTCAACATCTCAGTCGCAATGGCGCTTTCAGAGGGTGAAGAAGTGGCTCCATTCAAACACAAGCTCGTCAAGCACAATGTAATCAAGTTTGGTTATATGCATTTAGCAGCGCTCTATGGAGCGTATTTGTGCTTTACTTCTGCAAAATGGCCGACGTTGTTGTGGGCATTTTTACTGTTGGAATTCGCAAAGATCGGGATAACTGCCGGAGCGCATCGACTGTGGTGCCATCGGTCCTACAAAGCCAAACTACCATTAGAGATCCTTCTTCTGATTTTCAACAGCATCGCTTACATGAACACGGCTACGTACTGGGTGAGAGATCATCGCGTCCACCACAAATTTGCAGACACCGACGCTGACCCCCATAACGTGCACAGAGGTTTCTGGTTTTCGCAAATCGGCTGGCTTTTCGTACGGAAGCACCCGGACGTCGTGGAGAAAGGTAAAACCGTTTTCATGGAGGACATTCACAAGAACCCTTTGCTGAGGTTCCAGGAGAAATATGCGTTCTTCGTGATTGGGTTGTGGGCTTACGTCATACCGACGGTTGTGCCGATGTATTTTTGGGGAGAGACGCTGAGCAATTCCTGGCATATTTGCACTATGCTTCGTCACGTCTTGACGATCAATCAAATCTTTTTGGTGAACAGCATCGGGCATAGATGGGGGAACAGGCCTTACGACAAGAACATCAAAGCGGTGGAAAACATCGCGGTTTCCTTGATGTCGACTGGTGAATGTTTCCACAATTACCATCACGTGTTCCCGTTTGATTACAAAGCATCAGAACTGGGCATGACTAAGTTCAATGCTGCTACTATGTTCATTAATTTCTTCGCCTGGCTTGGATGGGCGTATGATCTGAAAACTATACCGGATGAGATGATCATTGCGCGCTCGCAGAGAACGGGGGATGGGAGGAATCTATGGGGCTGGGGCGATGTAGATCAAACTGAGGAAGAAACCAAGGGCGTTAAATATTTGTATACGAAAAATGAATAGTTCTTGTAACCGTTTTTTGTCGGCATTATTTTATTTTTGGGTATAATTTGGCAATGATTATTGAAATGTATTTTAAATGTTCTTCCTCTTAATAAATTTTAAAAAAATATTCGCTATTATACTTTTATTTATTTATGGAACTAAGATACTTACTTAAATTGAAAATTTTACCATTAGTAAGATTCTACCCTATATGGGATAAAACGAAGACGTGATTGAAGTTTGTATGTTATGTAGTAAGATCAAAATATATCTTTCCTAATCCTTAATTTTAAACAAAAAATCTTTCATTTATTCTGCTCATTATTCTTCATACGAAAAGTTTAAAAAAGGGCCAGGTGAAAAGCGTGGCACGTTTTAACAAGCGTTTTCAATGGCTAAAATAACATTTGAACATTTATAACAATGCTTTTCCTCGATAAACCCGCCACGTTTTGACTAATTGTACAAACATTGCAAAAGCCACATAAAATTCGTCGCGTCGTGGGCTTTGACGCTATTAAAATAGATACAAACATAAATATTTTAATCATGTTTTGTATGAATGTCTTTATGGGTAGGCAGAGCCTACTTTTTTCCACTTTCTACGATCCTGACACACCTCTTTCGCTTCATCCACATTCATCAATCCTTCTTAAGCGCGTCGATTTTGGGTACTTACTCTTGTCTTGACCGGACCTTTTTTCAAAACGTCCCCAATTTGGTCACGGAATGCGTTCATCTGCCGACGCACCCCACACTCCCCATATAAATCTGTTTAGTTAACCTTCATCCATCCGCTCTACGTGACCAAACCAACTAACCATACTTTTTCTATCCTAGTCACTAATCTTCTTTCACACCAGCACGTTCCCTTATATCACACTATTCTTTAAAACGAAACAAAAGCTCCGATGCCTAATAATAAAAAAGCAACTGCTTATCGGTAGAAAAAAAGTGAAATAAGTAATTAAGCGAGTTAATTAGGTAATCGTATATACTCGCCTCATGATAAATAAATAAATAAATAAATATCTTGGGACAATTGACACCAATTGACCTAGTCCCAACTAAGCAGAGCTTGTGATATGGGCACTAGACAACGGATAAACATACTTAAATAGATATTAAACATCCAAGACTCGAGAACAAACATTCGTATTTTTCATACAAATATCTGCCCCGATCGGGGATCGAACCCGGGACTTCAAGCTTCATAGTCAGGTTCTCTAACCACTAGGCCATCCGGTCGTCAAATGATAAATGTCTTGCGCTGTGTACCCCCTTATTCATAAACGCACTATAGGCCTCAGCTAAGTTAGTAATCGTTTGTCCTTATCTGTGAAAGGTAAATGTCAAAGTGACAGATAAGGACAAACGATTACTAAGTTAACAGAGGCCCATAGTGCGTTTATGAATAAGGGGGTAAAGGTGCAGGCTGGAAACCAGCGCGGGGAAGCACAGCCCTCCCCGCACACGCTGAGCCTGAGCCTTTTGCCACACTTATTATACTTTGAGTTGTTTGATTTTGTGCAGGTAATTGTATGGGCAATAAATGCTATTTTGTTTTGAAACCATTGACGTTGCGGCAAGCCTACAAAGAAAGCGTTTATAACCTAGAATTTTCTTGCCACGTAATTGCAGACAGCTGCGACGAGCTAAGTACTATTGAGTATTGAGGCGAGTAATGTAGGTCTCAGAGGGTCATTCAATGCATAATTAACAACACATTCTGATTGGCTATTACAAATGGTCAAACACGATGCCACTCTGTGATTGGACGACAGGATGTAATTAGGTTCATGAATTTTAAAAGGATTCTGGAACGTGTTTGGTAGAGCTAGGACAATATTAGTGAGAAATAAATTGAGTTGTGTGTTCGCTCGTTTTAGACGACTAGGTAATACCCACTCTACCTATTCTAGGTCTACTCTAGGTATAGGCGAAAAACTTATGTAAATGACCTATGTAGTAGTACTAGTAGTGTACAGAGCTTATAATGGGACTTAAGTCATTTTTCTAATTTATAACGTCGATTTGTCTGTTCGCACACATTACCAACTCACACATTAACCACAGGTCATTTACTTTTCAAGTTTTTCACCTATAGACCTAAAAACTGTTAAAATTGTGTTAAAAAAACAAACCCATGATTTTGCTTATTACCGTACTTTTTGAATATTTATAAAATACGAGAAAAAAACAAATTAAAAATAAATTGATAATTTAAATAAAAGTGACACCATAAAATTTTATTTTAAATTATTTCTTATTTTATTTATTACCTATTTATAATTTACCAGGATAAAATGGATCCTATGTGTTATTTCAGACCGTAATCTATATCTGTTTCAAATTTCATCCAGATCCGTTCAGCCGTTCTGGCATGAAAGAGTAAAACAATCATCCATAATTATAGTATTAGTAGGATGTCATGCGAGTATTTGCACTAAAATACTTACAAAAAATGAATGTCATGACATTTTACTGTAATATTTTACAGATAATAATTAATAATAATTTAATCCTATCTTGCTCTTGTTTTGACAACTAAATCTTATGCAAACCCGACTTAAACTGACCCATCAATCAAGACCCCACAGAACCTTGCATAATCAGAAAATAAAACTACGAAATCATCTTGCAATCGAATAAATCACCTGAAGCGATTCAAAGCGATCTCAGAAGCGAGATAATCGAGCTGCCGTAAAATGAACGATTACGGTCCAGGGCCCCTTAGAGCGACCAATCCAAGGTGGTCCCTGGTAACGATGCTCCCGGTAACCAGGCCCTTGGGACGTCGTATGATAGAGGGCTTTCTATTATTGGTCCGCACAGATTTTCCACGTTAGAACCGACCTTTCCGCCGCGCCATTTATTCTGGGTCGTTAAGATGATATGTGATATTTGAATGTACTTTGATAACCGGGATTGAATACGATGTGACTGAATTGCTGTTCAAAAATGTGTTAGGACGGAATGGTGCTTACAATATTGTAAATGGGTTCTGTAGTTTGCTATATAGTATTTGGAAATGTCGCGATAAATGTTAACCCCTTTTCTTCTTCTTCTTCTTCTTCTTATTTGTGGCGTATCAAGTCGTTATAGTGACGACAACTTCGCCAATGTCAAAGTAAAAAATATATATTCAAAAATCTTGTGACAAAATGTCGGCAACGTTGTACGGTAACACGGTCAAAAGACCTCCCTCCCCCCTGTCGGGCTCTTAGCCAAAGGTCAATGATATCCCTCAAAAACTGCCAGGAATTCATTAGCCGTTGCCCAGGGTGCACCGGATCAAGCACTGCTCTTCGCCCCGGACGGATCCAAAAACGAACCGCAGCTCTTGATCACACGTGGAGGTAACCCGACTCGCACCCCAACCCCTTTATCCATAAACGCTCCATAGGCTTCTGCTAACTTAGCAATCTTTTGTCCTTATCTGTCACTTTGACATTTACCTTTCACAGATAAGGACAAACGATTGCTAAGTTAGCAGAAGCCTATAAGTAGAGCGTTTATGAATAAGGGGGTAAGTCACTGCCTAATATTGGTACTATCGTTAACGCCCACAAATCATGTCTATATCCCTTACGGGGTAGACAGAGCCTAAGGTAACAAGACTAAAGGCCACGTTTAGCTTGATTGTAGGCGTGTAGGAGGAAAAGGGGAATCCAAATAGTGATGGGTTGCTAGCCGCATCGTTTATAACATGATTTCTAAGATTTTCCCCATTCCCTCGGGTAATTTCGGCCTGAATCATTAACAACTAGCTGTTGCCAGCGACTTCGTCTGCAAAGAATTCGTTTATCACTATCCCGCGGGAACTACGCAATTTTCCGGGATAAAAAGTAGCCTATGTGCTATTCCAGACTTTTCTCTATCTATGTGCCGAATTTCATCCAGATCCGTTGGGCCGTTCTGGCTTGATTGAGTAACAAACAAACATCCATCCATCCATCCATCCATCCATCCATCCATACTTTCGCATTTATAATTATTAGTTAGATTAGTTAGATTGCGAAAATAGATTATCAGACAGCCACGTTCCTTACCAGATTGATAGACATTGCCAGATTATTACTACAAGGAGCCTGCCTCAGAGCAAATAAAAAGGTAAGACTGAGTCCGTAACTCGCTCGCAATCGCCATCGTGTTAATTTTGACAGTTCTTGTATGAATGTGACAACTAGCTGATTCCGATGCCAATTGTAAAAGACGATGGTGATCGCGAGCGAGTTACGTAATAAGCCTGCTGGTGGCAAAGTGAGGTCGGTCTAACTTACGCCTTGCAGCATGAACGTGTCCGTGTCTCGACCTGTTTGGTTGCGTCTGTGTGCGTGTAACTGTACTACGCTTAGGCGTAGGTGAGCGATTTTCAAAAAAAGGGTACACGTGACGAAACGGACAAGTATTTTTTTCTCGACCCCAATTTTGAAATTTGTCTGTTTATTCGATTAATTATAAGTTAAGGCATACTAATTGAGAAAATGACACAAAAATATTGAGTAGTTTAAAAAATATCGACATTATTAGGTGACATTGAGGTGAACCTAGTTCCATTTCGTCACAAAATATAAAATTTATTATCAATTGAATGGATTGTTATATGGACCATTTAGAGTTTATAAATTGAAAAGAAATATAATTACTTCTTAAATCAAGCTTAGATTATGAACTGAATGAATCACATAATCACTGAGGATAAAATATGTATCCATTTCGTCACAACTGTCTCTTTTTGACTACTTAACATTCATTTTTTTTGCATAAAGACGGTACAAATTATTATGTAATATTTAAAATTGTGTTAAGGAATATCAGTTCTGAATTATTAACGTTAGAAGAACGTCAAATGTTACAAATAATAGCAAAAAATAATTGTTTTTCATCATTCAAATCTTGGGACAGTGACTATGCGGAATCTCATGTGACTATCTGGAAAATGTAAGGCATAGTGGACACCTAGGTTGAACATAGAAGAAAAATAACAAACAAAACCTGTTTTAATCGTGTTTATTAATATTTGCATCTTAATATTGTGTTTTTATTTATTGCAAATTGCTTTATAAGATGTAAGTTATTATTTTCATATAAACCAATTACACAGACATTAACTGATAATACAAAATGAGAATTAACAAAAACATAAGTTTATTTTCGCTAGCCTGTTTTTTTTTTTCAAGAAATAGCAAAAAAGTATCACTTAATCCGGCTTTGTATCAAAATAATTTACTAGTAGATTTAAAGATCAATTTTCCACTAGGTACTTAATAATACACAGGGTTGTAAAATACTAGCTTCTGCCCGCGACTTCGTCTGCGTAGAATTAGCAAATGACATGTTTATCGCTATCCCACGAGAACTAAGCAATTATCTGGGATAAAAAGTAGCCTTTGTTTTAATCTAGAGTATCAGCTATCTTCGTTCCAAATTTGATCCAAATCCGTCCAGTCGTTTTAGCGTGAAGAAGGAACAGACATACACACTCACTCACTCACATCGTCACAGCGTCACATCGTCATCGTCACATCGTCACAAACTTTCGCAATTATAATATTAGTAGGAAGTAGGATATCTATCTGTTTATAATTCGGGAGGTGATAAGTTCAATTCATCATGCATCTGTTTATCTCATTACCTGTAAAATTAAAATGTGTTATGTACAATAAGAGATATACATACATACAAACTTCGAGTAAGTACATACAATACGAGTGGAAAAAAAAGGAATGTTTTGTGTGAAGTAAACTCATTTAATAGCACTGTCTCCAAGCTTAATCTAGATTGTTTCTTCGAATTTTTTTTTTACTTATGTCGTTAATCGTAAAGAGGGTCGAGGTTTTTGTAGCAGTGTATATACAGGGTTATTGGTAATTCGACGTGTATTCTTTAAGAGGTGATAGGGGTGACTATTTGCAATAATTTTAACCCCCATATGTATGTTAACCATTTTTGAGTTATCATGTTTTTTAGTTTTTTTTTTCAAATAAGTCAAAAATGCAACATCAATACAATACATTATTACTACTCTTTATTGAACACCACATATAACAAAAAAAAGAAAAAAAATAAAGAAAGAAGAAAGTGATTAAGAAAGAAGTATCAAAAATGTATTTAAAAAAAAAGTATCAGTTTAAATCTCATTTTTTCTTTTGATTTATAAAAACGATTAAACATTGGCTATTAATCAATATTACAACCTCAATTATCTGGCCAAATTAAAAAATGCGAGGTAAGAAACGATATTTTTTCAAAAATATTGAGTTTTTTTTCCACTAAAATACCCTAAAACAAAAAAAAAACGTTATGGAATTTGGCTGGCAGATTATTTTAAAAACATAACCGTTTTCTTAGCTCTTCAAAAATGCATAACAACTAGGAACTTACTTCAAAGAAACATAAAAAAAATTATCACAAAGGAAGCGGGCGGGAATTTTTATTTGAACTAAACTAAGGTCGTCCTAAGGAGTTCTAAGGAAATTCTTATTCGAACTATTAGTTATTAAAAACAATACTCAATGTAAATAACACAAAAAATATTTATTTACATTTGTATTACCAATAACCGTGTATAAACTATGTACAAGTATAAAGTTTCATTCGCTTTGATCAGAATGATAATTTATTATAATAGATTTAAAAAATCCATACAGTCGAACGTAGAACCTCTTTCTTATTTTGAAGTCGGTTAATAAAGTGAATTAATATGTAACAAGTGTCAAATTTCGATTCTGCACTAAGCTTTATAATTCTATTTCGTCACAAAATGGTCCAGCTAATATATCACGTTACGATTCGGACGTGACGATTTACACCAAAACAAATTTAAACCACAAAATTAACTGGTCTGGCCTCGTTTTACAGTGAAATCTTTACAGTTTTGTATACTACATGAGTTTCTTAATATTTAAATGTGTCGTAATTAAGTTAACTACCTTTCTTTACCGAAAACTTTGTGACTTTATCGGAACACTTATTTTGGGGTCATCAGCAGCGCGCGCCTTTCGTCACAGTTTATGAGACACTGACAGCAAAGCGGGTAATGGCAGCGTACTAGGTAGCTTTGTAATGTTGCCAGGATCAAAATATTAACGTTTTTAGTAGAATTTTCGTTGCACAAGTCGTTAAATTTAGTGTGACGCAACCGGACTGTCCGGTACATTCGATTTCCTTGGACAGACAAAAAAGTGGTTTTTAAAATTACAGAACGTATTTACGCATATTTAAAGCACACGCCCGGTATCTAGACTCATAATGTAGCCTATATAACCACACTTAACCTATGTACAATTTTTTTTTACGTTTTGGTTTGCTGTTGAACATAGCAAAGTCGACGTGGGACATCAAGAATTTCACACTTTTTGATTTTCTTTTTACGTTAAATATATGAAGTAAGCGTAAATTTATCGTTTTGTAAATATATTTCGAATGCCCAACTTTTCAGGAATCGAAATACATCACACTTATTCCTAATTAACAAGTAGAAAGCGAAAAAAAAAATTGAGAACCAGTCGGACATCCAAATTTTACTATGTACACTTTTTTTGAAAAACGCTCAGGTAGTTTAACCTTATCGCCGCCACGTCAAATACAAGAGACGTCACCACTCTAAGCGTCACCTTAGAGTACACTCATTATGCCAGACTTCTTTATTGCGATGTTGAACTTAAATCCAATTGAACGAAGGTTGCTTTTGTATTGAAGTAATGGATGTATATGGGTCGTTGGCTTTGAACCTTCGTCGAGAAGGTTAAACCGGCCGCACTTCGCTGTTGCAGGACTCTGTCTTGACTTTTATTAGCTCTGAAGTAGCAGGATTTCCAATCTCTTTTGGAAATATAATTACAAATCCACTCGGACCCGGATGATACCCACTTAACCCAATTTCAGGCGGCGTAAATGATTACTCTATCATTTTCTGATTTTTTACGGTCGTAACGGCATCCCTTCATGGCATCCTGATTTATATCCAAAGCCACCATCAATCTATCTCATCAGTTCACTTTCTTTTGCAAAAAGAAACTTCCCGGCACTGCCAAGTTCATTGTTACTTCATAAGTTATTTAGACCTTCACGAAAGTTGTGAGGTTCACTTTCGACTGATTATCACATTTAGCGCGGAGCTAAGTATTGGGTTGGCGGAGGACAAACTTCATTATGTCACTGCCATCTGAACAAAATACATCAACAACCATTCCATGTTCAAAATTTGAAACAAGTGAACGCTGGATTAAAACCAGCCAGCCAAAAAGGAAGATTAAAGCATTATCCTGTATTATTATACCTGGCCGGTAACAAAATGCGTCCTGAGATTGTGTTTTTGTTTTTAATTGGTTTTGTGGCGTTATGTAATGCGTTTCCTGAGCCCCAGGGCGAAGTCGAAGCGAGGGGGAAAAAAAAGAAAATAGCTTTATTTGGTAAGTTGATGGAATTTTTCTCAATAAAATCGAATTGCTAACCCGCTTATCATAAACGCTTAAGCTTCTGTGAACTCAAAAGTTGTTTATTTTTGTTTCTTATACTACTGCCAGATACATAATATTTACAATTAAAAAAATCTACTTAATTGAAAATATTTTGAGGGCTCTTCTTTTTGGAAAAACAGTAAGGTAGTTTTTTTTTACGTTTGCTAGTTAATTCATGAATCGTTGGGACTACGTCGTGCCGTTTTTAACTTTGAGTATGAATTCTGCAAGTTTTACTACTGAATATTAGTTGAATTCGTTTGACTGAACATCCCCTACAAAGTTGTTTTTATTTAAATTATTGTTTCCAAATATGCCCCGTTCTAGACGCGTTTCACTTCGAACATTGATCAAATCTTTTTTTATTTATTCATCATCTACAGCTTGTATACGTCCCACTGCAGTCAGAGACCTCTCACAAATTTAGTTCACAATTTGCTTGCATACATGCATTAAAAACATTCCTATCTGTCTTGTTAACTGCGTCCCATATTCCATTCTTTTCAGCGAATAAAAGACCAATCCGTGTTCATTCTACTTGCTATGCTGAATGAGTATGATTTAAATAGCTTGAGCCCATCAAACAACTACCCAATAGAGAGGTACCCCCTTATTCATGAACGATCTAAAGCAGTAGTTGTCAAAGTGGTCCAGGTGGAACCCTCAGGGGTCCACGGAAGACTCGACGGGGGTCTACGTTGGGCGTGACCAAAAATGGGGGTCCACAATCGCAAGCGGGGGTGCATGAAAATTGAATAAAATTTGTGAGAATTGATTGGTTCTTGTGCTGTGAGTCATTGTAGATTTCAAGAAAGTAAAGTAGGATGGAGTCACTCGCAGCACAAAAATACAATGTAATTGAAAATTTGTTTAGTCGACTTTATTTTCAAATAATTAACCCTATCAAGCAATCAATTCTAACCATTTTTTTCGAAAACTGTTAATTTATCGTTGAAACTCAGCAACAACGCAAGTTTCCATAGATAGAGCTAATCTTGATTTTATTTTCGAGATTTAGTTTAGAAATTAGTGGTAATGTAGCTGCAGGGGGTCCACCGGATCCAGCAAAATTTTGAAAGTGGTCTATGGAACAAAAGAGTGGGAACCTCTGCTCTAAAGGCTTCTACTAACTCAGCAATCGTTTGTCCTTATCTGTGAAAAGTAAATGTCAATGTGACATAGGCCCTCTAGGTTAGAAATGCATCCGCGATCGGGGTTGCGGGTGTCTATGGGCAGTGGTGATCACTTACCATTCAGGTGACCCACTTGCTCGTTTTCCTTCCTATTCATATAAAAAAAGATAAGGACAAACAATTGTTAAGTTAGCAGAAGCCTATAGTGCGTTTATGAATAAAGGGGTTGGATATAACTGTTTAGAAAACAAAGATAGTAAACTGTTCTGTCATTGCTTGGTTGGAGAGACCAAAATTCATCTGACTAATATTATAAATGCGAAAGTATGGATGGATGGATGGATGGATGGATGTTTCTTTGTTACTCAATCACGCCAGAACGGCCTATCGGATCTGGATGAAATTCGGCACATAGATAGAGAAAAGTCTGGAATAGCACATAGGCTACTTTTATCCCGGAAAATTGCGTAGTTCCCGCGGTATAGCGATAAACGAATTCTTTGCAGACGAAGTCGCTGGCAACAGCTAGTACATAATAATTGTGGGCGTACAGATGGAAAGGGGAATCAGAATAGTAATGGCTCAGTCAAATTTCACTTGTTTTTTTTTTCAAGAAATAAAAAATCCAAGTAATGCTACCAAATAGCTTTCTTTCGTGTCGGGGATACAGGAAAAACTATCGCGAAAAACAAAAGCGACGGGCAGCACTCCGGGAGTGCCGGCAGAAGTGAAAACAGCAGCTTAGATTAGCTTTTAATGCTGTAACCTCCATGACGCTCAAGACGCGTACCGTACTGGCCGCTTACATGCCCAAATACTTTTGCTCCACGACTCAACAAAGAAAACACTTCAAAAATCGAACGCGATTCATTCGTATTTCTAAATAAGCTCTTAGAGGATCTGATATCCTGGTACCTAATTAAACTCTCCCTCCGTCTTACGCCTGACGCGAGTTTGTCATTTTTTTCCATGTCAAAAAGAAGTGTTCAACGCCGCTAAAAAGTTTTCACTTCAACAACTGCTAAGCGGTATCACGAATCATTTGTGTAGAATCGGATAGCCTCTATGGGTTGATTACTCCACGCTGGAGCCTGGAATGTAGATGGATGTATAATGGATTTCCAATCGTTGCATATTTTAGTTGCAACATTCTATCCGCTTGCATTGCGGATATTGTGCGGATACCACGGGTCCTGTAATCCAGTAATGCGGCTGTGATTAACCTCGTTCATAAACACTCTATAGGTTTCTGCTAACTTAGCAATCGTTTGTCCTTATCTGTCACACTGACATTTACCTTTCGCAGATAAGGACAAACGATTGCTAAGTTAGTAGAAGCCTATACAGCGTTTATATACATATAAGGGGGTTAATATTTGCTAAACTATTAAGTTGCGGGAAACCGGTGGATGCAGGTGGCGACTTGTCGTTCATTATGGTGTGCTAAGGGGGAGGCCTTTGTTCAGCAGTGGACGTCTTCAGGCTGATGATGATGATGATGATGATGATTAAGCTTTTGTTAAAATCAACTTTGGTTTATAGGTAGAGGTCATATATATTTCAATTGGTCATCTGCCTTTACCGAATAACAAACAGATTTCTGTTTCAAATTTTATTAAAATCCGTTCAAAAAATGGCTTAGGCGTGAAAGCATAACAGAGAAACAGACGCTTTCCTTACGCATTTATAATATTAGTAGGGAATACAATACAATACAATACAAATACTCAGTACGTGTATGGCTAGCTTTTGTTTGTGGTCCTGTGGTAGTTGATGTACTAAATTATAACCCTACAGCGCATACAGTTCCGCATTAGGTACAACCAAAATATTTGCAAATTGTGTCTAAAGTCAGGAAGGCAGCGACATCTGTTGCACTTTTGAGGGTACTTAACATACCAGGCTAGTACATAGTTCAGCGTGTGGCCGCTAGGCAGCATTAATTGCACATGACATCTAGCGATCGATCAAATTTCGATAGTCTGTGGTAAAACCAGTTTAGACAACTTTCAAGATGCGATAAAAAAATAACTTTAGAGTAAAATAGCTAGAAAAAATTACTATGTGACTGGAATACCTGTGTTAAATAGAGGAATAAATTTAGTTTTACAGTATTGAGATATTTAGATAGTGTCGAGTAGCATTATTCAAACGTTCCCGATACGGTACTCCATGCATTGATGTTCATGTCACTAATACAAATCCAGAGAAGAACTTTTGCACTTGTCTGAGTCTTTATGTCGTTGGCATAAGTTTCAATTTCGCCTTAGCTGTAGGAAAGTTTATTCTGGTTTTGTGGAACTTGATCACATTAAATATTAGGTATAAGTTGTTATTGGATGATGTGACAGAAACCCTTACGAGATACAGATATAGAAATTTTTTGATCAATACCATCTGGAAGTGAAGATGATAGTTATTTTAACATTGACATAAGTATTGCGGATAGCAATCAATCGGGTCTCTGAAGAATCTAGTGATTCAGAAAAAAGTCGATCATAATGGATCAAGTAAACCGTTTACCTGGCCCTGCCGTACGACATCTTTTTAACCAATGCACAACTCCATACATCCAAATTAGATGTTAAAATGTCGGAATTGGCATCTAGTTCAACGAAGAGTTGGAGAACTGAAACTATTAGAACCAACACTGCAAAAATTTCGACAGCTCAAGTAAGATTGTGTTTGTGTGGCTCATTATGATCAAAAAGTCTGGTCAACCAATCACTAGAACTGAAAATTTTGTAGCTGAACATAAAAAAGGCATATGTGGTGATTCTTCCTCTTCAGTATATCAGGATATATAGAATAGGCCATTTCTCTGTAGGTAACGAAAGACGCCAGGCTTCTTGATGTCGCAGAAAAACTTTCGTGGGTTGCCGAAAATGCAGGATTTAGCTATACTAAAACAAAGATAATAATTATTTCCGTTAATTTCACATTTAGCACAAAACACACAATGTAAAAACATAAAACTGCCATATTTATTGTAACTGTATGCCATGATTTAAATTGTTCCTCAATGCATGGAGTTCCTCATCGGGAACACAAATAAAAAATCATTTTTTTTTCGAAACTATGGGTTGTTTATTTTTTTTATTATTTTTCTCTAGGAGCAAATACCAGTACTTACAACATATAATTTTATTTCTCAAAAAAAAAGTCATGCACTGTAGGGATAAATTTGTTTTTTTATTTCCAGTGTACTTCGCCGACATCATCATAAAGAAGTTCTTTGTCCTCAAATTGATCTACGCCTTCGTCTTCTGGGTCGTCATTCACAAGGCTGGATACTTCCTCAGCTGGTTTGTTAGCTACCTAAAAGAGAAGAAGCAGGAATACCACCACGGCCACGATCACGACCACTACGGACCACACCACCATTATGACCATGGGCCCAGTTATGAACATGGTCCGAGTTACGGGCCCAGTTTCGGGCCTTATAGAAGAAAGACTTATTAGTTAGGAAAAGATCCGATATTTGTTATAAGATAATTTATTCTAATGTATTTTTTGTAAAAAGTATAGGCCATTTGTTTGTCTATTTTGAATAGGTTTTATAAAAAAAAATATTCGCTGTGCGATCTGTTTTAATTTCTAGTTATTAAGAATTAAGATTTTGTTGTAATTAGTCTTATTTGCCCATAGTAATTGGCTTATTAACGGGAACGCGTTAGAGAAATTTAACGTATCTAAAACTTATAATAAGTTAGCATTTAAAAAAATATTTTACAGTCATCAGGACTATTAATAAAAAAAACCATGTTACTTAAGCCAAAGTTTAGTAAGTAGTACCTATTATTAAATTGTCAACCATAACCAGGGTTTATCGATATATTTTTTTTGAGTGGTTTGTTACTCAAGCGGCTCCAACTTTCAGGTTAAATTAAATAAAAGCTGGAAATTACTGTACATTCTTAAAACCTTTTTTTTTACTTTAAAATTATCAACCACAATGACCAGTTAGTTCTAAAATGCCTCAATACCCCGAACCTATTGTTTTAGTATGCGAAGGTCTATTCTATAAAGGTTCGATAGATTTATAGTCACCATAAATTCAAATAACTTTGTCGAAGAATCATTATCTATTACACGGATATAAAAGGAAAGTTTTCTGATAAATCACCGATAATACGGGTTAGGTACAAGGTAATTCTTAGTTTTTGTGTGCGGTAAAAACATATTTATTATGATAAATTAAAAAATAAACCCTTTTCCAAAGGGAATTACCACTAGAGCAAGAGAATTTCAAGTCGAAATTTGGTAGATAGATTGGATTTCTTGAGGATCAATATACGTATGTATTATATTATGTATACCTGTTTTATTGGCGGGGGTGAGGAAAGAATAAAAGTCAAAATTTCTATTAGCGGCACAGTAAGTATGTTTTTATTAAAATGTAATACGTAGACAAGTAACTCACATTTAATAATAAAGTGAAGGTATGCCCAACCTTCTAAACCAATTCGTGTTTCATGTAACAGGTAACCAATTTCGTCTTGCTCCAAAAGGCTTAAAAACTGACGAATTTCCAATTTTTACTCTGTGTGACATCAACATGTAAAGCGCAAATGGAAAATCGAAATGCACTCCGTTGATTGGTCTAAAAGTAAGCTTTGTGATTGGCCGAATGAATATTGAACAATTTTATTGGATGCGACACGACATTATTGTTGATCGCTTGTAATAAATGTTTAATTCTTGATATCCGTTTTTTCATTGGAAGAGCTCGCTGAGCTGCAACCTACGTAGTGTTAACGTTAATAATAATATTTACTTACCGAAAATTAAAATTAAGTGTCAGAGTTTACAGAACTAGTGAGCAGACGGAGTCGCGGGCAACAGCTAGCAATTTATATTTCTTAATCTTCGTTTAATCTTAAACGAACCGTTAAAATGCTTTTAATTTCACCTCAACTTCGTAATACTACGAGTACAATGTTCGAATACAGTGCAGCTATTATAGTAAAAAATAAACCCGGTTCAGACCCCGTAACCCGGGCTAACGAATATCCGTAAATTCAGACGCCCCCGATTATAAACCGTTTACGCTTGTCATAAAACGACAAAGATGAGAATAATGTGATCTAGACGCTGCAATATGTAAATAAGTTTGTGTTACGTGGAACGTGGTAGGAGCAAGAATGTTGATGGAAAATAAAGGGGGTTTTAGTGCTTTGCATGGCATTAAAAATATTCTTAACTGCCAATTTCCCTGTGGGTGGTTACGTAGCGATATGTTATGAATGTGTGGCTGCACTTTGAGTGATTTCAATGTGTGCTTTCCCGATTTGTCAATTAAAGTTAACCCAAGCCCTCAAACTTAAACTATCCCCTATACCACACAAACACTGACGCATTTCGATCCCTCGATCGTGTAAAGTGATATATTTCGCCTGTATATGTGGCCTGTGTGTGTGTGTGTGTGTGTGTGGATGGATGAAAGAAGATTAACTAAACAGATTTATACGGCGAGTGTGAATGGGTGCGTTGGGAGGGGAAGACCTAGGCGGACGTTCCATGATCAAATTGGGGACGTTTTGGAAAAAGGCCAGGTCAAGAGTACCCGAAACCGACGAGCATGTATGAAGAGATTGATGAATGTGGATGAAGCGAAAGAGGTATGTCAGGATCGTAGCAAGTGGAACAAAGTAGTCTCTGCCTACCCCTGTGGGAAAGAGGCGTGACGATATGTATGTATGTATGTATGTATGTATACGAGGTATTATGCTTGCCCGTAAGTAGTTGAGTAAGGTAGATAAATATTTTTTGTTTATGGACTGTCGCGTCTGCCATCTGTCCTCAGTGTTGCCAGTAACTCGGTTAACGATGATTGCGCGAAGGTTTTGTAGCTGTCGAATATTACCCCGCCCACGCCGCACTCTGATCCCGAAATAATCCGTCACTTAGTTCAGACAAAGTAGAGAAAGAGTTTTATTTGGCTTTGTAAATTAATGAACATGAAATATTTACCTTGCTACTCCGCTACTCAGGACCTCCGCAAAGTAACGCCTGATTCAATAAAATATTGGTAATTTACTTAATTTTGGTTTCGTAAATAATTATGAGATGTTGTCACCAATGTCACAAGATATCACCAAGTCGACAATTGTCGGTGACAGGTGACAATTCGGATTGCAATGCGTGGTCAGTATGAAGCCAACCGGCGTAGATTCTCGACGAGTTTGTAATGTAAAGAGAATTGTCACTTGTCACTGACAATGGTCAAGGTGGTGGAATAGGGGCCTGATAAAACGTGACGAATACATTAAGATCATGATTGATGGAAAGGTTGAAGGGAATCGGTAGAGAGGCAGGCCAAGAAGAACATATTATTATAGGGAGTAGAAGTCGTGTCGTATTCTCACACACACATAAGTAGACCGTAAGTAGCTGACACATCCATAAGCCGGATACACCACCGACCTGTGGAAATACTGTAACAAAAGAACTAGGGAAATAAACATCTTCTTATCTTATCTTATCTTATCTTATCTCATCTTATCTTCTCACATAATTACTTACCTACTCAAAATAAAACACGGCCTACTTGAGTTATATTCGTAAAATGAAAATGTATTCAATCAAATAATGTCTTTCTTCTAGTACATAGTTCCTATTTTAATACAAAAAATAGGTACAGGATTAACAGGATTAATAAAACGTTTAGATTAAAACACAAATATTTCAATTCGCCGATTCAAATTGCCTCTTTCAATCCGACTTCAAAAAGAAAAGGCTCTCGATTTGTCGGCTACTTTTTTCTTATTCACTGTTTTGATGACTGAGGACCTTGCCAAAGAAATCCTAAACGGTGAGTAATAGAAAGTAGCGCCTGTGTTGGCGTGAAACCAATTTCAAGGTGAATGACAGCTGAGAACCTCGCTCACGACATAGGGTGACCATGCGTCGCTTTTATTAATAAACCATTGACAATACGTTTGTGGGTGGTAGGGCTTGACACAATACTGAAACAACGAACAAGGTAATAAATAAGGAAATAAGGTAAATAAAAACAATTTTCCGTCATGAAAAAGAACAATAAAAGAAAAAGCTTAAGTATCTGTAAGAAAAGAAGCCATAACATTAAAAATACTTGATGTACTTGTAAAAATGATGTACAAAATTCAAATCAAAAGTATTAACTACATCTGTTTTGGTGAAACAACCCGTTCGTAGCTCGTAAAGTTATCGCAGATGAAAAAAGTCCTTTATAAGCCGAAATTAAATCAAATTGGGTATGTTTTCTTTGGAAAATCTGATTTGTAAGACGTTTTAAACAGATCCCATGAAAGGGATCCCAACCTAATGGATTAACTCGGAAATTGGAAAGTAAAAATGGAAGAAAATCTTGTAAAACCTTTATATTTGTGAGCGTAATGTTGCGAGATCATTTAAGAGATGATACCGGGTAAATTGGTTAACTTTTGACTCGGAATAATTTAGATTTCCTACTTAATTGAGATTGATCACGCCATCAACAATAAGTTTTAATTTCAAAGCATTTCAGCAATGGATAAAATAACTTAACGACGGTTCTTTAAAAATTTGATAACAGTGCCCCTGGCGTAAGTTTTTCGGAAAAAAATGGTGTCGAACGCGTTCGCGTGCACATATTAGTACTATTATAGAAAAATTGGTTACACCTATTATATATACACGGAAATGGATGAAATCCCTGTTAGGGATAAGTTCCCCTTTATGCATTTGTGTTGTCCTGTATTCATCTTTTTATGTGTTTTATGTTCAAAGAAGTACACACATACATACGTACATACATACATGGATACTAATTCTAACCAGCCAGTTGACCACCACTAAGCTATGTGGCACGATAAGATCCAGGAATTAATAACTATCATGACACTGATTTTCAGTGACACCATGCAGTTACAGAGGAGGCTGCCACCAAGCACACGTCCCAGTACAATCTGGTTTACGAAATCACCACTCCTAATACCAATACAGTGATTCTTAGACTTCTTGCGGTCACTGACTATTATTAAGACCTTGTCCTGAGTGTACGTTTTATTTTTTAATACCTAAAGTCCAGTACTTTTCCAGTAATTTTGTACAATTTTGGCCAATACTCTGATGAAAACATTGTTAAACATGTGTGATCATTTAAATCTACTTGGAAATTGTGTTATTTTTTTGTTTATTTATTGTTTGTTATTTATTTGATTGTATTTTTTTTGACGTATTTGTTATTATGAATAAATTCTTGGAAATTAGTTGTATGGTAACATTATATCCATTATGCATTTCAAACTTCATTTGTATTTCGACACGTTCCCGTGAACAGGTTATTCTGTTTTTTTTTTATTGGCCACAGAACCCTCTTCGGCAATATGTGAAATGGAAAATACAGCCACTCCGTTTGTTTCTGTTGCGAATGTTTTCCTTTAGGCTTAAAAATAAAGGGCGAAGTTTCCCGGAATACGGTAAAGTTACTTAGCTAATGTGTCGAGTATGGGGTTAAAAGATTGTGTTATTTTTTACTTGCGAACGCGAGAAAGCGAGTTTTTAAGCTAATACATAACATACTCGTAAGTACAACAGCGTTTGTTGTAACGCGTCATTTGTATGAAAATAGGTCAGGGAGTTACCATACATACAAATACATACATAAATCACGTCTTTATCCCTTACGGGGTAGACAGAGCCTAAGGTAACATGACCTAAAGGCAACGATTAGCATGATCGTGGGCGTATAGGTGGAAAGGGGAATTAAAATAGTGAAGGGTTGCTAGCCGCATCGCCTATAACATGGTTCCTAAGATTTTCGCCCATTCTCTATCGATGGGCTTTTACCATCTGCGCGGGAAGAAAAGCAACTGGTACATTCTATGTTTTTAGGGTTCCGTACCTCAAAAGGAAAAAACGGAACCCTTATAGGATCACTTTGTTGTCCGTCCGTCCGTCTGTCAAGACCCTTTTTCTCAGGAACGCGTGGAGCTGAAATTTATAACAAATACTGAGGTCCACTGCCCCTTGGAGCTGTGAAAAAATCAAACTTCTAAGCCAACGCTATCAAAAGATACAGCCGTATATGCCGCAAATTTCCGCAACTCACAAGGGAATCAAAACCTACAGGGTACTTCCCGTGAACGCAGAATCTTGAAATTTGGTATGAAGGTAGTTCTTATAGCACAGATTAAGGAATAATTGCGAAAACCGTAAATATGTATGTATCAATCGAAATATTATAAATGGGATGTGAACCGCGATTACCTTTATTGAGCACCCGATATTTCGATACAGTTGCATGTCATGATCAGGTAGTCACATCCCGTTTATACATACATACATACATACATATCGTCACGCCTCTTTCCCACAGGGGTAGGCAGAGACTACTTCCCGTTATAATATTTTGAATGAACTTAACCGTGAATCATTAAAAACTCTTAATATGTATGTATGTCTGTATATATCAGTGACCAATGTAAAGTGACCCCACACTGCGAACATTTTGCTTTGGAGCAGGGTTCTGCTTACACTGGTTTATAGATATTTGTAGATAATGATACGGAACCCTCGGTGCGCGAGTCCGACTCGCACTTGGCCGGTTTTTTCTTTACTCCCAGACCAGTATGGTAGAACAGGGGGTTACTAGTGCGTGCCAAGTTCTATTCAGCGTAAGGGACACAGTTATACTGCCATATAGGTCTGTCCCTTACGCTGTATAGAACTTGGCAATTCAGCGATTGTTGTAACCCTCCCCTGGCGATGAACTTTTTTTTTTTTTTATGTGAATACTTGCTAATACTTGCGTCGTAATTCGTAGTTAGTAGTCAATAAATCAAAATGGCGGACAGCGTCCTGTCTAAAATGATAGTCAATTATTTGTTGATTTTAAAATTAATTTAATTTTGTCCCTATTATTTCTTTACACTAAATTATTAGTATGATTCCAAACACAATACTGCTGCTCTATGAACTGGATTTCCTAAATATACTAGCTGTTGCCAGCGACTTCGTCTGCAAAGAATTCGTTTATCGCTATCCCGCGGGAACTACGCAATTTTCCGGGATAAAAAGTAGCCTATGCATTCGAGACTTTTCTCTATCTATGTGCCGAATTTGATCCAGATCCGTTGGGCCGTTCTGGCGTGATTGAGTAACAAACAAAAATCCATCCATCCATCCATACTTTCGCATTTATAATATTAGTTAGATTATTAACAGCACTAGCGAAACAGTGGCAACATTCGTGTGCAATGAACTGTCAAGTTAGTCCGCCTGAATATGGAGTCTACTTTACGGTACATAATAATTATATATTATACTCTGTATCATTCATTATGATACAGTCCTTCTTTAGACGAGCTTTATATAACTTTGTGTACGGACGCCTAATGGTTGCAGTGTCATTAATCCAATTTATTCAGTCTAATATCATGGACTTCATCCAATCTGTTTAGCAATAACAGTGATAGTATCCTCAGAACGACGTTAAAAGAATATCACAGAATACAAAGCGAGCGATAAGCGATTCCCGGGTCGTTTTAGTAAAATGAGCGCAAAGTGAGCGCAAATCGTCGAAGATTGAACAGAAATTGTGCACTTGCAACGCTGCATACGAATGCTGCTGCAGGGTATACTAGTCGGGGTTTGTTGCTTTGCTTTCTAACGTAAGTAAATAAGAAGATTTAATGGGAAGGAAGTTTACAATATGTTGTTTATGTTTATGTTTATTTGATCATCTAATCTAACTATAATATTATAAATGCGAAACTATGGATGGATGGATGGATGGATAGATAGATGGATGGATGGATGGATGTTTGTTTGTTTGTTACTCAATCACGCCAGAACGGCCCAACGGATCTGGATGAAATTCGGCACATAGATAGAGAAAAGTCTGGAATAGCAGAGCACATAGGCTACTTTTTATCCCGGAAAATTGCGTAGTTGCCGCGGGATAGTGACAAACGAATTCTTTGCGGACGAAGTCGCTGGC
Source organism: Pandemis heparana (assembly GCA_963854515.1). Classification (NCBI taxonomy): domain Eukaryota; kingdom Metazoa; phylum Arthropoda; class Insecta; order Lepidoptera; family Tortricidae; genus Pandemis; species Pandemis heparana. Next base: position 18,104,653 of record OY978007.1, on the reverse strand, counting down.
AACAGCTAGTTCAATATAAAATTACACCATCACTTAAAATTAAATGTCAGAATTTATATTGAAATCGTCAGCTGAGAATAAATATGTCTACAATTAAAAATTAAAATAATATAATAGGTATAACAACAAGTGAACTAAAATAATAGTTATTTGCTATACATCTAACTATCTAACTAATATTATAAATGCGAAAGTATGGATGGATGGATGTTTGTTTGTTTTTTACTCAATCACGCCAGAACGGCCCAACGGATCTGGATGAAATTTGGAACATAGATAGAGAAAAGTCTGGAATAGTACATAGGCTACTTTTTATCCCGGAAAATTGCGTGGTTGCCGCGGGATAGTGACAAACGAATTCTTTGCAGACGAAGTCGCTGGCAACAGCTAGTTCAATATAAAATTACATCATCACTTAAAATTAAATGTCATAGAATTTAATATTGAAATCGTCAGCTGAGAATAAATATGTCTACAATTAAAAATTAAAATAATATAATAGGTATAACAACAAGTGAACTAAAATAATAGTTATTTGTTATACAAGGGGGGACAGTTGTATTTTACATTTGCGAGTGTTCATTCGAAACACGAGCTAGCGAAAGGAATCTTGAGCGTAGCGAGTGTTTCAAAACACGAGGCGTAAAATAACTTTTCACCTGTGTATAACACAAAACTTTTCACCTCACTACAGCGAAGAAAATAAGAAAAAGGGTTTGTACTATCACTCATTTTTAATAACAAAATAACTAGACAAACATGCGAATATTTAACGTTGACGGCTTAATTGAATAGTTTAGACTTAATTTTTTTTAAATCCTACTATCCTACTAATATTATAAATGCGAAAGTTTGTGACGATGTGATGATGTAACGATGTGACGATGTGACGATGTGAGTGAGTGAGTGTGTATGTTTGTTCCTTCTTCACGCTAAAACGACTGGACGGATTTGGATAAAATTTGGAACGAAGATAGCTGGTACCCTAGATTAAAACATACGCTACTTTTTGTCCCGGAAAATAGCATATTTCCCGGGGGATAGCCATAAACATGTCAATTGCTAATTCTACGCAGACGAAGTCGCGGGCAGATGCTAGTTATTTAATAATAACAGCGACGTTTAGCATAATTTACAACATTTCATTTTTATAACACCTGAAAAGTTGGTTCGAAAGCATTTTGCCTCCTGATCACTGCAATATGTTTATATAATTTTAATATCGCTTATTATAAAAAATAAAAAATAATTAAAAATTATGTCCTAATTTTACCAAAACTACCACAGGATAGGTGAAACGCCTTTGCTTTTTTCACGAGAAGAAATAAGCGATCATAATTTTGTATTTTTGACAACTTCAAAGTACAAAGGGGGCAACTCTGAAATTCTATTTTCGAAGTTTGTTGCATACCTTCACTCTCACTCTCAAGATAATTACAATTTGTATGAGCAGAACAGCACGAAGCGACCCTCGAAAATCGAATATTGGAGAATAGGGCCTGACATTGACAATTTGATATTGACGTCATTTTTTTTTTCTATAGAGAAAAGACAAAGGGATACGTGTTTATTCTGTGATAGTATCGGACTTACGCCCTTTTAGAATAAGCACAAATTAATAAATTAATTATAAATTAAATACAAGCCCTAGCGAAAAAATTAAACTGTCAGCATGTTCATCTTTTCAAACAAAATACAGAGAACCATTAATATTATGGGCTCAGAAATATGAAATGTTGTCAATTGTGGGCGTATAGCTGGAGAGGGGAATCAAACTAGTGCTGGGTTGCTAGTTTATAACTCAAATCATCATATGAGGAGATACGTAGAAGAACAAGGGTTATCGATATAGCCAAGCGAATTAGCTCTTTAAGGTCATATAGCACAGAAAACTGATGGTCGTTGGGGCCAAAAGGCTCTCGAGTGGAGACCGCGGATCGGCAAGCGCAGCGGCAAGTCCACCAACGAGGTGGACTTGTATGAATGTGACAGCTAGCTGATTCCGATGCCAATTGTCAGCCCATACATGAACTGTCAAAATGAACACGATGACGATTGCGAGCGAGTTAGACAATAAGCCTACTGGTTAAAGTCGTGGGTTCGCGGTGGATGCAAGCCGCTTCCAACCGAGGCAACTGGAGGTCTATGGGGGGGCCTATGTTCAACAATGGACGGCCTGCATGATGATGATGGTGATGAGTTTACCAGCTTTACTGTGTTATCAATTGTGTTCGCAACAAGTCGAAACTTTTTAATTTGGTCAACACACAGTCACGACGACTTCAGTATTAGTACTTAGTTTGGTGTAAAATGTGCAGATTTTCTAAGCTGCTCGACCGCAACAATTTACTTTGCATTTTGCGAGAAGCTGCCATAATAGAAGAAAGCTTAACATAACTTTGTTGGTATTTTTAACGTAAAACTACAGAGAGATTGAAACATTCTGTATGGTTAGTGCAAGTTCCCGGTAGCAAACAAATCCAAGGTGATTGTAAAAATCCTCGTACAAATACACTAATACTCTCTATAAAGTTCCTGATATCTTAAGTGTCAGTTATCTATGACTAGCTTCTGCAGGCGACTTCGTCCGCGTAGAATTAGCAATCGATCAATATCCCGCGGGAACTATACAATTTTCCGGGACAAAACGTAGCCTATGTTTTAATCTATGGTACCAGCTATCTTCGTTCCAAATTTTATCCAAATCCGTTCGGTCGTTTTAGCGTGAAGAAGGAACACACATACACACTCACTCACATCGTCACAAACTTTCGCATTTATAATATTAGTAGGAAGTAGGATTCCCTCTTAATTTCTTAAGACAGAGACATCATAGGTAACTTCTTAACTGAGAGTGGTGAAACAGTCCCCAAGACTAATTTCATGCCATTTTATCAGCCTTCTTATACTAGTCGTAACAATATCTTCCGTGCACTTTACTGTTATTGCTTCTGAACTAAACTAAGCCTAACTTAATTTGTGCTAGTAAAAGTTACAGGTACTAGTGTTGATGCCCCTCGTTCCAACATGTGTTATGTTGCGATTGAGAACGAACAGACATTGAGATTACTTTATTACTGTTACTTTGACTTGTACATAGTTTTTTTCGGTCACAAAATAAGTAATTATATACCTACCTAACCTAACCTTACAAATGAAATTTGTAAACGACACTGAAAACTTGAAAACAGAAAAATCATAAAAACCGGCCAAGTGCGAGTCGGACTCGCGCACGAAGGGTTCCGTACCAGAAAAAACGGTAAAAAACATACTTTTGTTGTATGGAAGCCACCCTTAGCTATTATTTTTATTTTATTTTTAGTATTTGTTATTATTGAGGCAATAAAAATACAACATCTGTCAAAATTTTAACCTCTTTTCTGTTAGGGTTCATGAGATACAGCAAAAAACGCCAACAACGAACTACCCCATAATTATTATTATTATTTTGATTTTAGTATTTGTTGTTGTAGCCACAATAAAAATACATAATCTGTGCAAATTTCAACTGTCTAGCTATTACGGTTCTTGAGATCTAGTTCGGCGAGTGGTAGCCATGAAAAAGGGCTAAAATATCACGTTGTTTGTATGGGAGCCCCCCTTAATTATTATTATTATTTTGTTTTTAGTATGTGTTGTTATAGCGGCAATAGAAATACACAATCTGTAAAAATATCAACTGTCTAGCTATTACGGTACTTGAGATACGGCCTGGTGACAGTCGGTTTTCAAAATCATCCCGTTTTATGTTAAGTACAAACTCTGGAATGTTCTGAATAAAAGTAAATTTTAGTGAAATAACCGAGACATTTAAACTCTCAAATGCAACTTAAGCTGCGAAGTTTAGTCGATCCGAGATTAAAACTTATCCGCCAAGAAAATATGCTGAGCTTAACCGGAGCTATAATTCAAATAGGTGCCTTGAGGAACTAAGAATATTCGCAGACTTTGAATTTCATGCTCAATCTTTTCATGTCTATTAGTGTATAGCTGGAATTTGGGAAATAGTTGAGCAGATCAAGATGAAAATTCAGTTTTTGCATGTGAATTAATATCTTTTTTTAATATTCTCATCAACTGAATGAACAGTTTGTTTATGGGTTGTATTAATATTGCTATAATACAATATTGATACCTACTTAATATTACAGCCGTTGGTTTATTGAAAAACGTTTGGTGAAGTATAATTTTATTATATCACAAAATCATGATACTTACATTTTTTTGGTTTCGATTAATTAATGTCGGCAATCTACTTAACATTAAAACAATAAGACAGTAAATGATCACTAAACATTCAACAAAAACACTCGTTCCGTAACAAACAAAAAGTATAATTAAAATGTTAACACTTTTCCACGTTTCAAAGGCAAGGGAAATTCCTAACATGCAAATACCGCTATTTGCTTGAAAAGGAGAAATTTTTCAAAAGCGTTCAATTTAAACAAACGAGGAAACGCGACCGTACAACAATAGGCCTAATAATCGTTTCCGAACACGTTCATTAGTCACGGATATTCGTTAAACTACTGAAAACAATGAACAACTTTCATATGTAGAATCCGCGGGTTTCTATGACGGCCAGTGCGTATTACACCTTATTTATTTACGGGAAGCCTGGCTGGACGGTTCAGTTCACTTTAAAAAAAAAACGCGGCGTGGCTGTTCAACTAGTTCCTTAGTCTTCCCATTTAAAAAGTTAAGAGCGCGCGCTTGCTGTCATAACCTTTAATTTTATAATGTTGAAAACTTTGATGGTTTTATCCGCGTTGTTGGTGTGCTGTTATTGCGACGAGCAAAATAATACATTGGTAGAGGAATCGAGGGCGAAAAAGAAGAAAAATGTGGCGCGACTCTGGAGTAAGTTGTAAAGAAGTTTTTATTAACTTTTGCCCTAAAAGGTTACGATGGCGCCGGGACCAAACATTATGGTGTTCAATTTATTTAAGACGTCCATTGTGTTCATGGGTTCATGGTGGTTAGAGACTATTTGGATAGTACCTATCTTTACTTTAGTCTTTATTAAAATACTATTTGGATAGTATCTTTAGTCTTTATTATCAACTAGCTGTTGCCAGCGACTTCGTCTGCAAAGAATTCGTTTATCGCTATCCCGCGGGAACTACGCAATTTTCCGGGATAAAAAGTAGCCTATGTGCTATTCCAGACTTTTCTCTATCTATGTGCCAAATTTCATCCAGATTCGTTGGGCCGTTCTGGCGTGATTGAGTAACAAACAAACAAACATACATCCATACATCCATCCATCCATCCATCCATACTTTCGCATTTATAATATTTAGTTAGATAAACGGCATGGTGAGGCCGGTTTAAACTGTGCCATGCCACATTCGCGCGTGTGCGTGTATCAGCCAGTTTGATTGACAAAGTTAAGTTGCGCTTGAGTTACCTCACTTTGCAGGTAGCAGGCTCCTATTTAACCAATTCGACAATTGTCGGTGACAGGTGACAATTCGAATTGCAATGCGTGGTCAAAATGAAGCCAACCGGCGTAGATTCCTGTCGAGTTTGTAATGTAAACAGAATTGACACATGTCGCTTTGGTGAAATAGGGGCCAGGGCTTCGTCTTGATTATTTATTTGGTCAATTTTGGTCTGACAACGGAGGTTACCATGACGTCTTAATTCGATTCAGTTTAAGAAAGAAAGAAAAGAAAGAAAAATATTTTATTTCCGATCCCAAGATATGTACCACCACCATAAAAATTATAACTAAAGATATAGCTTATTACTAATACAGTTTGTGATGGTCCAGAAGGACACCGAAAAAGGGTCTCCACTCAGCATATGTTGCCACACAAAAGTGCAGCAACGCTGGTTTACAGTGAAGCCCATGTTTTAAAAAAAAAGTTTAGGTTCGCTCGCTGTCAGATCTACACTAATGACAGCTAAAACCTGAACTGAGTCGGAATTAAGACGTCATGGTAAGGCCCCAGTACGTTAAAATTGAAAAATCATCGACTTAGACAACAACTTTAAGTTAAAATTAGCTACACTTCGAAAACCCATACTGAAATTATTCACGAAAATAATGGTCTACTCAGAATGCAAATTAGGGCAGTGTCACAGGAACGCCGCGATATTCCGTTAATGTGACGCAAACTATGCATACGAATCGGCCCCTTGGGTATTGTGTATTGGTGGATTTGTCATTGAACTGGCTAAATGTGTTTCACTTTGAATCCAGATATGGGATAGCAAACGTTTCAGCGATAATAGTGTTTAGTTTTGGCGGGTTTATCTTTGTACAGCGTTTACGTTTGATTGTGTATGAGTATTAGGCTAGCTAGCATTTTGTATTTGCCCCCGTATACAATTACGTAACAATTTTTTACGTAATTTTGAGTATGAAGTGAGTGAAGTGAATACATGCCTAAATATATTTATTACATGTCTTGATTGAGATAATAAAAAAGAATTGGAAAAAATGTGTCAAGCCTTTCAGTTTTTTCCATTAGTAACTCATTTGTTTTTTTTTTCTAGCTACGATAAGCGCATAATTTTAGGATTACTTTTATGTTTCGTCTAGAATTAAATATAGACGATTGGAATGGAATATTCGAATGGAATAAATGGTTGACCTTATAGTATAATTTCATCAGAAAGTATTAGGTACTGGCCAAAAATCTAATTATATGAACCAAATTAATACGAGAATTCATTCGAGATTACCTAATCTCTAGACACCTGTTTTCTGTAATTGATTTTAAGAACTAAGCTTTTGTCTGCGGAGCAATTTCCATTATGGTACTTTGCAGGACCTTTTCTTTAACATCCTGATACGACGCGACTCTACTTTCTCTTTCATCTGGTCCACGAATGTTCTTCTTGGCGTTCTTCCACTTCCCTTCGACCTTTCCTTCTATTATGAAAGTGTGTGTGTGTGTGTGTGTGTGAGAGAGAGAGAGAGAGAGATTAACACACATTCGATACATGTAGATTTAAAATAGGAAGAAATACAATATACCTACCTACTTAAGATTACGGCTGCCGCAACCAGCAACGCTGTTTTTCAGTGGGGTTATGGTCTTGGTGGTGTCGTTGTTGTGGGTTGTGTACATTCCGATATTATAAATGCACTTTTTCTTTACAGTAATGATCATACTCCTGGTGTTCTCGAAGGTAGCAGTCTTGAAAGTGGTATCTGTGTTCCTCTTCATGGCGTTCTTCCAAAAGTTCTGCTACATAATCGGTCTACTCATCAGCTACTTCATGAAGAACAAAGAAGCCATGAAGCCGCCCCCGGCGCCCCCGGCACCCCTGTACGGGGCGCCGGCCCCTGCGGACTACAATACTATAGGGTACAGCTATGGACCCCCCGATAATAGTGAACCCTTTCCGTTAAATACTGAGAATGCGATACCGAGTTTTTCCGATTTAGGGAACTTCAATTGGCCTTTTAAGAGAAATGTTTAGTTTATAAAAACTGTATGGATTCAGTCGTTACTTTGCAGAGACCCATGTCAAAATAAATGAGTAATTTTACTTTGCTACTCCGCGATATACACACATCAAAAATGCCTAGGGATATTTTTCATCCTTAGACAAATATGATCTTTTGACGCCGTGGTAATATGCCTATATTTAAATTTTCAAAATTGTCGAGGGATAAGAAATATCCCTACATATCTTTGATGAGTGTAGTAAGGTCAAGTTATACAAAACAGCCGTTGAATTTTTTTGTTTTTTTGTTGAATTTGTTCTAGAAATAAATAATAATAATGGAAAACAATAATCAACGAAAAGCTAACTAAATGACAATCAAAACCACCATGCCGCCGGGCATAACTTTACTTTACCTGCTATGGGTGTGGTCACGTTCACGTATCACGGAATGACGAGGATCCGGGTTCGATTCCCGGCCATAGCTTTACTTTTCGGACTTTTCTGTGTTCTAATTTTCAGTTCCATCAAATTATTCTATCTGTTTCTAGCTGTCACGTCACCTACTATGAGATTTTTTGTCGCTAAGCGTCATGTTTGAATGATGTGTCAGATGTCAAACACATTTTCAGTGTCGTTTAGAAATTTTATAAAATTTATTTTAAGATTACCCTCCGTATTAAGAGACTAAGTGACAATTACAGTCCGTGACCTCTTACTCTTGTCTCGCTCACTCTTATGGATTCCATACTTGAATCAGCCTAATGAGACAGATAGCAAGGCAAACTCGTATGGCATTTTAAGACCTCACGGACTGTACATTAGTATATTTTTTAAGAAATCTACTCTAAGTTTTTTAATATATCAATTTAACTTAAAACTTAGTTTATAAGTATTTATTGAATTAAAGTTTAAGGTTTAGAGTTGCTTGTATTTTTTTTCAAGCCTACATTATTCGGTTTTTGAATGAAATAACGTTGTATTTCTAGACCGTTGTGTACAGAAGCACTTACGTGTACAAAAGTACCCTAAGCAAATATAGACCTCGTAATCAAATATCTCAAGTTAGCCTCTATTAGATAAAACTCGAGCCACTGGCCTACCCAAGTCTCACATTAGTAATATCACACAAAAACACAGCTTTATTCACGAATTAAAATATTTCTTCTTGTAGATCGCTACACTTTTGATAGTGTCTTACATGGTGTTGTTATAGTAAACTATCTACGCTTGCTAGGTATTTAACAAAACTAAAGATATACTTATTGGTTTCCCCGAGATTTATAAATACATACAATAATGTTCCCAGATAATGAGTATTAAGCAGATGAGAAAGAGAGAGAGAGAAACATTTATTTACACACATTCGATACACGTAGATTTAAAAATATGAAGAAATACAATATACTTAAGAATAGTACCGATATGGTGTAAAATGGGCCCCACTCAGCATAATGTTGCGGCAAACCGCAACGCTGTTTTTCTGTGGGACCCAGACAAATTTAAAGATTAAACACTAAAACAAAAACACATACACTGTGGCGACACGAACGCCAGTGGAAAGCACTTCACAAACAAGCTGCCAAATATACGGAAGTATGTATGGCAACACTCGGTCAGTTCAATCGCATTAAACCAATTAAACCGAAACAAGTCACGCCATACGTTGATTTGGCTATTGCTGTGAATTGTTTGTATCTCAGCTTGCCAGATCTGCACAAAAGCTATGTCCGATTTTGACGAAATTTGGCACGAAGACAGTTTGAATATTTACGATGTTACTATATGTTATAGTAAAGGCTACTTTTTATCCTGGAAGAATGCAAAGTTTCAGCGGGATAGCGGTTACAGGTTTCAGGTGAAGAACTACTCTACCTTAAAAAATAATTTTGGGAGAGATAAACTAAACCATGAGACTTCAGCAAGAAACTGATTATGCGACAGGGGCAGATTGAGGTGGTTATTTAAAGGAGTAAAGATCACAATCACTGGTTCTAACTGAAGGGTTGCCTGTTTACATAAATAAAAAAACAAATATCTTGGGACAATTGACACCAATTGACCTAGCCCCAAACTAAGCAAAGTTTGTAATATGGGCACTAGACAACGGAAAAACGTATAAATATAACTACATACTTAAATACAAATTAAACATCCAAGACTCAAGAACAAACATTCGTATTTTCATACGAATATCTGCCCCGACCGGGAATCGAACCCGCGACCTCAAGCTTCATAGTCAGGTTCTCTAACCACTAGGCCATCCGGTCGTCAAATATGTGATGCTTTATCTCTGTGCGGTACGAATTCCCGAAGTAACCCTAAGTCTGTATTGGTATGCACAGAGAGCTAGCAGCGCATTACATGACGATCCTACAAACCTAATCAGGGGGGTTGCGACGAAACTTTTATCAGTAAGTTTAGCCAGATATTTCTAGTTTAGTGAGTTTTGGACGAGAACTTTGAAAATAGTTCATCCACTAACCTTTGACGTTGTAAGGTATTTTCAATCTAACCTGTTCTATTTGATAAACAAAATTCTAACCTCAATGTGCAAATTTTTGTAAAGAATAAGGCGTATTATGTTTTCAAATAAACACGAGGCAATGTTTTGTACATAATTTTGCTGATATTTTATCTCCAGTTCATTTATTTACGATGAAATAGTTAAAAAATAACAAAAATGAGACGTTTTGAGGTTAGAATTTTGTTTACCAAATAGGACAGGTAAGTATGAAAATACCTTAAGTAAGCATTCGACTTTTTGTAACAAACTTACACTTAAGTCGTTGTTTTTTGTTTTTTAACTGACATTTTTAATATGGATCTGACAGCGAGCGAACCTAAACTGAATCGGAGTTGAATCGCACTAAGACGTCATAATAACGCCCCTGTACGCGCAAAATTGTTTTTTTTTTTTTTATTTGAATAGGAAGGAAAACGAGCAAGTGGGTCACCTGATAGTAAGCGATCACCACTGCCCATAGACACCCGCAACCCCGGAGGGATTGCAGATGCGTTGCCAACCTAGAGGACTTAGATGAAATGCCTCTTGTGCCCGTAATTTCCCCGGCTGTCTTACTCTCCACACCGGAACACAGCAGCGCAAGCACTGCTGCTTAGCGGCAGGATTAGCACAGGCATTGGAATGGACAGTCAAATCAAATTGCTTGATTTGCTGCAACCACGATTACCACTTTTTACAAGACCAGCAACGTACCAGTCTATGGTACAGGTGGCAGTGATCACTTAGCATCAGGTGGATTAAATGCATGCGTTCAGTTTTAAAACAAGACGTGCGAAAGTGTTCGAGATTCTTTGTATTGGATTTAAGTATCAACACTAACCCCTTATTCATAAACGCTCTATAGGCTTCTGCTAACTTAGCAATCGTTTGTCCTTATCTGTGAAAGGTAAATGTCAACGTGACAGATAAGGATAAACGATTTCTAAGCTAGCAGAGGCCTATAAAGCGTTTATGAATAAGGGGGTAAGGGACTAAAGGCTTCTATTCTAATTATCCAAAATCAGGGTTAACTAAAAGTGTAGTGCTAGTAACGGACCTGAATATTCAAGAGCCGCCCCCAGTTATTAATTTGCATGACTTAGCATAAAACTTGCGGAGACTCGAAGTGTGTGACAATGAATTTTCCACAGATAATATTTTCGGAGATCCAACTAAATGGAGTTGTATTTTCAGCTTCGAGTGGGAGTTTTAAAAATTGAAGGCACTCTAATTTTTGTTAACAACTTTTATAACTTCTGTTAAGCTGATTTTAATGAAATGATTATTACGTCCAGTTACAAATTTTAAGGTCATAATTATGATTAAATTCCAAGTACCTATGTTTCTCTCTCCAGGCGAGTTGCTAAGCCTTGATTATCGTAGTACCTTACTTAGTTTGATGGATAATTGTTTTTACTTGCAATGTACCGTTTATTCAAGTCAAATTAATGATAGATTATGAGTAAAATAAACCAGGATTGGGTTCAGAACAATAGTTTTATTGTAGAGAAAAGTAATACACCGCCATTACGATAGGTATAAGGCGACCAAGAGAAGAAAGTTAACATAGAGCGCCCTCTGTGGCGAATTAATAAACTAATAACATGCAACTCTTTAAACTGTTTGGTTTATAATAAATGTTGACACATTTCTAACAATTGACAACATTTCAAAAAAAAAGTATTTAAGTTTTTTTCGTGTTTATAATAGCTGGTTAAAAATTAGACTACCCGTGTTTCTCGGTTTTCCTTTGTTTTACTTAAATTCGTCGTTAATAATTTATTAAAGAAATGGTCATTAAAAAGACCGTATATACAAAGATAGGGATACTGATGTCGTAACCTTAGCATGATATAAAATTAAAAAAGTAACTTTCAAACAGAACTGTCATGTCATGTCACTTGCTTTGTTTATCAACCATTCATTGTCGTTCGTTCACGAATTTGTTATTTTGCGTTTGCTGCTTTGCAATACTGTGCATGCTTTGAGTTTATTTCCTTTCCTCTAATAATTTGTACCGTCCCAAGTTGCGGAAACACGGCGTTAATGGAAAAAAATAAGCACTATAAGCACATGAACACAAGATACACAACACAAGATAAATTCGTTGACTTTGGGCAGATTGCGGCTATCCGCTATCACTATCAGTCAACCACTTTCATGTTATTAAAGCGTCTATCAAACCAATAATTAAATATTACGAGATTTAAGAGAATTGAAAACGTGTCGTTAGAATCAAGTACCTAATCCGTCGGACTGATAAAAAATGAACATGACATTGACACCATGAGACAGTTCTATATTTTTTTAAATTCCTATGGTAATAAATGGACTAACGGCACTATGAGTATATCCCTAACATTCGCAATCCAACTTTTTTTACTGTTTTTCCTGAATATAAAAAAAACTACTGCATAAAAAAAATCTAAAGTATTTTTAATGTAATCAGCAGTGTAAAATCTACAAACGGTATATTCATTTTACTAGCTTAGCAAATTTGAATTGTTGTCAATTAAACCTTCTTTTAGTTGCTGAATTGACTTGAATACCATGTCGACAAAGATTATGAGATGAGTCATTGTTCATTTACCTCGCTTTGTTTGTAACATTTGTTAGTGTTATTACTTCACTGCACATAATGAAATAAAGAAAACATTAAATTTATTCGTGATATTGATAAAGCATAAATAAAAAAAAAGTAAAAACATGAGAACATACATCACGAAATGGATCATGAATACACATACAATAGGGAATGGATGATTATTTTAAAAGTGTTTGGTGATTTTTCTATTGATAGGAATAACCATCCTTAGCAACAGAAAAAAGTTTCAGATTTTTTTCCGTCGAGCCATATATTTTATAAAAATAAAAACATTTTACTTAGTCACTCGACGGCCCTTATACGGCAGTTAAGCAGTACTCCAACGCATATCAAATTAAAAAAAAAAATACTGCTTGAATTTACGGTACACGATGACATTTGTAACTAAAAGAAGCAACGGCTAAGTGGCGCCGTCTGTAGATTGTTCGTGTACCAACTATACCTACATGGGGAATTTCAATAAAAATGACCATAATATTTTTTTTTTCTCAGATTTTGGAATGATTGGGTTATTACTACTCAGAATCAACAACACTACTGAATGTTATATGAGAAATTTATGGTCCTTCTTTACGCTAAAACGACTGGACGGATTGGATAAAATTTGGAACGAAGATAGCTGGTAATACCCTAGATTAAAACATAGGCTACTTTTTATCCCGGAAAATTGCATAGTTCCCGGGATATAGCCATAAATATGTTAGAGGTCGTAGCTGCCTAGAGTCGCAACGTACCTAAATAATTATTGTAGAACATAACTAACAACATCAGGGGCCGTACCATGACGTCCTAATTCCGACTCAGTTTAAGTTTTAGCTGTCACTTTTAGTATGAATCTGACAGCGAGCGAGCCTAAACTGAAACGCATTAAGACGTCATGGTAAGGCCCCAGTTTTTCAATCTAATTCTACGTGGACGAAGTCTGAAGCGGGCTGAAGCTAGTTTATAATATTAGTAGGATTACCACTGTTGGTTAATTCTTCTATGGCCGCGGGACAGGAGTACCAGCTCAAAACAGACTCGCAAATAAAATAACGACCTCCTCTATCCAGAAGGCTGGCTGCGTTTTAAGAGAAACGAACCCAATTACGGACACACTCAGTTATGAGGTAACGTAACCACGTAAAAGTTTTACAGAATTTCCACGAAATTAATGGGTTCCGTGGCTTTGGTGTTCATGTAGCTGTGACACGTGGTGCTATAGTACATTACCCGAGGGTGGCGAAATAAAGAATGTCTCAGATCGCAGGAGCCAAGGCGACGTCGATAAACATGCGACCTGAAGGCTTATTGTCTAACTCGCTCGCAATCGCCATCGTGTTCATTTTGACAGTCCTTGTATGAATGTGACAGCTAGCTGATTCCGATGCCAATTGTCAGCCCAGCATACATGAACTGTCAAAATGAAAACGATGGCGATTGCGAGCGAGTTAGACAATAAGCCTACTGAAGCTTTCTATATCAACGCACGAGGTGTGTACAAAATTTTACGTCTTCCCCTGGCTAGGAAGTGGAAATTTCCGTTCGTGTAGCGGGCGGTTTGCTACTTACAGACCCTGCAGGCTTATTATGTAACTCGCTCGCAATCGCCGTCGTGTTCATTTTGACAGTTCTTGTATGAATGTGACAGCTAGCTGATTCCGATGCAAAATTGTCAGCCCATACAATGAACTGTCAAAATGAAGACGATGGTGATCGCGAGCGAGTTACGTAATAAGCTTGCGGGGCGACGTAAAAATACTCACGGGGTGGACAGGCTAAGACTAAAGGCCACGTTTAGCATGATTGTGGGCGTAAAGGTCCTTGTATAGAACAAAATCAATGGTAATAAAAACACTTAGTTTTTTTTATGAAATTCCTTCATTTTGGAAAAAAAGGTTAGGACTCATAAGCAAATTTATTTTAAACGCTCTTTTACACCACATAAATGGTAATCTTATCTAATGCTTTCAAAAGCGAAGACCTGTTACAAGAATAGTTAATAAGAAAGCCATATACCATTCAGATTTTTTCCGTTCAGAATAAAAACATAATATTTTTTATTTATTTCACATTCCTCAAACCGTGGAACCCTAAGAAAACATTTTCAGCATTTGCCGAAATAAATACCACCAATTTGGTTCGTTATCCACAAAGGTTTATTTTACCTAATAATAATTTTGAGAAGCTTTTTATTTTCCGTTCCTTTTCTTGTTCGAGGCACATATGAGATACTTAGTCATTTGAGGCGCATATCACACACATCTGCCATAATGGCGAGATTTTTTTTGGTGTTCATCCATAAAAATACGTCTCTGACTGCTAAGTGGTTTATCCTAAACTCTCAAACAGAGAAGTTTAGGTTAGAACCCAGCCCTCACCTCTAAATTTGTTGGTATTTTCATGCGAAATTTCGTTACGTACATCACGACGACGCGGTTGGCCCAAGTAGCTGGTAGTGAGTATATCGTTGTCTAGTACTACCCGTAACATAAACTTTATTCGACCTTACTTTGACACTAGGTCAATTTGTGTGAATCGTTCCGTGATATTTATTTAAATTTGTAATGTTTTTCGGTGAAGGAAATCTAGAGGAAGCTTTCACGGTTCCTTCTCATACTTCTGTGCTCTCGTCACACCCATCATTAGATCCTGCTATATCATTCGGAGGAGGTAGACGGTGGAATATTACGCGTACATCCACGATGTGACGATGTGAGTGAGTATGTTTGTTCCTTCTTCACGCTAATACAACTGGATGGATTTGGATAAAATTTGGAACGGAGATAAATGGTACCCCGGATTAAAAATAGGCTACTTTTTATCCCGGAAAACTGCATAGTTCCCGCGGGATAGTGATAAAACATGTCAAGGTCGTAGCTGCCTAGAGTTGCAACGTAAAAAATATTGCAGAATATGCTATCAACATCAGTTCTAAGTCTAATTGACAACATTTCATATTTCTGAGCCTATAGTTTTAATGGTTCTCTGTATTTTGTTTGAAAAGATGAACATGCTGGAAGTTTAATTTTTTTGCTAGGGTTTGTATTTAATTTATAATTAATTTATTAATTTTTGCTTATTCTAAAAGGGCGTAACTCCGAAACTATCACAGAATAGACACTTATCCTTTTGTCTTTTCTGTATAGAAAAAAAACCGACGTCAATTTCAAATTGACAATGTCCGGCCTTATTCTCCGATATTCGATTTTCGATATTCGCTTCGTGCTGTTCCGCTCATACTAATATAGTCATTAACTTGAGAGTGAGAGAGAAGGTATGCAACGAACTTCAAAAATAGAATTACAGATTTGCCCCCCTTGTACTTTGAAGTTGTCAAATACAAAATTATGGTCGCTTACTTTTTCTCGTGAAAAAGGCAAAGGCATTTCACCCATCCTGTGGTAGTTTTGGTAAAATTGGGACATATTTTTTTAATTAATTTTTATTTTTTATAATAAGCGATATTAAAATTATATAAACATATTGGAGTGATCAGGAGGCAAAATGCTTTCGAACCATATATACATTTTCAGGTGTTATAAAAATGAAATGTTGTCAATTATACGCGGACGAAGTGGCGGGCAGAAGCTAGTATATAATATAATATTTTGCACCATTTAAGAAAAGAAAAATGGTCGTGTTAGGATCGCTACAGTTTTAAGGTAACTATGCATATAGCGGCTCCAGTTGTGGGTGCTCGTTTCTGGATCCATCAAAAGGCAGGTACGCCCATCACACCCGTCCACTCAGCATGATGTATGACAGGACAGCCTGTAACTGTCAATGCCTGATTTATGACCGCGATTAAACGTGTGAACTCCTGAACTTAAACAGTTATACATACTATAGAGTTAGGGTTATGCTAGTTTACGTACTGGCAGCCTTGCGAACTGGCTGGTTTGCGGTTAAGTCCAAGTTTCATAAATCGAACACTCATTCGATTATTTTGAGTACCTATTTTGTTTGGAACATGAGAACGGCCGCAGATCAGCTTGGACCGGGAACCAAACCGTTTCCCTCATGTTTGTAATGTCGAAACTCATAAACTGAATTAATCCAATTAACTTAAATAACTTAATGTTTGCATTTTTAACTCAAAGTAGTTAAGCCTTAAGCTCTCTAGTTTGGTTAGGCACACTGTACGTGATCCGTACTATTTAAGATACACCGTCCCGTTATAGAGTGCTCCAAGAGCCTCTCCACAATACATACATACTTAGAGTATTTTGGGACGAGAATCATAATCATAATAATTTAGCCTAAATAATGTTTCACAATGTCTAATCTATGCCTATAAGATCTCTAAGTACTAGGTATTAGGTACTAGATCCCACAGGCTTCCTAGCTTCGAAACTAATCTCCATACCGCCACTCTGGGACTTTAGTCCCGTATGGGGACTTCAATGCGAACTAGACTGGTGCTCTGAGCGTAAAGGTCTTGACAAATGACAGCAGTAAGTCGTTCCTTGTGCAGCTAAATTAGAACGCATAATTATACTAGAACTGGAGGTAGTTGGAGGCATTGAGGGATTAACTGTTGGAGGTTGCATTGCTGTAGAGTAACCTGCTCGCTTCCATCATGTCTGTCAGTATGTTTTTGAGTGACATGTTTATGTCGATCTCTTGTTTTTTAGCTCCTTGTCTTGTGTTGATTATAAATATCTGCTTATACACAAAAATGTGTTTAAATTAATAATATAAAAGGTTATGTGCTCAGCTGAAATAGTAAAACGTTGTTGTAAATATGTCGGAAAATAAAAATCAAAATTTTTCTCATGAAAAATTACGCGGACGTGAAAATTACGTCGAGTGGAAATTTGTAATGAAGAATGCGTTAATTCACGACAATTTATGGACCTGTATATGCGGTTACGGTATGGATGACAAAACGACGACTGACGTGAAAAATCGACGTGACGAAATAGCCAAATCAAAAATTTGTCTGAGCGTTGAGAAGTCATGTTTTTCACATTTAATGTCGGCGGATACGGCGAAAGACGCCTGGAATGCACTGGAACGTGCGTATGATGACAAAGGACTCGGTTCTAGAGTGCGTACACTCCAGAATTTGTGCGCTGTCAAACTTGAGAACTTCATTAGCATGGAAGCTTACGTCAATGAAATTTTGTCATTAGCTCAGCAATTGGCGAATATGAACAAGTCTGTTGATGACGAGTTTCTTGGTGCATTGATGCTCAAAGGTTTACCATCGCAGTACGAGCCCATGATCATGGCACTGGAGCATTCGGGAGCTGCCATCACATCCGATCTAGTAAAATCGAAACTGCTACAGGATCAACGTTGGACTACTCGTGGAGATTCGAGTGAGTGCTTGTATTCTACAAAAAAAAGCGCTACTGGAAGTGACTCCGGAACGAGAAAAGCGCAGCAGCACAAGGTAGAGTCGAAAGCGAAGGACAATTCCGGTCGAAAGAGAGAACCGTGGTGCTGGAAATGCAAGCAAAAGGGACATCTGAAGAAAGACTGTCGCAACGAGAAGGATTCTTCAGGAAACTTTGTTCTGTCTGCATATAGTGCTGGAGCGGGCTCGGAATCTTCGTGGTATATAGACTCTGGAGCTACAAACCACATGACTGGCAAGCGTGATTTGATGACTGACTTTAAATCGCGGGGTGGTTCCGTCACCATTGCTAGCGGAGATAAACTGCAGTGTACAGGTATAGGTAACGTTAAGTTGTCGAATAACGCGATGTTGACTAATGTGCTGTATATACCGAAACTGTCTGTTAATCTTATATCTGTTTCGCAATTGATTAAGAACGGTAGTACTGTAAATTTTGATTCTGATGGTTGTACAATTTCTAAGTTGACTGATTTACCGATTAAGGCAAATGACGTAGGAGGTGCGTATAAACTTCAGATCTGCAGTCTAAGGGCGAATCTAAGTATTAGTACAGCGACTTGGCATCAAAGACTTGGTCACTTAAGTGGCAATAATATGAAGCTTTTGAGGCAGGGACTTGCTAATGATATTAGTTTTCAGGATGACCCTTGTAAGGACGTTGCATGTGAGGTTTGTTTAAAAGGAAAGCAAGCCCGTTTCCCTTTTTCTAGCAACCCTATGAAGTCTGTGGCTGCAAAACGGTTGGAATTGATCCATACTGATTTGTGTGGTCCATTGCCGGTAAATTCACTTGGAGGCAAGAAGTATATCCTGACGTTCTTGGACGATCATTCGAGGAAGGTGTTTGTGTATATCCTGGCACGAAAGAGCGAGGTGAGTCAATACACTAAAAACTTTATTAATTTAGTTGAAACTCAAACTGGTGATAAAGTGAAAATTGTGAGGTCGGATAACGGGACCGAGTACGTAAACAGAGATCTTGAAGGCTTTTTGAAAGGTAAAGGCATAGTCCATCAAGTGACTGTACCCTACAGCCCGCAACAGAATGGTTCTGCGGAAAGGCTGAATAGGACGCTCCTAGAAAAAGTAAGATGCCTGTTGTACACGTCAAACCTAGACCACAAATTTTGGGCAGAAGCTGCCTGCACAGCAGCGCACTTAATAAATGTGTCACCGTCGAAAAGGCTCTCGGGTAAGACTCCTGAGGAGGCCTGGACAGGTAATAAGGTGAGCTTGAAACATTTACGGGTGTTTGGCTGTGAAGCTTATGCTCACATTGATAAAGTGAAGCGGAATAAGCTTGAACCGAAAAGCAAACGTTGCATATTTCTTGGCTATGAAACTAATGGATATAGGCTCTACGATTTAGAGAAAAAGGAAGTTTTTCGCAGTCGTGATGTTGTTTTTAATGAAACAATCTTTCCAGGTGTCAAGAGTACGCGGTCCGTGGAGATATTCTTTCCGACAAGTGACGACGGTGCCATTGTTGAAGAGGGTCACGCGGAAGAAGAGCCTGAGATCGAGGTTGAGGCGGAGATGCCATTGCCACCAAATGTAGAAATTCAGGTTGAGGCGGAGCGGCCGGTAGCGCCTGAAGTTTGGTTTGAGGCGGACGAGCAGGTGCCAAGCTCATCTACTGATTCGGGCGGTATACCACGTGAACCACGTAATGACGGGCCAGCCTATAATTTACGGCCAAGAGTACCGAGGACAATGTCTGCACTCGAGGTAGAATTGAATGAGCCGACTACTGTCAAAGAAGCTTTACGATCGAGTGATAGTAAGTTGTGGCGGCAAGCTATGCAAGATGAGATTGATTCATTTAATAAGCATGAGGCTTGGGAGCTAGTTGACAGACCGGCGGATAAGAACATTGTCAAGAATCGGTGGTTATTCAAAATTAAACGTGATGCTAATGGAAAAGTAGCATGTTATAGAGCGCGATTGGTTGCGAAGGGGTTTACTCAAAAATTCGGAGTTGACTATATGGATACGTACTCTCCAGTTGTACGACATAGCTCGTTGAGAATGCTGTTGTCTCTTGCGGTTGAATTAGATCTGAAGATTGATCATCTGGACGTAAAAACTGCCTTTCTGAATGGTAACTTGACGGAAGAAATTTATATGTCGCAGCCGGAAGGATTTATAAGAGAAGGCGATGAACATAAAGTCTACCGACTCAAGAAAGCCGTGTACGGGTTAAAACAGGCGTCTCGTGCCTGGTACGATAAGGTAAAGGAAGTTTTACTAGCTGGGAAGTTCACGCAGAGCAAGCACGAGAGCTGTATCTTCAGTCGCCGAGTGGGTAAGAGAACCATTATTATCGCCCTGTACGTTGACGATTTTTTCGTTTTTTATAATTGTGACGAACTTGCTAACAAGTTGAAAACGTCGCTGATGTCGCATTTTACTATCAAAGACTTAGGTGCCGTCAAACACATGCTAGGCATTAAAGTTGATCGTACTAGTAGTGAGTTGAAGCTGAGTCAGAAAAACTATATCGAAAAGTTGCTTGAACGTTTCGGTATGAACGATTGTAAAATCGCTAAGACGCCCTTAGACGTAGGTCTGAAGTTTTCTGACAGCGCTACCCACGATAGTAGACTACCATATCAGGAATTGATAGGTTGCTTAATGTATTTGTCTGTGATCAGTAGACCTGACATTTCATTTGCTGCAAGTTTTTTAAGTCAGTATAATACCTGTTATACAGCGGAACATTTTGCTGCGGCTAAACGTGTATTGCGTTACTTAAAAGGCACAATGAATTTAGGTCTAGTGTACAGGAAAAGTGATGTACATGATAAGTTTCGTTTTTATGGTTTTACTGACGCTGATTGGGCTAACGGGGCGGATCGTAAATCATATACGGGGTATATCTATAAGCTAGGTAGAAATGTAATTTCTTGGGGTTGTTACAAGCAATCTTGTATCGCACTTTCGTCTACCGAGGCGGAGTATATAGCTTTGTCTGAAGCGGCCAAAGAGGCGGTATACGTCCGTGCGGTTCTAGCTGAATTGTTAGGTCATACTGAAACCGTAACACTGTATAGTGATAACCAGTCTGCGGCAAAGCTTGCTATTAATCCGGTGTTTCATAAACGGTCCAAGCACGTAGACATTAGGTATCACTATATTCGTGAGGCTGTTGATAATAAGGTCATTGAGTTGTCATATATGCCTACTGAGCAGATGACTGCTGATGTGCTCACGAAGGCACTGCCTCATTGTAAGCATAGGTCGTTTGTTCAAGATATGCTGGAAGTCGTCCAGGGTTAAGAGGGCGTGTTGGAGGTTGCATTGCTGTAGAGTAACCTGCTCGCTTCCATCATGTCTGTCAGTATGTTTTTGAGTGACATGTTTATGTCGATCTCTTGTTTTTTAGCTCCTTGTCTTGTGTTGATTATAAATATCTGCTTATACACAAAAATGTGTTTAAATTAATAATATAAAATTAACCAAGAGAGTCTTTTACAATCTTTATACCTAGGGGTCCTAGGATACACATCGACCCAAGGAGGTTTTGTGCGTACCTACCCCTCCTTCGCATTTACCCCATTTTTACCATTTCATTCATAAATACGTGATGTGTTTCATGGTTTTTGGCCACCTCACCCCATTACAATCTTCAGGGGCCTTACCATGACGTCTTAATGCTATTCAGTTTAGGTTCGCTCGCTGTCAGATTCATACTAAAAGTGACAGCTAAAACTTGAACCGAGTCGGAATTAGGACGTCATGGTAAGGCCCCAGTTTTTAGTCTCATATTTTCAAAAATGTATTGAGTTCCAAAGTGACATGTGAATAACCCGACTATTATATCCAAGTTGTCTTCTGCTGAGTATCCATAGTTTGTTAATCCTTGAATTGGTTTTTCCTATAAAATGCTTCATGCTGCTATGCTGCGCAACGGCAACATATTTACTATTATATATCTGTATGACCAAAGTCCCATATCCTGTTTTACCTTGACCCTCCAAGCAGTGCAGTGGCCTAACGATTTTATCAATACCAAAGTTGTGTGATCACCACTCTCGTTCCGCTCTATTGGTTAACTCCTCTTTGTTGGAGGCAGAGAAACTGCCAAAGTTGGAATTGTTGGAGAGTGTGGTTCAAGGCGTGCTTTATAATCCTGATCGAACAATGTAACGGTGGCAGCTGCATTGCAAAACTAGAAGTGTATTGTAAGATGACTCCGATGGATTAATTGTAGGAGTCTTAGGCTAGGGCAATGAAGTGCAAGATTTACTTTTAACTTTGTTGAAATTTGAACTGAATATAAAAATGAATAAATCAGAAAAAAGTAAGAAGACGCTAAAATATCGCGACACTAAGTTTACACTGTTTCCGTGTTGCGTTACTTTCTTCTATTTTCGGCAAAATAACTAATTTGAAAGTGAGAATTCGGTCGTCTTTTTAGGGTTCCGTACCCAAACGGTAAGAACGGGACCCTATTACTAAGACTTCGCTGTCCATCCGCCCGTCTGTCACCAGGCTTTATCTCAAGAACCGTAACAGCTACACAGTTGAAATTTTCACAGATTTTGTATTTCTGTTGCCGCTATAACAACAAATACTAAAAACAAAATAATAATAATAATTAAGGGGGTCTCCCATACAAAAAACGTGATATTTTAGCCCTTTTTCATGGCTATCACTCGCCGAGCTAGATCTCAAGAATCGTAATAGCTAGACAGTTGAAATTTGCACAGATTGTGTAGTTTTATTGTGGCTACAACAAAAAATACTAAAATCAAAATAACAATAATAATTAAGGGGGGCTCCCATACAACAGAGTTATTGGCGTTTTTTGCTGTATCTCATGAACCGTAATAGCATGGAGGTTAAAGTTTTTTTTCTGGTACGGAACCCTTCGTGCGCGAAGCCGACTCCGAAAGTTATGTTTGTTTTTTTATTCGATGTATTTTTAGGTATTTAAATGTTAAAAAAGTTAAAAGTTAATAAAAATAATATCGATTTATTTATAAAAAATATGTTCATCTTTATCTGGCAAAGGCATCAGAGAGACATAAAGACAAACGAATGTCAAGTTAAATTTAATAGTTTTATAGTGCATTTTTGAAATAGAAAAACATACACAACATACCGGTAGTAAAGTTTTATAAAAACTACCACCCTATTTTCATAAAAGCTTGATACTGTGCAGAATACATTCCCATATACCAACCCACGCAGGCCACGAAGAGCAAGCAACTTTTTTATTCAATGCGCGGCCGAAACACTCCCCGGACAGCGTTTAGGTAACAACACGCGCAATGAACTGCAAAATCGTATCCGTATCGTCGGTCGTTTATGTTACCCCGATAACCTAGTACAAAGTTGTGTTTTGCTCTGCGTATTTTAGAGCCCATATGAGCGCGGGGTAATTACGCCAGCTAAGTTTGCGGCGGCCATTAGGATCCTTGCTTTTGCGACCGTTTCAGTTTAAGCAAGGTAAATAAGGAAGCATTTTGGATTCCATTTTTAACCCCGATGCAAAAAAGGGGTGTTATAAGTTTGTGTGTACGCGTGTGTATGTGTGTCTGTGGTACCTTAGCTCTCAAGCGGGTGGAACAATTTCGATGGGTTTTGTTCGCGCCGTCGTCTCGGTTCCCGAAGATGCTCGAGCGCCGCGGCCAATGACAGCGCCCGCGCCGTGCCCCGCACCCGACAAGGATCGCGTCGGCGTCGCGACGTATCTCTCTCACAACGCAGACGCGCTACTGAGCGTACGTCGTCGCCTCGTGTCCTAATCTAGTTACCCATTGTTTCAAAAAGCTAAAGACAACTGTTTGTTTGTTTGTTCCAATTTAAATGGTAAATTAAAGCTGTAAATTCCCTAATTTTGTTTTCCTTCTATGTCCAAGCTCCGACAGGTTTTTTTTTTCATTCGAAAGCTAGTTTCTTTGCGGTGGTTCTTAGCCATGTTTAGTCAAAATTGGTTCAGTGGTTTAAGGTGGTTCGATTTCCATACTAATGTATGTTACAGGGCCTTCCCACGAAGTCTTCATAAACCATGTATTGTTACTGAATAAATACTATCACTATCACTATCACTATCTTAATGCGATTCAATTCTGACTTAGTTCAGGTTTTAGCTGTCATTTTTGGGGTTCCGTACCTCAAAAGGAAAAAACGGAACCCTTATAGGATCACTTTGTTGTCCGTCCGTCCGTCGGTCTATCAAGACCCTTTTGCTCAGGAACGCGTGGAGGTATCAAGCTGAAATTTATGTCAAATACACAAGTCCACTGTCCCTTGAAGCTGTGAAAAAACCAAACTTCTAAGCCAACGCAATCAAAAGATACAGCCGTTTATGCCGCAAATTTCCGCAACTCTCAAGGGAATCAAAACCTATAGGGTACTTCCCGTGAACGCAGAATTTTGTAAATTTGGTATGAAGGTAGGTCTTATAGCACAGATTAAGGAATAATTGCGAAAACCGTAAATATGTATGTATGTCTGTATATATCAGTGACCAATATAAAGTGACCCCCACACTGCGTACATTTGGCTTTGGAGCAGGGCTCTGCTTACACTGGTTTATAGATATTTATGGATAATGATACAGAACCCTCGGTGCGCGAGTCCGACTCGCACTTGGCCGGTTTTTTATTATGGATCTGACAGCGAGCGCACCTAAACTGAATCGGATTGAGTCGCATAAAAACCTCATGGTAAACCCCCCCCCCCCAGGAACTAAGTACATTTAATTTTGAATACTAAGAACTTTATTATTATGAACTTAAGCAAACTAGCGTTATAAACCTTAGTTCTCGTAGCTAACGTTATATACCATGTAGAAGATTAATTCGGTTAATCACGAGTTCATCGGCCATCAAAACGAAACAGACGTTTTAACTCCCACCAGCGGGATAAGGATGGGAATTGTCGATAAAAATATCGATAGAATTTAAGCACAGTGCTCGACAAACACCTTGAGCCTGGAATTGAATGCGCAAGAGTATTGAACGTTAATGGTACAAGAGTGCGCAAACTTACCCCTTCTACGTCGCCCTGGCTCAAAAAGTTTGCTGTATTTATCGATCAATGCGAACAATTTCCATGCAAAAGTTAACTTACTTGAATGTAAACTGAAACGCTATTGGCTGCAAAGCCGTGGCTGTCTGTTGAAAAATCATGGTCTTCTTCAAAATTCTCAAGAGTCATTGTATAATATAAATGAGAGATAATAAATGAGATAGGTACGAGCAGTTTTATAAATTAAAAAGTTCATTTTATGAGATTCTCATATTATTACCAACAACGTTATGACATCACATCACTCTGTTCCAATAAACCACAGAACTCTAGACAAAATACCCAAATATTTGTGACAGGGCTTTCCTTTACAAAAGTGCAATGGTTTGATCATGTGACAGCTTATAATATAAACATATATTATGTTTATTCACACTGCGCGTTCACTATTGCCCCAGGGGGCGAGGATATCAATTATTTACAGATCAATTACTATTCCCGTATTCCCCTAGCATTCATTTATTTGAAATATGTATTATGAATAACTGCCGGTTGTTTTGATTTATGCATATAGCGCTACAGGTACAGAAAACCGTGGTATGAGCAATATTTGCTAATATTCTAAGATCTAGCTAGCTACCGAAATAGGTATAAGATTTGATATAGAGCAACGAAATCCCTCTAGTTAGTATGCCATACTATCGTTATTAATTAATTCGAGCGCCTGGCAGCTTTTCATACATTTACAAGAAGGTTGTGTAAGGTACCTACCTTAAAAATTAGTTTATAGTAGAGAAAGTAAAACAATATATTTATATATATATATATATATATATTTTATGTGAATAGGAAGGCAAACGAGCAAGTGGGACACCTGATGGTAAGCGATCACCACTGCCCATAGACACCCGCAACCTCGGAGAGATTGCAAATGCGTTGCCAACCTAGAGTACTTAGAAGAAATGCCTCTTGTACCCGTAATTTCCCCGGCTGTCTTACTCTCCACACCGGAACACAGCAGTCCAAGCACTGCTGCTTAGCGGCAGAATTAGCGAGTAAGATGGTGGTAGCGATCCGGACAGACCTTGCACAAGGCCCTACCCTACCACCCGCACCGCATATATGAAAAGAAAGAAAGATAACTAATAAAAATTATTTAAGTTCAGTGGAGGTGGTAAACTGTTAAATCAATGTTATCGATAAACGGACATCACTAAGCGATATCGCCGTCGTAAAGACGAACTGCTCATTATTTCCGAATTTAACGGTGATTGCCTCGCGTCGCATGCGCCTTTCGCGTTATTAGTCCGTTGTCATCGGAAACTGGAAGAGCGTTGCCAAGAATCTGACGTGATTTGGTTGCATAATACATCCATAAAATAAAAATATTGGTCCGGTTAAGTATGCAAAGGTTTGCGTTTAGGCGTTCTCAAAGTAGAAAACTAATGAACATATATACATACCTACTGATCACAGAGTGCAAGAGGGTGGCTGAAGGCCAAATGCCTGAGAGCTCTATAAATTAAAAACAAATTCATTTCTGGTTTAGTACATAATAGTATGTTTATATATATTTGTAGGTATTTGTGGTGTACTTTCTGTAATTCTGGGAGTTTGTGCTTTAGCTGTTAAGGCGCTGTCAACAGCAAATGACCTTGAGCAGCGCCACTCTTCACACATACGGTTCGCATGCCTGTGAGTGAAAGAGAAGAAACTATTCCGGCAGCTTGGCGCGCTTCTAAAATCTTGCAAATAAGATACAAATAAGAAGAAATAAAAATAAATATGGATTATTTGTGAAATATGACTCGTTAGCCGTGTAGGTATGATTATGTTAACTTCATGTTTTTAATTGCAGACCCATACGTCGAAAAAATAAAGACATAGAACCGTTTAATGATGATTTTAAGACCAATCTTTGCAATTATTTTCTATCGAGCCGATTTTGTTCAATTATGTATCGAGTCCGTCTAGCGTGTTTGAAATATGATGAAAATTAACATTATATTTTTTTTGCGTGTAGTTTTTCTTAAAAAAGTGCTTAAATAACATCAATTTTTCAACCTAATTAGGTGTTGTCAGCCTCTTAAGGTGCAAATTTGTTATGGCTAAATAAATAAATTAGTACGTTGTTATCCCTTACGGGGAAGACTGAGCCTAAGGTAACAAGACCTAAAGGCCACGTTTAGCATACGTGTGGGCGTATAGGTCGGAAGGGGAATAAAAATAGTAATAATAGAGTTCGTAAGATTTTCAGTTCCACTCGAATAATGGGTCTGATTTGACAAGCGAAATTTCACACACTTGTCGGCTTTTATTTGTGTTAGCTAGTGTTTAGGTAAGTACATTCTAGCTACCCTAGAACATTAGTAGGTTTTAGTACCTAATTGTAGTAAAACTTTACAACCTCAAAATGTTCTCAGTCTGCAATCTACGACCCTTAGAATGTGGGACATTACCGGACAAACGAATCATTAAATGTCACGACTGTTACTTAAGTAATTTCGTGCAAGTAATTGTAGTAAGTTTACATTGCGCGGCCGATTAGCTGACGCTTTAAAAGTGATCAAGCAGACGCCGCAGTGTAATGCTAGTTGCACGGAATTACTTGCATGATGTAAATTTGGCTTATATTAGAATTGGCTTTATCAAAGTAGCAGAAGTGACATTAAATTGGATTTTTAAACGACACTTAAAATGACAAAGAAAAATCCGAAATATAAAGCTATGGCCGGGAATTTATGAATAAAATTGACTATAAACTTGATTATTTCGTGTTCGTAAATTAGACATCGTGCTTTACCGATTCAGTGTATCCGCTTCAGTGAAAACTCAAATAGATGTTACATTACATGTCACAATACTCTCCATATTTAACATTGCGTGAAAATTAGACAACACTTTCTACACTACAATATTTGTCCAGCAATTATCACATGAAACCTCTTTGCGTGGACACCGCCGCTTTGGCATTATGCTACATGCTTTGGTCCAAATCAGTTAGTGTAAAAAATATAAACGTTTTTTTTTTTCTTTTTCGTGGCATTATCCGATGGACTGTGGCTTAAGATGGATTAGGTTTTGTTATGAAAACTAAATTTCTAATATTTTAAAGAGATTTACCTTAACTTTATTAGTAAGTGAACTTGAAGAAAAAAAAAATGAATTTATTTGTGTTTTTTGTTGTGCTATATTTGGGTATGGTAGAGGCTACCGAGGACACTATGGAAACGAATTTAATCGAGTCCAGGGGACACGCAAAGTACGCTTTATTAAGTAAGTAAATTTTGTTTATTTTAATAAGTATGGTTAGTCTAAGATCCGAATTAGAAGCCACCTCCATCCAATAGATATTTCAAGGTGTTTTTTTAAGCTTGTTCCCCGTACGTAACCAAATTAAATAACCGGCACTGGCAAAACCAATGTAGGATGATAAATTTGTATTAATTTAGGTTCAGGTGCGGCGGGGGTGGTCCTTGGGCTAACCCTAAAACGCGAACATGTTTGTTTTAATTTAAAAATGGTCTTTATTTTACTTTAGAATGTCCTGGTAGTGTAAAATAGTTATGTACCGGGGAACAAGCGGATTTTTATTTCTTTAGTATTTTAATAAATGTATCGCGATTTGTAAAAAAAATATTAGCCTCTAGAGTTATTTAAAAATTTAAAAGTTTCTTTTTGTTTTAATGTATTTTATGTATGGCACTTAAGAGCTTAACGATTAAAAATTAGCAATCAAAAACTAGTTTGATAAAAAACACTTATCATCTAATCTAACTATCTAATCTAACTAATATTATAAATGCGAAAGTATGGATGGATGGATGGATGGATGGATGGATGGATGTTTGTTTGTTACTCAATCACGCCAGAACGGTCCAACGGATCTGGATGAAATTTGGCACATAGATAGAGAAAAGTCTGGAATAGCACATAGGCTACTTTTTATCCCGGAAAATTGCGTGGTTCCCGCGGGATAGCGATAAACGAATTCTTTGCAGACGAAGTCGCTGGCAACAGCTAGTCTATTAATAAACCAGATGGACAAAGAACGCTTTTAATTCGGATTAGCTTTAAATAATAATGGTTAGGTAGGTGTATGTAAAGTTCAAAAACAAGATGGCGCCTCTAGTATAACGCTTTTAAAACTGGTGCCATTCCAGACTGTAAAAATCTAGATTCATTCGAAGCATTGAAATCGGTATTGAAATTCAAGTTTGCTGCAGCGACGCAGCTTCCCGACATGCTCGGAATTCAAAGTGAATTTAAGTATGCGAATTCCAGCATTTTTACAAGTTAAAATTCATTATGGATTAGACTGATTTTTCTGCAGACGAGTTAAAATTCTACGGAGTGCAATTAATGTTCGACTCTGAAAAAACACGGCATGGAATAGTTGATCGGGGGCCTTACCATGACGTCTTCGTTCAGATTTTAGCTCCCATGCTTGGGATGGATCTGACAGCGAGCGAATTTAAACTGAATCGGAATTGAATCGAAGACGTCATAGTAAAGCCCCTGTTAATAAACTATCAGACAACTTATGTCCTCTGATTCCTATTCAGCACGTGAATCAAGTTGTTATAGACGTGTGGGGTGATCATCGTAGGAATAATTTGTTATAGGCGATGCGGCTAGCAACCCATCACTATTTTGATTCCCCTTTCTACCTAAACGGCCACAATCATGCTAAGCGTGGCCTTTAGGTCTTGTCACATTAGACTCTGTCTACCATGTAAGGGATAAAGACGAGATTTATGTATGTTGTGTAGATGTGTTCAAAACGCAAAATTTATTATTTATTTTTATAGTGTGAAGAGTAAGTCTCTCCTTCTCTTTCTCTCACTTATTTCAGCCAATGGAAAAGCAATGAAAGTTCAACGTAAAAGTCATTAAACTTATGAGAATTCTGTACCAGGGAAAATGAATTATTTACTAAGTAAAGTACAGAATCAATTTATCCTTCCCATGCAAACTAGAGCAAGAAAGTTCAAACTAATTAATAAAACTAATTTTAAAATTCATAACTTGTTAGGAAGCTACTTCTTGAAAATTGATCGAATAGAATATCGTTTCCATAATTTCACTTATAGAATTGAAACTAAATAAAACTCTAACACTCTAAATGAATGTTTCTTTTTATTGTGACGTTTTCTTTTTTATATAACGTTTAATGACTGTATTCTCTAATTGACTGTACTATCATTATCATCCATCCATTATTATACTCAAGAGCAAAAATAATGGGTCAGTTTTCTTACAAGGTTCTATGAAAAGTGACCCAATATTTAACAAACAAATCATTCCCAGAGTCCAAATTGGGTCACCCACAATGGGCAATTCTAACATGCACATAAAAACGACACACATACGAACGTTGTTAGAAAAACAAAAGATTACATTACTAAACGATGCTGAACACTCAATACATGGAAAAATCGAAATTGCGTGATTTTGCCTCTACACCGCCTGCCTGCCTACTCCCAACTGCTGTGAGTGGTGTGGGGGTAAGGATCACGGATTAACGAGGGTCCGGGTTCGATTCCTGGCCATAGCTCTACTTTTCGGATTTTTCCATGTGTTTTGGTTTTTAGTATTGTTTAGTAAATATAAGATTTCTAACGGATCAACAGTAAAAGCAAATCTAAAAATCGAGAATAAAAATTCACTCATCACTAACATAGTATAAAACAAAGTCGCTTTCCACTGTCTGTCTGTCTGTCCCTACGTATGCTTAGATCTTTAGAACTACGCAACAGATCTTGATACGCTCTTTTTAAATAGTGATTCAAGAGGAAGGTTTCTATGTATAATTCCACGCAGACGAAGTCGCGGGCAGAAGCTAGTTTGATACCCTCTTATTCATAAACACTCTGTAGGCTTCTGGTAACTTAGAAATCCTTTGTCCTTATCTGTCACTTTGGCATTTTCCTTTCACAGATAAGGACAACAGTAAGCAGAAGCCTATAGAATAGAGCGTTTATGAATAAGGGAGATAGTAAGTAAAAGATTGTAAATGACTTTTTGTTGCAGCGCATTTAGCGTTTCTTTTAGCTGCCAAGGTGGGGCTATACAAGATCATACTAGGGATAGCGATCGTAGTCGCAAGCATGAAAATAATGGTCGCCATGGCTTGGGCTCTTGCCATTTTCAAATACGTACCCGACGTGTGGCCGAAGTATAAACAAGTTGACGTCACTTATCACGGATTCGATAAATACCATGATAGACTTGGATACGAAAAATACCATGATAGCATTGGAAGCTCGCCTAGTAGTTGGTTGGACATCGTTTTGGGATATTTTAAACAGTGAATTAGGTAAGGATTTTTTTAGGTTGATGACTTATTTGGTGTTGTTATGGAGCTCCTTTACTGTATCTATTGGATAAATGACATAAAAATGTAGCCGAAATTTGGAACAGTCTTGGATAGGGGTAGAGCCTACATTAAACGCAGTTAAATTTGCCCTATCGAATCCCTAAATAAATATCCAAAATTCATAACTGAAATTATATGATCATCAAAAATACTGTTATATGCGTAACCTTATCAGAAACCCCGCACAATGCCTTAACCCTATCTATCAAAACAGTGTACCTTTTTTGAAATTTAGTAGTAATACCTTTATAGCCAAAAATCATAAACCATTGAGGAGTTTTTCTGAATTCCGATTGATAGAAAATTAGCCTGTTTGTCCTTCCAGGCTTCCATGCGATTATATGCGAGTCCAAAATTCCTGGTATTCAGCAGTGTCATTAAATCATTCTGTCTCTTTGTTCCCAGTCCACTTCTTCTACGCGGTGGTCACGAAGCTCATCGTGTTGAAAATCGTCTACGGCATCATTTTCTTCGCTCTCATCTCAAAGGCCTGGCATTTCGTTCTCTGGTTCATCCACTATCTGAAAGAGAAGAAGCACGAACACGATTACATTGAGATTGACCACGACCATCATGACTACGGTCATCATGATTACGGTCACCATGACTACGGTCACTATGACCACGGTCATGGTCATCATGACTACGGCTATAATCACCACGGTAATCATGACTACGGTCATCACGATCACGAGCCTTATAAAGGGCAAGGTTATGGTTCTTTTGGTAAGGACGACTACTATCCCCAGAAAAAGAAAGGGATGTATGACGCTGATGGTTCTTATTCTGTTAAAGGTGCTAGATGATTTGTGTCAAATATAATTGATTGATTTTTGTATAAAAGTATTATAAAGAGGTAAAGTTTGTGAGTTTTTGACGTTGTATGGGGTAATCTCTGAACCGATTTTGAAAATTATTTTACCAATGAAAAGGCACATTATTTGTGAGTGTCAATAGGCATTTAATTATGCTCGGACGATGTCGCGGGCAGCAGCTCACAAAATATTATTATAATGTAATTTACTGATTTTATATAATTGAACCGAGTTTTTCAAATTGTGTTTTGGTGCTGAAACCTAACATGTAGGTATTTATTTTGTATATTTTCTGGGAATTATATACTTACATTTTATAGTAGTTAATTTATTTGCTGTATTTCTTTAGTAAAAATAACACTTGTTATGCTAATATCTCAAATAATGTAAATAGTTATTAAGTAAGTAAGTACCTATTTATTGTATTACTAAATTTAAACGAGTATTATATTTAGTAAAATTAATTTATTAAGTGTGATAGGTAATTAGTAACGAACTAGTCTTTAGATTTATAAGGGACTGTAATAAAATATTGTTTTTATTTTTTTACAAATTTTAATTTTAGTTTAGAAAGACAGCGTTCAGTTCGGAATTATGAGAACAAAAATAATGATGATAAAAGGCACGATAACATACATACATAAATCAAGTCTTTATCCCTTAGGTACGTGGTAGACAGAGCCTAAGGTAACAAGACATAAAGTCCAAGATCAGCATGTTTTTTTTTTTTTTTTTTTTATGTGAATAGGAAGGAAAACGAGCTAGTGGGTCACCTGATGGTAAGCGATCACCACTGTCCATAGACACCCGCCACCCCGGAGGGATTGCAGATGCGTTGCTAACCTAGAGGACTTAGATGAAATGCCTCTTGTGCCCGTAATTTCCCCGGCTGTCTTACACTCCACACCGGAACACAGCAGCGCAAGCACTGCTGCTTGGCGGCAGGATTAGCGAGTAAGATGGTGGTAGCGATCCGGACGGACCTTGCACCCTGGTGGTAGCACCCTCAAAATGATTAGCATATAGGCGGAAAGGGAAATAAAAAAGTGATGGGTTGCTAGCCGCATCGCCTGTAACGTGATTCCTAAGATTTCCGCCCATTCCCTCGATGGGCTTTTACCATCTGCGCGGGAAGAGAAGCAACTGGAACATTCTATGTTTTTTCTTTACTACCAGACCAGCATGGAATAATGGAAGAGCTAAGAAATCACGAGACCAATAAAGTTATTTAAGTAGGTACTTTTGCTACAATACAGGTGACATGGTGACATCTAGCGGTTGACTCTTACAACACCCTATTATCACCTAATTGATCTTAGCACGAACATAAAGAAGAAATCGTTTCCGACTTTTTCCACGACGCACGAAATTTCACTGAAACACGATCCTTAAATCTACGGGGATAAGAGTCAACACGAAAAAAAGCGGCTACCGTTAGTGTGCTCATTAAAAATAATAAGCTCGCGCGAGAAATTGTCGACGCTTTGATAATCGCCCCTTCCTTGATCACTGGGAATGACAGGGGGGTGATTCTGGAGGCTCGATTCGAGAGTGATATTTTGGAATGTGGGATGGCATAACGCTTAGAGGTCGTAGTCATTCAATTGGAAATTAGAGTTTATCAAGATTATGCTCACTGTCGTTATTCTGTGAAGACTTTTTCGTTTGATGGTTTATTGTCTAAGGCGTGCACGCCGTCAGCTCAATCACTGTTTTTGGAATGAACATTTTTTTATATAAAAACCGGCCAAGTGCGAGTCGGACTTGCGCACTAAGGGTCCCGTACAAATTCGCTAAGTTATTATAAAATCCAGTGTTAGCAGAGCCCTGCTTTTAAGCAAAATGTAGGCAGTGTGAGGTTATTTTATATTGGTTACCTACTTATATAGACAAACAAATATTAAATAAAAAAAACACTACTTACTAGATCTCGTTCAAACCAATTTTGGGTGGAAGTTTGTATGATAATGTACTTACATCATAATATTTTTTTAGTTTTATCATTCTCTTATTTTAGAAGTTACAGGGGGGGGGGGACACATTTTATCACTTTGGAAGTGTCTCTCGCGCAAACTATTTAGTTTAGAAAAAAATGATATGAGGAACCTCAATATAATTTGTGAAGACCTATCCATAGATACCCCAGACGTATGGGTTTGATGAGAAAAAAAAAATTCAGTTGCAGTTCTAAGTATGGGGAACCCCCAAAATTAATTGTTTCTTTTTTATTTTTGTGTGAAAATCTTAATGCGGTTCATAGAATACATCTACTTACCAAGTTTCAATAGTATAGCTCTTATAGTTTTGGAGAAAAGTGGCTGTGACGTACGGACGGACAGACAGACAGACAGACATGACGAATCTATAAGGGTTCCGTTTTTTGCCATTTGGCTACGGAACCCTAAAAAGGGCAGACGAGCAGACCGGTCACCTGATGGAAAGTGATCACCATCGCCCTTTGGGTTCCACACAGCTCTGTAGTCACACACACGCACACACACACACACACACACACACATACTACACACATTCGTGACTACATTCATGATTCGTGATTTTTTCAGGAAATTTTTGTTCCCGTGGGATAGTTAAAACACTGTAGTAACTTTTACAGCTTAGTACTCGACAATTTATGCATCTAAATAAGTAAAATTTGGCATGCTGATAGCTTATACTGCCGCTTAAATCAAACACGAAAGTAAAGACGTTAATATTGTCCGTCTAATGCCTTAAGGAAATAGGCCACGTAAACAAAACTCAGCACGTAAAGACCTTGTATGGCTACAGATTGTTAATACAAGTACCCATTAAGGAGCAATCTATCTATCAAGCGAGCGTGGGTCCCCAAGGGGCGATTCGCGGCCCCCAGGCCCCCTATCTAAATCTAGATTTAATGCCCCCTGTCTAAATGTAATGGGGTTAATGGACCCGGCTTCTAACCGTTACCAATTTGGCTGATTTTCTATACAACCCCTC
This sequence comes from Pandemis heparana, assembly GCA_963854515.1. Lineage (NCBI taxonomy): Eukaryota > Metazoa > Arthropoda > Insecta > Lepidoptera > Tortricidae > Pandemis > Pandemis heparana. The sequence continues at coordinate 18,069,640 of OY978007.1, read as the reverse complement.
TGACTCCCATAGGAGCCGCGTTTGTATGGCAGATGGAAACGTTGGCACCGTGCAGAAGTAGCGTGCGAATGTAAGGTCGCTTAATCTAATGGTGTGTTATTAAATTACTGGCTTTGGTTAGAGCACGGTATCGGGAAATTGGAGTGTTTTCCTGATACAACAAAAATTTCAATCACAATTTAAAAACAATGTTCGCAGAGGGTCGTGGGTTCGGATTGGGCTTGTATCTCTGTGTTTTTACGCACAATTTACAATTTACCATGAGCTTTTTGGTGATGGAAAAGATCGTGAGGAAACCTGCATTCACCTAAGAAATTCAATGGTGTTTTTTTTTTTATGTGAATAGGAAGGAAAACGAGCAAGTGGGTCAACTGATGGTAAGCGATCACCACTGCCCATAGACACCCGCAACCCCGGAGGGATTGCAGATGCGTTGCCAACCTAGAGGACTTAGATGAAATGCCTCTTGTGCCCGTAATTTCCCCGGCTGTCTTACTCTCCACACCGGAACACAGCAGTGCAAGCACTGCTGCTTAGCGGCAGGATTAGCGAGTAAGATGGTGCCCTCTCATTCTGAGAGTCCTGTGCACACGATCTTTCTCTCTCATTCTCATTTAAATGTTAATATAATTATATTCCGAGACGTCATATTCAATTTTATTAATCAATCAATTTTGACGCGTTAAAGTCTTATCATTATAATGTTTATGTTTGTGTTCGAAATCGAAATGAAAAAAATTCAAGCGCCTTCCAAAATTATCTTAGCTAAGTTCCTTCTTAAAAAGTTTGTCTTATTGGCTACTTAAGCTAGCTTAGAGCCCGGCTCCAGTGCAAAATGGAGGTAGTGTGAGGTAAGCATTGGTTACTTACATAGCACTAACAAAAAAGCGAAAAGTACGAATTAATGTCCGCAGACTAACACGGCCTTAGCGTATAAGTACCTACATAGTTTTTTTTATACGACAAGGAAAGGAAACGAGCAAGTGAGTCGCCTGATAATGCTGAGCCAGCGACCGTTTCACTTTTGCGAAGACCATGCTCATTTGATGATCTATTTACATGCCTGTGGCTTGTTTCGTTTTTCTACAATTGTGTGTTATGCTCTATTTGTGTGTTTTTCAAAAGGGAATTAATGTCCTTCTTTCTTTTTCTCTTTTCATTCTGATGGCAAGTCACCACCCATGGACATCCTCAACACTAGAGCATTGCGGATGCGTTGTCATTTGCCACCTTAGAGGGCTAAGAATAGGTACCTACATCATGTGCCAGTAATTTCACCTATCTTACTGTCTACGCCGGAGCACAGCACAAGCACTGCTGCTTGTAGCAGGATTAGTGAGTAAGACTTCAGGGAGTGCCACTGAACTTTGCTTCATTTTTCATCACACTTGCTCGTAAACGGTATCAAAACATACAGGTTAACTTGGCCGCAACGCCCCATATAAAACCCTCGGGCTTTTTTTGTTACCATGAAACCCTCGGGCGGTAAGTATTTTTTTTTTAATTTCTTGCACTGCCTTACAATTCAGGTTCAAGTACAACCAAAGAGGTGCATTAGCTCGAAATTAAAACTTTATCTAAAAAAATATATCTAAACAGGAATTTAATTGAAATCTCGCTAGATAAATACAATACTAATATTTATGATAAAAATTTAAATACTTTTTTGTAAAAAACGTCGAATTTTCTTTTATTATATGCCATGGTTGTAAACGTCTTGGCTTTTAACTTAACGTTCTTGAACGCAACATTTGTATTATCTGTGGTTGAAAGCGCGCCATCCGCTAAAAAAAAAACATTCCCGAACTTGTACAAATTGTTGTGTTGACTTGTTGACTTATTTAATACCTAATAAAAGTAATTAAAAATGTCGTCGTCGTCTGAAGAGTGCGATTTAAATGCAACACCACTGGATATTATCCAAGCAGCAAAAACCATTAACGAAAATCTTTTACCGGCGAAGTCTAAGGAGCGGTATTTAGCTGCGTACGACCAATTTATACAATGGAAACGCGAAAAGAAAACAAGTTCGTTTTCTGAAAATGTTTTCCTGGCATATTTTGGTGAATTGGCGAATAAATACAAACCATCATCATTGTGGAGCACTTACTCTATGTTGAAAACCACTCTCCAATCTAAAGATTGTGTCAACATAAAAGAATACGTGAAGTTGACGGCATTTTTAAAAAGGCAGTGTATGCCTTAATTTTAATAATTGTACAGTCACTATAAATTTTAATAAATAAGTTTTTTCTGCCTTTTCATTTTATTTATTTACTCGCAAATGTGATGAAAAACATTGTGTGTTTCACGGGCGGTACGGGAATTACGAACCTCGACTCAAAAAGCCCTCAGTCTTCGACTTCGGGCTTATACTAGAGCCTCGATCGTAATTCCTTACTTACCGCCCTTAATACACAATGTACTATTATGATTATCCAAGTTGCGATATGTAAGCGAAGTAGCGAGGCGACGGAAATTTGTAAATTCCATTATAAGTTGTTTTGGAACAGTTAAGTTTCCGTAGTTTCGGTGGCTTCGTGTTATACGCCAAGTGTTGAGTTAAAACGTAGTTCGAAACACCACCGATGGAAACACCTAACTTGGATACAAGTTTAAGTATTTGCTTGGTGTAAGTTTTCGGTCACAAGATACTACGTCTCAAACGGCAAAGAACAGGGGCCTTACCATGACGTCTTAATTCCGACTCAGTTCAAGTTTTAGCTGTCACTTTTAGTATGAATCTGACAGCGAGCGGACCTTAACTGAAACGGAATTATTAAGACGTCATGGTAACCCACCAGTTTGTTTTTAAATGTCAAATATCTTAGCCCTCTAGGCTGGTAAAGCTAAAATATATGCAGCATATGTGATGGAACTGGTGGATACATAGTGCTCGTTTACCGTCAAGTGACCCAGTTGACGTCTTAATGCGATTCAATTCCGAGTCAGTTCAGGTTTTAGCTGTCAAAGTCAAAGTCAAAAGTTTATTTTGCAAATAGGCCGCCAAGGGCTCTTTTACATGTATTTTTTTGAATCTACCAGCGCATTCGGAAAGACCATCATTGCCAAGAAGAATGCGCCGCAAGAAACTTGGTAGAAAGTCATTTTTTCAAAATAAAATAGGTTTACAATAGTACTTTTAAATTCTACTTAACTTACCTATAATTACAATTAATACATTTTATAAAAGGCATGTAAAAGGTCCCTAAGTTAAGTCCGTACCTTAAATTACATTGGTCTATAGTAGAGATACATAAAGTCTCTACCGGTCAAAGCGAAACAAAATATGCGATAATGAAAAGAAAGAAAGAAAAAGGTGAATAAAAATTATTTAAGTTCAGTGGAGGTGTAAAACGCCTCCACCGTCAAATAAGTTAATTGGATATATGTCGATGAGAAAAAGAGCAATATATATATATATAATAAAAATTATGAAATATGCCTTTCATGTCAAGTAAGTAACCGATAAGCTTTTGGATTCCGAAGGCAAGCTTACGTCTGCCGCCCCCAATGTTGGCTCACACGCGCTCATGTCTTGCTCTGAAAGCAGAGCGGTACCGAGGGCATGTATCACTTCCGTCCCCACAGGCTCGCTATGGGGACGTTTTAGGAACTTCGACGTTGCTAGCCTGTAACTAGACAGTAAATGAAAAAATAAAACAACAAAAGAAAACGGAAATCCATAAGCCTAACAATATACCTACCTAATACCTAACTTAGCACACATACGTCACACACATAATGTCATTTTAAGAATGGATCTGACAGTGAGCGAACCTAAACTGATCCGGAATTGAGCCGCATTAAGACGTCATGGTAAGGCCCAGGGCTTATAACTCCAAAATTCGATTTTCAAAGTTCGTTTTGTGCGCTTCCGCTCACACTAATAGACATTAATTTGAGAGAGCGAGGGACGGTATGATACGAAGATCGAAAATCGATTTTTGGAGTAGACTCCCAGGGCAATTAAAAACTTGATTTAAAACGCCGTTATTGCAACTTTCACCCAATTGGACCGCTATTGAATCAAGTGACACGGACTTTTTAAAAGAAAGGAAGCTGTCGTTAAAAAGTGGAGTAATTAATTTACTCATCAACGACAAAGCGTATACGGTAGCTTTTGTGTGTCTTTTAATTCACAATATTAAGTAGGTACTTACCAAGATTAAGGCTGCATTCGACCAAAGTTTTTATTCCGGGAATATCACTTACTCTCGGATACTAATGTCAAAACGCCATACTATTTTGGCATTACTATCCGAGAGTAAGTGATATTCCTGGGCTAAAAAATTTGGTTGAATCCAGCCTAAATCTAAGCGCTTAATTTTAAGCGATTAAGTTTAATCGCTTAAGTTTAAGCGACAAATTTTCAGTGACTATAAGTTCAAACGCTTAAGTTTAAGCAGCCAAGCTTAAGCGACGAAACTTAAGCGACTAAGCTGAAGCGGTTCTAACTGTTAGAAGGTACCTCCCAGAAAAAAAAGATCATGGACGATAAGGGTTACTTTTCCCCTGGTTGAATGTAGAAGGTTTAATACCGTTTAGTAGTCCGTCGAACACTGTTCATGGGCATGCTGCATAAATGTTTTACGAAGAAACATTACTCCAACTGTAAAACAACATTGTATTTTCTATGACTTTGTCGAAATAATACCACGTAATACAGGAAATACCAGTTTAATACCTGAATAGGAAGACCAACAAATGTTAAGGTAAAACAGAGTGGACACAAATCAATTTGCAGTGAAATCACGTCGATCCCAATGACCTGTTTGGATCTAACTAATATTATAAATGCGAAAGTTTGGATGGATGGATGGATGTTTGTTTGTTACTCAATCACGCCAGAACGGCCCAACGAATCTGGATGAAATTCGGCCCATAGATAGAGAAAAGTCTGAAATAGCACATAGGTTACATTTTATCCCGGAAAATTACATAGTTCCCGCCGGATAGCGATAAACTTGTCAAAGATCGTAGCTGCGTAGAGTAGCAACGTAAATATTTTTTGCAGAATATGTATAACTACAAACATCAGTTCTTCAACCTAATCCTACGCGGACGAAGTCGCGAGCAGAAGCTAGTTCATAATTCAGTGATGAGAGCATTTAGTGTGTTTTTGAATATAAAATCTAATAAGTAGAGCCTTAATCAAAATGTAGGCAGGTGAGGTCAATTTATATTGGTTAGATTTTCAGTAGGTATTTGTTGTTATAGCGGCAACAGAAATACATCATTCTGTGATTTCAACTGCCTATACATATATCACGGTTTGAGATACAAATATGGTGACAGACAGATAGACAGACGAACAGTGGAGTCTTAGTAATAGGGTCCCGTTTTTACGACGTTTTATTGTTGTAATTTTAACAGGCCCTCGACAAACGAGTGTCGCATCTGTTCTTTTATTCTCCCCAAACATTGTATCGTGCGATACGAATTTTTAGTGTCTGTTAAGAAACGATAGCAGTAGTAATGGGGCTCGTAAACTAAAGCGAACAAGTGGCTGTGTCCTAACGCACTAGGGTTGTAAACCGGGCAACGTCGGCGCGCGGACAATGTATCTTTATTGTTCGAGTGTTTTTGAGTACTGCACGTTTTGGGTGGGTCTATCTATAGGGCAGGAAATTCTCTAAGCATTTTCCCAAAGTGGATTGTCTATTATCATCGTGGACATGACGTTTACATCAACGGCGAAGCCTGCTAGTTTCGGAGGTGAGAGCGAAAATGACTGGCGAAACTTTACATACATACATACATACATTAAATCACGTCTTTACGCCACGAGTAGACAGAGCTAACAAGGCCACGTTTAGCGTGATTGTGAACGTATAGGTGGAAAAGGGGAATCATAATAGTGATGGGTGGCTAGCCGCATCGCCTATCTAACTAATATTATAAATGCGAAAGTATGGATGGATGGATGGATGTTTGTTTGTTACTCTATCACGCCAGAACGGCCCAACGAATCTGGATGAAATTCGGCACATAGATAGAGAAAATTCTGGAATAGCACATAGGCTACTTTTTATCCGGAAAATTCCCGCGGGATAGCGATAATCGAGTTTTTTGCAGACGAAGTCGCGGGCTAGTATAACATGATTACTAAAATTTTTACCCGTTCTCTAAACATTTTTTAAAGTGGATTGACTAATGATTTATCATCATGTTCTCCTTGACGTATCTGTCAACGGCGATTTCTAGCTCCGGTGGTGAAAGCGAAAATGGCTGACAAAACCAAATTTGGTTTTAGCTAAACTTCATTTAGTTTGGAATAAGAAACCACAACAACATTATATTGCGGCTCTTGAACTGTAATCTCTTTACAATTTGTACTAGAGTAACAATTGACGACACGCAAATAAAGTGACATTAAAACAATTTTGTCTTGCGGCTGCCAAACTATTGCACTGTACTATTTGCCAGGTAAGAAATAGTTGACCAGACGCAATATAATGTTATTGTGGTTTCTCATTCTAAATTTAATGAAGTATAGTCTGAAATAGATTTCTATGGCACGGTGTATTATTTCGGTGGACGTCCTATGCTGCGTTTGCCGATCCGCGGTCTCCACTCGAGAACCTTTCGGTCCCAAAGACCATCCTGTTCTCCGTGCTATATGGCCTGCCCATTGCCACTTCAACGTGCATCTTCTACACGTATCTCCTCATTTCTGATTCGATTTTAAAAAGTAACGATACTTTGTGTTTCGTTAGTTTCTTAACTGGACTTTTATTGTTAGCCAGTTCTAAACGAAACGCGATAAGTTTGCTTTGTTTGCGTTGGAGAGTAAGGTAATTACGAGTCAGTTTTATATTGCGCATAAAATGTAAAAGATTGCTGCTAATTGGCATTTTATAGCTTTTTTGCCAAGAGAATACTAACACGAAAGCAAATTTGCTGTAATTATTGAGACCGTCCAAGAATTTCACAATTACTAGTATATTTGTGTTGGTCACAAGCGGGTACGTATTAAAATACATAAAGTTCAAAATGTATAATGGGTACACATAATGGTTCATAATATATAATGCGATTTTCTCAGAAAGTGACAAATTAACAGGATTGTTATAAAACAAACTTAACCTAACCTGAACCAATCTATAGATAACGATATCAAAAAAGTTCATTTAGCTAATAGTTTTACAGGAAATAGCATTATATATTTTGAACCATTATGTATTTTAACACATTATACATTTTAAACTTTATGTATTCTGATCCGCTCCCGTCAGACGCATATGAAATAAAGAAATCGTATTGTTTTTTCTTGCTTTAAACCGTGGAATTATGACCATTTCAATCTTTCCAATCTTACATTCAATACACACTATAAATGTTGCCCCAAGTTAAGCCCTTTTACTGCATCGTGTCGGATACGCGTCGTTACACTCATCTCTCGCTAGGCCTTTTACGACGGCAGTAATAAGAAAATAAAATTACCTAAATTACACCTTATTTCCGTTCGCTAGTAAAAACGCCATACTTTGTCAATTTAACAAACAGCGCGGGGGGGGGGTTACCGTGACGTCTTAATGCGATTCAATTCAGATTCAGTTTAGGTTCGGTCGCTGTCAGATCCATACTAAAAATGACAGCTAAAACCCGAACTGAGTCGGGATTGAGTCGCATGACAAGGCCCCTGGACAAAAAAAAATGTACTTAGGTAATTGAAAAATATCAATTCGTAGGTAAGTGTCATAAATGAAAAAGCAATGTAAAATGAGGTATTTATGTAAGGAAATGAAAAATCATTCTATTCTGAACTAGAATCAATTGAAATTAGTATTCAAAAGAAGAATATTGATGCAAGTTATGTAATCTACTTTTAAACGACAAGGAAGGTAAACAAACGAGCAAGTGGCCATTTCCACTTTTACATTCACTGGTCAATAATTTTGATCAACAAATGATCGTGTTACGATAATATTTAGAATTTTTTGGTGGAACGTAAGTGACTGATAGTTACCGTGCATGTTTAATTTAATATGCGTTAAAATCAGTTTTAGGATTAGGACACATCAGATCAATTTATTTGTCAACAAAGTTTAATCATCACACTAATTTTAAAATCGGACCATAGCGTAGGAAAAAAAACACAAACGAAAATAGACTAAAAGTACTCCTCCTTTTTGGGAGTTGGTTAAAAACTGATGGGAATCTTTTCTATTTTTAATTCATCTTGAATTGTATAGGTACCTACTACGAGTTGAGTGCAAAATCATGAACAATGGTTCAACGTTAAAATCATATAATCATGAAATAACCTATACCAATAACCATATGTTCTGTGAATAAACGATTCATTTCATTCATTGGCGAGAAAAAATAACGGGACGGGAAAAGTAGGTTTAGTTAGTGACTCCTTCCCTATAACTCTTCACTGTCATTGATAAAGTGAACTACCTACCTATTTTAGATTAGGTGCAATCAAAACAAAAAATAATAAATAATGTTTTTATTCACACGGAACAAAATATTTCGTTGATAATTCTCAGGGGCTGTTTAGTTATAACGTACAATCAATTTAATAAGAAACGTATTATAAGCGAAATGGCAAGACTTATTGTACAACAAAGCATGAAATAATTTCGAGCGTGTAGTCGAGTTATTGAAACATTAAAAGCCTAACTACAAGCACAAAACTTCGTTCTTATGAAAATGACTGCACATTCTAAACTGACCAAGATCATCGTTCACAGCACCGCTTTAAAGCTATCAGTCTTTTTACTTATTCCTAACATCAAATTCACTCTTCAGTTTCTATTAAAGCGTAGTCCAGTCCGTTCCCGTCGACTCCCTTGGTCACTTCGTTATCCTTGACATGCTTTGTCGTGTTCTTCAATTCCTTCTTCCTGATTTTACCCACGTGTGATTTATCAAATAAGTGCAATTCAACCAGCGGTGACTCCGACGGCTTTTTGTACGGCGATTCTGAAGAAACTTCTACTTTTTCAGACGAAGTCTCTACCCTTTCTGACGAAGTTTCGATTGCTTCCGAAGAAGTTTCCACTTTTTCCGGCGAAGCTTCAATTTTTTCCGATGAAGTTTCAATTCTTTCTGAGGAAGTATTGATATGGCTTTCGGATGATGCTGATGGTTTTTCAGTTGAAGGTTCTGGCAGTCTCACATCGATGGGTACTATTCTTTCTGCTGGCGGAGGAGGCACTTCATGCCTTGGAGCTGACACAATCAAAACACCCTTCTCGTTGAGGACCGCAGTCACCTCCTCCTGCTTGCTTCCAAGTGGTAAATTGAAGCGTTGCACGAAATGATTGGCCATAAAACGGTTGTCCATAGCCGTCGTTCTGTGTCTCCCTTCGACAACGATGTACTGGTTCTTCACTTTGATCCTCAATTCCTCTGGTTTGAATCTCTTCACGTTTATTTTGATTTCGAACTGTTTGGAGTCAGCCGTTATCTGCGGCTCTTCCAGATTGTCCTCATCATTCATCGCTGCAGCAGCTTGCACGAGTTCGCTCCATGGCCAGAGGTAGTGGAACGCGAGGGAGTGGGATAGCTGTTGGTCTAATGCTGCGAAGGGGTCTTGATGTTGGTGTTTTCTCGCTTCCACGCAAGCGAGGACTAGGAGTGTGAAAACGTAGTACTTGTACATAGTTCGTGTGTATCGTGTGGCTTTCGTAATCGTATGCCGGCATGCAGTCGGGCGCGGGGTTTATATAGGCTTGGTCTGCGTGGGGCGAACGTTCGAGAACTGTTCATTGATAACTGCGCCTTTACTGAACAGGTGTTACCAACTGTTTTACCAAGTTTTATTGTGAAAGCGTCTGGCTCATATTTAACTAGCTGTTACTGTCGATGCTAAGTAAACATTGTTGAATAAGTTTCAATGTTGTTTGTGAAGAATTTTCTTGAAATGATCTCATTAATATGGATCGTATGATTGGAATGGAAATTTAAAGTAAACAGCAGAAACATGTGAAAACATCATGCACTCAAACGTTTCAGACTTATTTTACTTCGTTTGTTATAATGTATGTGCTTTTCTGCGCCGCGCTAATAAGTGACTGTATCTTATGAATCTTTGACTGACTGACTCGTCAATGCTTTTGAACTGAGAAAGCCGAAGCAATTTGCATAGAAATCTCTCTTTGTGATATAATATAAAAGGTAAAAGGACGGATTTTGTCAAGTTTTCACAGAATATGAAATCCTGCAAGATAGGTTTAACTTTTTAATTGACTTCGCCCCATAAGTCCTGTAACTTAATAAAAAGTTAGATTTTACAAATTACATCAAACTTATTGCAGGGCATTTAAAAAAAAAAATAGGTACTTACGCTATAAGACAAGGACACTTTTTTCCATAATTCTCATTAAGAAAAACCCAAAATTTCTTTATTGTGGAAAAATAAATATTTAAAGGGTTACAGGTTTTTATGCAACCGGTAGAAACATATTTTATTATCTCTTTGAACATTAGTACTGTTGAGTAAGACGATGTTTTGTATAAAAACTTGATCGTTCTTTCTCGGACCTTGTTTTAATAATCTAAGATAAGATTTACGGTAAATGTTATACTTAATTAAATAGACAATGTTTCCCCTTTCCATCGGACAATCATCCTAAATATGGCCTTTAGGTCTTGTTACTTTAGGGTTTGTCTACCCCATAAGGGATAAAGACGTGATTTATGTATGTATGTTTGTATTATATGTCTTGTTACGCTTTTACTATACAACGAAGGTATACTCGTTCCATCTCCATAATATTATGTATGCAAAACGCTACATTGATGCCAAGATGTATTATGGTTGTCAATTGCTTATTGTTTCTCGCTTTCACTATAAGCGGGCCTGCGTTTGGCCACTCCTGCGCAGCCGGCCCGCGGTCGCTGTGTGCGTGTACCGTTAGCAGTTGTAGGTCAACTCGTATGTTTTCCTTGTTTTGTTGACGGTGCACCTTTTCAATGGTTTTTTCAAGTGTTTCGGGTATCCCATTAGAGAAAGTGTTCTTTGCAAATCGAAGTATAATTGTTGTTTTTTTGGGTTGCAATTGAATTTGGAATGGATAGTTTTTGTAAGTTTCTCTTCAATTGCATCTGAATAACTTGCCTAGGTGTCACTGATTCCGGATAGCAAAAAAAGATATTCAATTCAAAAAAAAGAAAGAAAGAAAAGTTATTGAACTTAAGGTACTTATCTGTTAAATTCCCGTTTTGAAGTACAAAAACAAAGAAGTTAATCAATTGCATTATTTAATTTCTGTACTTAATTAATTCCTTGCGGGCTAAACCTTAACTACATAAATATAAAGAAATAACGAAAAAAATCGGACACTAACGGGTTTCTTTTTTAATGTTGAGGTAGGTTACTAAATCCTAAAAATGAATATAAAACAAATATAACATTAGTAGGTCACTAGGTTAAAAAGTCTAACAAGCATAAGCTTGATGGTTAAAACTTCAACAAAAACTGTAATTGACATAGTTATTTACAAGCCAACGACCTGTCTTGAACGACGGACGGATATTTTTTGTCTCGATCGCACATGAGTCATACCTACAAAATAACTGCGAGATTGTGTAATAAGAAAGTTTGTTTGTCATGTTTTTTCCCAACGGCAAAGGTAAATAACCTTTGGTTACCAAACACCACCTGTTATCATTTCTCAAAACCAGCTTTCGTTAAACTAGTTTATGTTTTTGTTATTATTTTAACTATGCCTATCATCATCGTCATCTCCAGCCTACATACCCTACGTCCCACTGCTGGGCACATGCCTCGTCTAGAATGAAAGGGCTACGACTATATAATCATGTTATTTTTTTGTGGAAAGAGGGCGGTATTGGAGGAATAGCCGGGAAAATTACGGGCACAAGAGGCATTTCATCTAAGTCATCTAGGTTGGCAACACATCTGCAATCCCTCCGGGGTTGCGGGTGTCTATGGGCAGTGGTAATCGCTTACCATCAGATGACCCACTTGCTCGTTTACCTTCCTATTCACATAAAAAAAAAAAAAAAAACAGATTGATGAATGTGGATGAAGCGAAAGAGGTATGTCAGCAGTGGCGTAACTATAGTGTGGTAGGGCTGGCAAAATGCCACGGGCTCCCAGTTCTATGGGGCCCCGAACGGGCTTGCTGGCCTTGAGCACAGAAGGGAAGATGATGCACTTCTTTATACTGAGGAAGAGCCCCATCTGATGAATTTGCCACGGGCCCCTGTCGTTGTAGTTCTGTTACGCCGCCATGTCAGGATCGGTGGAACAAAGTAGTCCCTGCTTACCCTTATGGGAAAGAGACGTGACGGTATATAATGTATATAAGAGGGAGGCAAACGAACGCGCCTGATGTTAAGGCGCTGACAACCGCCAATGACCTTGAGCGAAGCCAGCCCGGCTAGCACAAGAGCGCGCGAGAGTCGCGTCGAGCGCGAGATAGATTACCCGTCTTTTTCTTACTGTTCGTTCTAGACTAGATAGAGACGGGGTATCTCGCGTGCGACACGACTCTTGCGCGCTCTCGTGCCAGACGTGCAGGGCGGGTTGCTAGTGAACACTAATCAACATTCATTTAAAAGAGGAAAGATTTGATTATTTGTTTGCCTTGAAACATTGATGACAACTGCTAGCTCTGACGTCACGCGGAACGTGACACTTTTTCGTGCGTGCAGCCGGTGTTCATCGATTTATAAGACGTTATCACGTCAATAAACGAATACAAGTAACATGCAAAATCACTGATTGCCTCTAACACGAAATGATTGTACCGCGCTCCATCAGTTAAAAAATACGGACGATAATCCAACCACTTGAATACAGCACCGACCCAAAACGACACAACTCCAAACCAAGCAACCGAAAACACAACTCTAACTCAAAGCGCTAAGTATTTTTTCCGGTTGAACAGTAACGGTTGTTTACTAGAATGTTCTGGAAGGCGGTCGATTTCGAGTAATGCTGGCAGATTGTAAACAAACTCAGTGCAACAGGTGGGGGGAGTTCAGAGGAGGCAGCGGGGGAATGGGCTCGTATAATTGAATGAAACTTTATGGTAATAGTGGTTGATTTAAAAAAGGGCTTCGCTTGGCTTCCGGGTACAGAAGTAAAAGCAATTACATTGTTCCACGACCGGGCAAGAATGTTACTTAGTGCAATAGAATTAAAAAGATCTTCGGGTCCGTCTTGCTGTCTCACTCACTCCTATGGGTTTGATATGTATTTTAATCGCCTGATGGTAAGTGAGAAAGTACATTATTAGGGATGAGAGCGAGTAGTTTGGACAGAGTGATGCTCGATCCAGCTGCTGCACTTGATATTGGTCTTAACAACATTATTTTTCATTCATGTTTATTCAGAACACGGCAACTGTCAAATACATTAAGAATTTAGAAGAACTGTACACATTTACAATATTAGTAGGTAGGTAAAGTCTTTTCATTCTTAACTGTCTATTTGGTAAACAAAATTCTAACCTCAATGTACAAATTTTTGAAAAGAATAAGGTGTACCTATTATATGTTATCAAATAAACCTGAGCCAATATTTTGTACATAATTTTGCTGATATTTTATCTCTAGTTCCTTTATTTACGATGAAATAGTTACAAAATAACAAAAATGAGACGTTTTGAGGTTAGGATTCTTAATGGCAAACATAATAATACAATACCTACGTCTTATAGGCCAGCGGTTTTCTACCTTTTTTGGTGACGGAACCCTTTTAGAAAGCGAAATACTTGACGGAACCCTAAAACCAGAATGAGAAGTGTTTTGAATTATTTCGAAATTATTGCGGAGCCCCCACGACGGCTTCGTGGAACCCCTACGAGGGCTTCGTGGAACCCTAGGGTTCCGCGGAACACACTTTGAGTATGGCTGTTATAGGCGATGCGCTAACCCATCACTATTTTAATTTCTCTTTTCATATAAATATACGCCCACGTTCACGTTAAACGTGGCCTTTACATCTTGTTACCTAGGCTCTGCTCCTTTTCTAAGGGATAAAGGCGTGATTAATAAGAATTTGTAATTATGTAGGTATTAGATTTAACTTCGCGAATTTGTACGGTGCCCTCGGTGCGCAAGTCCGACTCGCACTTGGCCGGTTTTTTTAGTGAAATCCATGCGACCATTTGTGCCAATCGTCCCCTCGTAAGTAATAAGGGGAATTGAACGATTACCATAACCCAGTCAGGAACCGTGTCACAGTGAGCAGAAATGCAATCATGTTCCAGAAATGTCCAGTCTGTCGATCATACACATAGTAACAGTAGATTTTTCCCCCCTTATTCATAAACGCTCTATAGGCTTCTACTAACTTAGCAATCGTTTGTCCTTATCTGTGAATGGTAAATGTCAATGTGACAGATAAGGACAAACGATTACTATACTTAGAGCGTTTAGGTGAGTCTTTAACGCGCACACTTAAAAAGAGGGGTGTTATAAGTTCGACGTCGATGTATGTGTGACTGTCTTTGGCATCGTAACACTTAAACGGATAGACCGATTTCGATGCAGTTTTTTCAATCGAAAGCCCAGTTTCCTTGCAGTGGTTCTTCGTTTGAAGAGTATCAGCTCTTTTCCAAAATGATGCATTTTTGGCATAAAATTGGTGCTTGTGCGTGCGGTTTTTAACATTGTTAATATTATACTGTATATTATATTAACTTATTTTTTATCATAATAACTGAAGAGATCGCTGTTTAAACAAGTGTTTTGTTCACAGAAGGCCTTGCAACTTATGTTGGCGGCATTTAAATGTTCAAACACAGACGGCTCGGTAAATTGTCTTTGAATTAACAAAGTATTTATTTGTGCAATGTACTCATAAATTTAATGGATGCGAGAACGTATTACGGTACTCACCTATACTTATCGCGTCATCTAACGCTGCTGTCATTGGTTAAGAATCACAAAACAAGATGGCCGCTGCCATTATGCTTTCACGTTACCTAAGAGCAAGGACCCTTAATAATGTACTTTTTTTATTGATTACTAGCTGTTGCCCGCGACTTCGTCTGCAAAGAATTCGTTTATCGCTATCCCGCGGGAACTACGCAATTTTCCGGGATAAAAAGTAGCTTATGTGTTATTCCAAATCATAAACTATGTCTGTTCCAAATTTTATCCAGATCCGTTAAGCCGTACTGGCGTGAAAGAGTAACAAACATCCATACATCCATACATCCATACTTACAAACTTTCGCCTTTATAATAGTAGTAGGATTAGCTTATGCCCGAGACTTTCATTATCTCCAGCCTATATACGTCCCACTGCTGGGCACAGGCCTCCTCTCAAAATGAGAGGGCTTGGGCTATAGTTCCCACGCGGGCCCAGTGCGGATTGGGAACTTCACACACACCATTGAATTGCTTCGCAGTTGTGTGCAGGTTTCCTCACGATGTTTTTCCTTCACCGAAAAGCTCATGGTAAATTTAAAATGAGATATCGCACATAAATTCCGAAAAACTCAGAGGTGCGAGCCCGGGATTCGAACCCACGACCCTCTGCTTGAGAGGCCACAGATCAAACCACTTAGGCTACCACGGCTTTTTTGACATTATTATCGCTATCCCGCGGGAACTATGCAATTTTCCGGGATAAAAAGTAGCCTGTGTTTTAATCTAGAGTACCAGCTATCTCCGTTTCAAATCTAATCCAAATCAGTCTAGTCGTTTTAGCGTGAACAAGGAACAAACATGCACACTCACTCACATCGTCACTCACAAACTTTTGCATTTATAATATTAGTAGGATTTTTAAATCCTAACTACCTGCTTATAATTTATTTGGTTGAGTCAAAACATAATATTGACTTGTATTAACTGCTGTACGCAACAACTGAACAATACAATACAATACAAAAATACTCTTTTTTTGAACACCACTAATCAGTACAAAACAATACAGAAACAAAGAACAAAGTACCTATACAATATAGAGCAAATAATCAATTTTTCTTCAAACATACCTAATATTGGTTCATCTATTCTTCATTTCCTGATTCATTGTGCCAAGTAGTTCCAAACAGAAGCCTATTTGCCCTGTACTCAACAACTACAGAAAATTATGAAGCAACACATCAAGTTGCGGTAATACGTTTCCCTAACGCAGCAACACTCCACCTTACCGTGATAGAACAGGGTCCCAATCGGCTTGCCTCCCTTTGTAATGTAGAACTTTGTCATTTAAAGTTGTGGCTAGAAAATTGCAGACGCCCGCAAAGTGCGGGTTGGTCTGGGAGGTGAGCATTCTAATTCCGCAGTTTTTATGAGACTTCAATCTCATTTTCCGTCCCGTAATGAGGTGGAGACGGATTTATTCAATGGGAGCGACATTTTTTACGGTTGACGCAAAAAGTGCTAGCGATAGAGTGAGGTGAGGTTTCTGTGAAATCATAACGTTAAATTTTTTCACTTGTCATGCTCTTAAAATGTTACTTAATTTTACTAGATATTATATATGATGACGTCTCTGTCTGTCTCGTAGTAATAAATAGAGACGGAATCATAGATAACTGACAGTTAAGATAACTGGAATTTAAAAGAGAGTAGTGAAGGTGAAACAAGTCTCTGCATAATCGAGACAGGGATAAAAGTATTTTTTTTAATTTACTTTGGAAACCTCTAAACAGCCAGTCATGATGTTGTGATTGTGTAAGTATAGACAAATTTTAGGGCGTGGAAATAACCTCAAAATGACAACTGTACAAAAATATTAAAAAATAACCATTTAATTTCGTGAAACACGATATAAGATTACGAATAGTAAGTATCTATTTAATTATATATTAAGGATGAATTAATTTTATTATGCGTGGTCCAATTGGTTTTAAGTTTTCAAGTTTGAATCTGTTGGCTAAATATGAAAGAATTCAAAGCTACACTTTACAAAAAGAAATAAATAAGCGCAGAATATTTTGGATCTTTTGGACCTTTTGGCTGTTGGTGGCCGATTGGGGGCTTTAATTTTTTTTTATGTAATCGCATTTACTCATGCAACTTTAAAACGAACCCAAAAATTGTTCTTCAAGCGATATTAGTTATTTACGTCCCCCAATCCATTATTTAGGTCTTTTTTCCCTTACGCTCAAATCGTCCCCTGCGATCGTAATACAAACACGCTAACAGCAAGTCATCCAACAACCGGAGCAGGAAACATTCCCATCTTAATGAATCTTTTATTTACTCCCAAGCTATGACTCGACAATTTTATTATCAGCTAATAAAGGGAACGCCGTCATAAATTAAACTCTGGTTCAGAGTTCATAAGGCGGCATCTCGGTCGGAGATTTCGCGTTTCGAAATGAGGGTATTATTAAAATGGCGCGGTTCGTTTGCTAACGTCAGTTTCGTGTTATGGAAGCGAGTTAAATTTAAGTCTTGCTTACAGTCAACAGGGGATATCCGGTTCACGTTTGCGTGATATAGAGGAATTATCCAATAGAACGGTGATTTGAGCTATCCTTTTCTGCAAATTCGAAGTCAAGGTTATTTGTTTACATTTATCTGCAAGTTAGAGCCACTTGCACGGATCAGGGTTAGTGACTTAACCCCGTGTTGGATGCTAACCCGGGGCTAAGTAGTGTCAAAATGTATGGAACTGTCAAACCTACATACATACATATCGTCACGCCTCTTTCCCACAGGGGTAGGCAGAGACTACTTTGTTCCAATTGCTTCGATCCTGACGTACCTCTTTCGCTTCATCCACATTCATCAATCTCTTCATACATGCTCGTCGGTTTCGGGTACTCTTGACCTGGCCTTTCTCCAAAATGTCCCCAATTTGATCACGGAACGTCCGCCTAGGCCTTCCCCTCCCAACGCACCCATTCATACCCCCCATATAAATCTGTTTAATCTGTCAAACCTAACCCCGAGTTAGCGATTTAATTTTTTAACTGGACTGTGCAAGTGGGCCTTAGTGATTTAGCTAGAAACCCATCACTATTTTGATTCCCCTTTTCACCTTTACGCCGACAATCATGCTAAACGTGGCCTTTGGATCTGTTACGTTAGGCTCTGTCTGCCCCGTAAGGGATAAAGACGTGATTTATGTATGTACTAGCTGTTGCCAGCGACTTCGTCTGCAAAGAATTCGTTAGTCGCTATCCCGCGGGAACTACGCTTTTTTCCGGGATGAAAAGTAGCTTATGTGTTATTCCAGACTTTTCTCTATCTATGTGCCGAATTTCATCCAGATCCGTTGGGCCGTTCTGGCGTGATTGAGTAACAAACAAACAAACATCCATCCATCCATCCATCCATCCATCCATCCATACTTTCGCATTTATAATATTAGTTAGACTAGCTGTTGCCAGCGACTTCGTCTGCCAAGAATTCGTTTATCGCTATCCCGCGGGAACTACGCAATTTTCCGGGATAAAAAGTAGCCTATGTGCTATTCCAGACTTTTCTCTATCTATGTGCCGAATTTCATCCAGATCCGTTGGGCCGTTCAGGCGTGATTGAGTAACAAACAAACATCCATCCATTCATCCATCCATCCATCCATCCATACTTTCGCATTTATAATATTAGTTAGATGTAGTGATTTATCCTTGCCCCACAGTACCCGGCCATAAATATTGCACTTCGATCTTTGGAGAGAGACAATTAGCTTTAAAAATTTTGTTGTTGCAATCCCGAAGGCCCTTGCATTATGGTCCTAACACCCGCAAAGAAACTTTAAGTATTATACAATACAATACAAATACTCTTTCTTTTCTTTTCTTTTTTCTTTTTTTCTTTCTTCTTTTTTTTCTCTTTTCTTTGTCATGAATAAACTTTTTTCTTCTTCTTCTTCTTCTTTATTGAGTACCACAAATCAGTACTTACAAAACAATACAGAAACAAAATGAAATGAAATGAAATGAAAAAAAAAATATTTAATTCGCAAGAACATACACAGGTGTTATTTTATAAAAGAGCAAAGTAAGTACCTGTATAAGTATTAAAAATTATAAAAATTACTCGAACACAACAGTGCAGTATCCGCTGCTTGGCGGCAGGATTAGCGTGGAAAATGGTAGCTTTATATTCTGCGTCTTGTCCCTACATCACATTAACTTGAGTACATCAGCTCATGTTACTCGAAGCTCTAGCTAGTGATGTGCCGGATATCCGTATCCGTATCCGCGGATATCTGAGGGGGATAATATTCTGCTTCCGTTTCGTTTTGTGGATTGCCCAACAAACGTTTTATAGAGAAGAATAATTATCCGGGAATCCGGGATAAAAACTATCCTGTGTTCTTTTCAGGGCCTCAAACTAACGCCATACAAAATTTCATTACGGTCGGTTGAGTATTTGATTCGTGAAAGCTTTCTTCTTTTCTACTACTACTATTCGTTCTAGAAAGACTCTTGGATGCTGTCGTGCTAGCCGGGGTCATTTACTACATTTGTATTATTTTCTAGACATTTAATTATCCGTATCCGTATCCGCAAACATACATTTTTATAGGTCCCACACATCACTACCAAGAGTAGATTGTCCTGACGTCTGTTTACTCTATGTTGTGTTAAACAGAAATATCCAATGTTAAGTGACTCAGCGGGGAAAGTGGAAGCGAAAGCAGATGCCGGTTCGATTCTGCTAAGAAAGTAGGAAAATGGACATTTCAATTTTACAGGAAAATATTAAGAACGAGCATATTTGCTGGTCTGGGAGTAAAGAAAAAAAAACCGGTCAAGTGCGAGTCGGACTCGCGCACTGAGGGTTCCGTACAATACCTATAAATATCTATTAAGCATTGTAAGCTGAGAGCCCTGCTCCAAAGCCAAATGTACGCAGTGTGGGGTCACTTTATATTGGTCATCTATACATATAATAAAATTGTAACAGGTCGATGTCTTTAATATCTCCTATGTTCTTCAATATCTCCTATGTACAGACATCGACCTGTTACAATTTTATTATATGTATAGATTAAAGAAAAAATAAACTAAGGGGCCTCTATAAGCGCCGTAGAAGCCAAAAATACAATTTTTAGAATTTTTGTCTGTCTGTCTGTCTGTCTGTCTGTCTGTATGTTTGTTACCGCGCTACGCAAAAACTACTGTACCAAACTGAATGCGGTTTTTTTTATTGTATTGCTGGAGGTCTAACTTAAACTTCCATGTCGCGTTTTTTTCGAAATTCCACCTAGAAGCCGAGATATAAAACAAAAAGGGGGGGTCCACCAAAAATATTTTTTGATACATTATTTATTGGGATACCAAATGAAAGAGGAAGAAGTCCTGAGTTCAAAAATGTAGTACATGTAATATGTTATGATAATACTAAGCAACAGAATAATAATAAAGTTTACTATGTGTTAATTAGTTCCGCTATTCGTTAATAGATGTCGCTACGCTATATGAATGAAATTATTCGTACCTAGGAAGTATCTATATTCAAGGTTCCTTAAAGGAAAAAGGAACCCAGAATCACTTAGTTGTCCGTCTGTCAAGTTTATTTTCCTCAGGAACGCGTATAGGTAGGTATAAAGTTGAAATTAATAAAATAACCGGTACAGTAGATCTGCGGTCCCTTGGAGTTGTGAAAAGATTAAGCCTTAAATCTATACAATAATAAGGTACAGTCATTAGAAAGGGTGTTTCCATACAAATCACCGGGCTCTCAAAAAATATTGGGTAGGTACTACCTACTAGGTAGGTATCCAGTTGTCTTAGAAATTTAAAATTTTGTAATGATGGTAGGTCATAGGTTCCAATATAAAATGACCTCACACTGCCTACATTTTGCTTAGGAACAGGGCTCTGCTAACACTGAATATCGTATTCACTTGCCAAATTTATACGGAACCCTCGGTGCGCGAGTCCGACTCGCAACAGGCGGTTTTTACAAAAAAATGATTTATAATAATCCCTATCTCTACTAATATTATAAATGCGAAAGTAAATTCGTTTTTCTGTTTGTCTGTTACACTTTCATGCCTAAACCACTGAACCGATTTTATGAAATTTGGTAAGTACTTACAGAGATAAAATTGACCTTGAGAAACGGAGGAACTTTATTTTTAGACTTTTTATTAGACACAAAAATAAATAATTATGTATTTCAGCGGTTTAAAGAAAACCTGTGGAGGGGGCAAAATTGGGTTGACAATTAACATGTTATGTTAGGTAGTAGCTATCGTTTGAAGGAACCTTTTTTCATATCTTTAGGGCATGAAATGGCGTTAAAGTCACTTAGAAAACTAACAAATCATAAAAATAATTAGGTACTTGCCTACTTGATGTATGTTTTTTTTTATATTAGCCTAATTGAGTGTCCCACTGCTGGGCAAAGGCCTCCCCTTATATAAAATTGCGTCAGTCTTTTGCCTTCTTCGCGCTTATTTTGTTGAAATTGATGTTATTTAAGCACTTTTTAAGAAAAACTACACACAAATAAAAATATAAGTATGTTAATTTTCGTCATATTTCAAACACGCTGGACGGACTCGATACATAACTGAACAAAATTGCCTCGATAGAAAATAATTGCAAAGATTGGTCTTAAAATCATCATTAAACGGTTCTATGTCTTTATTTTTTCGACGTATGCGTCTGCAATTAAAAACATGAAGTCAACATATTCATACGTAAACAGCTAACGAGTCATATATCACAAATAATCCATTCTTTTTTTATTTCTTTTTATTTGTGTTATTTGCAATATTTTAGACGCGCGCCAAGCTGCCGAAATAGTTTTTTTTCTCTTTCACTAACAGGCACGCGAACCGTATGTGTAAAGAGTGGCGCTGCTCAAGGTCATTTGCTGTTGACAGCGCCTTAAGCCGATGAAACGACTTAAACGAAATTTGGGATGGATATTGTTATGGTCCCGGGGAAGGGGATAGAATAGTTATTGCAGAAATTGTCAAAGATGTGAATAGGGGAGTGAAATTTACTACGAAGATTACTAGGTAATTATATTTAATTTGTGCTCTAATTGAATGTTTGCCTACCACTAAGAATAAGCTACCCAAAATACTAATTCTACGCAGACGAAGTCGCGGGCAAAAGCTAGTTGATATATACAGACATACATACATATTTACGGTTTTCGCAATTATTCCTTAATCTGTGCTATAAGACCTACCTTCTAACCAAATTTCAAGATTCTGCGTTCACGAGAAGTACCCTGTAGGTTTTGATTCCCTTGCGAGTATCGAAAATTTGCGGCATAAACGGCTGTATTTTTTGATTGCGTTGACTTAGAAGTTTGATTTTTGTACAGCTCTAAGGGGCAGTAAACCTGAGTATTTGATATAAATTTCGGCTTGATACCTCCACGCGTTCCTGAGCAAAAGGTTCTTGACAGACGGACGGACGGACGGACGGACAACAGAGTGATACTATAAAGGGTTCCGTTTTTTCCTTTTGAGGTACGGAACCCTAAAAACATAGAATGTTCCAGTTGCTTCTCTCCCGCGCATGGTAAAAGCCCATCGAGGGAATGCGTATAGGAATCATGACATTATACCCAATGATATTACATATTATAAACTGGGAGTAGATATGTCACTACCGCGCCCGAGTTGAAGATTCATAAATGACCCAATTGTCTCATTTACCTCAAACAAGCCACAGTATGAGTAGTCCGTGACAGTCAATGTGACAGTTGACAGAGGGAACGTTTTTCAAACGAAATTTACTAGGAACGTAACATATCTATACTATGAAATATCATTGGTTATACCTTGCCGATGCGGCTAAACAACCCGTCACTATTTTGATTCTCCTTTTCACCTAAACGACAACAATCATGCTGAACGTGGCCTTTAGGTGTTGTTACCTTATGCTCTGTCTACCCCGTAAGAGATAAAAACGTGATTTATGTGTGTGTGTATTTTAAGTTAATCAATCATCATCATAATGTTTAGCCTATTCAAGGTTTCTCAGAATTGTTTAAGAAGGAAATTTAAGAAGCCTTTTGAAACCAATCTCATCCTTCACCAAAAAGTGCTAAATTTCAGTACTTTAGCAGTGGGTAAAGTTCCCAATTCGCACTCAACCCTGCGTGGGAACAGCAACAGCCCAAACCCACTCGTTCTGAGTGTGCCCACCAGTGAGAGGTATAAAAACTGGAGGTGGCAGCCATGCGATAAATGAGAAAGAATCAAAGGACGTTATAAAAGAACGTCTTTTTCCAATCACATCTATAAATATCAGCGTCAGAAATATCGAGTTTCATGCGGCTATTTTCGACGAAAACAAATTTTGTGGTACACACAATCTAGATTGATGGTCACAACATCGCTTTGAGTGTTTATTTTTGACATTTGACTATAATTGGTCAAATGGTAGTGGGCAGGTCACGTGGCTCACAGGCACAGAACCCACGGCCGATAGGGCCAGAAGGTATGTAACTAATAAGTAACCCCCTTATTCATAAACGCTCTATAAGCCAGGGGTGGCCAACTTGATTAGACCCAAGATCTCCTGTTTATTTAACAAAACCCTGCGCGATCTACCAATTACATACTTCATGAAACCTTAAATGAAACACGTTGCGCAGTCTGGTCTACGTATTAATATTTTTTGCCTTGCCACGATCGACTGGACTAACAGTCGCGATCGACCTGTTGGCCGCCCCTGCTATAGGCTATCGTTTGTCCTTATCTATCACATTGACATTTCCTTTCACAGATAAGGACACACGACTGCTAAGTTAGTAGAAAGAAGCCTATAGTGCGTTTATGAATAAGGGTGCGACCAAACCGCCGCGTAAACGCAGTGATGTGTCGTATGTGTCACGTTTTCTCACCGTTTCTTCATACATTTTGTTGCGATTCCGTAACGTCACCGTTTTTTATATATATAAAAAAAAAAACAGGAACCAAATCCCAATCCCATTTTTAAGCGGCGGTGTGGTCGCACCCTAAGGGGGTCAGTAAGTAAATCCTTTATTCTACGAATATAATGTAACAGACACAAATCACAAAAAAGCATTTAAATACATGCATAAAGGCGAACCTATCCGTATAAGGGATCTCTACCAGTTAACCTTTGAGTAGATGAGAGGAGCATTAAGCGAAGGACCGAATAAGAGGGAGTTTGAAATATCCATGCAGTGAAAGCCACAATAGAGCGTACCTACATCTCAAAACACAACAAACAATTCATAAAATAAACTACTAAATATCATTACACACATGCAGACATACAAACTACATATAATAAGAGTATACATAACACAAATATATATATATGGGTATGGCAAAAGAAGCATGAAAGTAGAATAAAGGCAGTAGAAATGAGAGCGTTAAGAAGTATGGAAGGTGTATCACTGAAAGATAGAATAAGGAATAGTGTGATGGAATAGTGTGATAAGGGAATGTGCTGGTGTGAAAAAAGATATAGTGACTAGGATAGAAAAAAGTATGCTTAATTGGTTTGGTCACGTAGAGAGGATGGATGAAAGAAGATTAACTAAACAGATTTATATGGGGAGTGTGAATGGGTGCGTTGGGAGGGGAAGGCCTAGGCGGACGTTCCGTGATCAAATTGGGGACGTTTTGGAGAAAGGCCAGGTCAAGAGTACCCGAAACCGACGAGCATGTATGAAGAGATTGATGAATGTGGATGAAGCGAAAGAAGTATGTCAGGATCGTAGCAAGTAGAACAAAGTAGTCTCTGCCTACCCCTATGGGAAAGAGGCGTGACGATATGTATGTATGTATGTATACATAGCACAATATTTAAGACGTGCGTTTCAGTGATGGGTTGCTAGCCGCATCGATTATCATGATTCCTAAGATTTTCCCCGATTCCCTCGATGGGCTGTTACTGTCTACGCGAGAAGAGAAGCAGCTGGTACATTTTTTTTTTCTAGACCATCATGTAAGTCAATCAATCAAATATTCATAGCCATGTCTTTTTGTGGCCCCACATCAGACGTATAAGATGTGTCTCAGAAACATCAATATCACATAAAGAGACAATCTCTAGCAGGAAGTCGCGAGCAACTCTGTTACGCAGCAAAAATTCCCAGCCGCGATTGAAAAAGATTTTCCCCAAAAATATTTTCGCATAAAAACAGGATAGATTGTTTCGGCCATTCGGAATAGATCACCGACTTGTCGTGTCGGACAGCGTTTGACCGCTCGATGCGTCATCATTCATCGTTAGTTCGAAAAAAGGACGTATTTTTGCCGCAGGGTAGCGTTTTGGGCTTTATTTTATTACATCTTTATGTAAGCTTGTACCCAATTTGATTGAGTGCATAGAGAACTTAAAAAAAAGTACCTACTTAATAAATAAATAGCATTTTTTTTATTCCCAATTCGCTACAATTTCAGTAAACGTACCGGTTGTTGTTATTTTTTTTTATTTTTTTTATTAAATTGTCGCGTAATTTGGCGTGCCTCATGGCATAGGCCTCCTCCGTGTATTGGAGGGTTTGGGCTATAGTTCCCACGCGCGCCCAGTGCGGATTGGGAACTTAACACACACCATTGAATTTCTTCGCAGATGTGTGCAGGTTTCCTCACGATGTTTTTCCTTCACTGAAAAGCTCATGGCAAATTTTAAATGTAATTTTCGCACATAAATTCCGAAAAACTCAGAGGTGCGAGCCCGGGATTTGAACCCACGACACTCTGCTTGAGAGGCCACAGGTCAAACCACTAGGCTACCACGGCTTACGTAATTTTAAAAGACAGGTAAGATAATACGACTGGATGGCCTAGTGGTTAGAGAACCTGACTATGAAGCTTGAGGTCCCGGGTTCGATCCCTGGTCGGGGCAGATATTTGTATGTAAAATACGAATGTTTGTTCTCGAGTCTTGGATGTTTAATATGTATTTAAGTATGTATTTATCTATATAAGTATGTTTATCCGTTGTCTAGTGCCCATATCACAAGCTTTGCTTAGTTTGGGACTAGGTCAATTGGTGTCAATTGTCCCAAGATATTTATTTTATTTATTTTATTTATAATATTCGTATATTTTAATCACCGTTCCAAATTTTATCTAAATCCGTTTAGTCGTTTCAGCTTGTAAATCTCGAAAACGGCTCCAACGATTAACATGAAATTTAATCTAACTAATATTATAAATGCGAAAGTATGGATGGATGGATGGATGGATGTTTGCTTGTTACTCAATCACGCCAGAACGGCCGAACGGATCTGGATGAAATTCGGCACATAGATAGAGAAAAGTCTGGAATAGCACATAGGATACTTTTTATCCCGGAAAATTGCGTAGTTCCCGCGGAATAGCGATAAACAAATTCTTAGCAGACGAAGTCGCTGGCAACAGCTAGTATGCAGATAATTTCGGGGGCGATAAAGCTATCTGTGTATCTACTATCTACTAGCTAGGTTACATTTTTAGAAAACGTACCAATAAAATACCGAGTTAAGCACGGTCGGTACCGTAAATTAAGTAACGAAGGATAAAAAATAAAGGAGCCCACTACAGAACCTGATGGCAAACTGTCATCCATCACTTTTAACAGCATTACGTAACCCATTGGCGTTTGTTTGACAGCCAAAGGTTTATTTGTCATTCATTGGAAATTCGCGCAAAATGCATTAGTCAAATACAGTGGAAGCTGCATGAAAGTTTTTTCGACAGCGGAAAAGCGTTTTAAACTTTCAAACGGCACGGCCAAATGGAATGTGAGTGCTCAGCTTAATTTTATTTGTTTCGAATGTGTGGACAGCCTAAAGTTATTTCTGTAGTTTGACCGGGGTTGTGTGTATTTCTGTTCCCAATCGGAAATAAATTCGTGGCGAATGTTTCCAGGGTTCCGTACCCAAAGGATAAACACGGAAAAGCCTATTCGTGAGGCTCCACTGCTGCCCGTCTGTCCGTCCGGGAGCTGTATTGAGATACAGCTATACAGAACCGTGATATAGACAGTTGAAATTTTCTGTCGCCGTTATAGCAACAAACACTAAAAACTTAATAAAATTAATATTCAAAATAATATAATAATAATATTAATATTAATAATATTAATATTATGGTTGCCTGGTAGAGATCGCTCTGTAGCGATAAGGCCGCCTATTGTTACCTTATTACTTCTGTATACCTTTTTTCTGTTTTGATCGTTAAATGTGGTGTTCAATAAAGAGTTATTGTATTGTATTGTATTCAAGAGGGCTTTCATGCCAAAAACGTGTTTTTTGCTCGATATTAATAGTATCACTGTATTGATTCCCCTTTCCACCTATACGCCCACAGTCATGGTAAACGTGACCTTTTACGTTTTTTTACCTTAGGCTCTGTCTACCCCGTAAGGGATAAAAACGTGATTTATCTATGTATGTAAGAAATTGAATCACGTACCTCTGTGTAACCTCGCAATGTTTCTATGGCATAAATATGGTAAGTCGAATCATTATTATTATCATTTTCTTTGAAAATTTTCCGCAGTAGTACGCGAGTTCTTTCACTGCCCCGGTTCACTGACCACGATTACATGTAGTGGAGTCGCGCAACCACGCCTCGATGTTCAATTACCGGCACAAATTAACAGTAGTTATTGCAAATATTCTAAATTAATGAAGATTCTAGATTTTTATTGATACTAATACTAATACATAACAGCGATCTTAATCGCTACCCGTTGGGTTCCGCGAGTTGGCCATCGAAGCGTTGGCTGACCCAGAAGAAGATGGCGGGATGACTTGGATGCATATCAAGTAGAGTGGCAGGAGCATGCCCTCGACCGGGACGAGTGGCGGAGAAAAGGGTAGGCCTTTGCCCAGCAGTGGGACACTCAATTACTAATAGAATAATAACAATACAGTGATAACATGTACATTGGTATGCCAGCCTGTTGTTTTTAAACAATTTCGATTTCCCTTCTTTTTATTTTTGCTTATCGTAAATTATCTATTTAATTTATCTACTTTTAGTTACTCATATAATAATATCGGTTCCATTTATTATATTTATTAATTTAGTTACATATAGGTTATTAGTGTATGAACTATAATATTAGATTATGTATATATATCTGTGTATCGTTCCGCGAGTCACAGACGGTTCTGGCATGGTTCTGGCTGAAAATCAGTGCTGCAGGTGTCTAACACCTCAGCGTAATGCTGAGCCAGCGACCGTTTCACTTTTGCGAAGACACACACACATTAATACATTGCTGATCTATTTTCATGTCTGTGTTTTGTGTTTCATTTTTGTACAATTGTGTGTATGCTCTATTTCTGTGTCTTTCAAAAGAGAATAAATGTCTTCTTTCTTTCTTTCTTTCTATAACGCAAACTGAGACGTTGGACATATGCGCCATTTTCTTTTGATTTGATTGACATTGGAGCTCTATATGGGGTGCGAGTCGAGTTACCTCCGCGCGTGATCAAGAGCTGCGTGTCGTTTTTGAATCAGTGTTTGGTCCGGTGCACCTTGGGCATCGGTTAACGATTTCCTAACGACGAAAAACGTACGTGTTATCTATATTGACAGATAACAATGTGCTGATGCCCTAGTACTTTTGCTCCACGACTCAACAAAAAAACACTTCAAAAATCGAATGCGATTCATTTGTATTTATCAAAATAAGCTCTTAGAGGATCTGATATCCTTGTACTTAATCTGTCCCTCCGTCTTACGCCTGACGCGAGTTTAACATTTTTTATCCATCTCAAAAAGTGCTCAACGCCGCTAAGAAGTTTTCACTTCAGAAATCAACATTAAAATTTTCTCAAACGTCACATTAGGCTACAGCCGCACTGCCGACTATTCTGACCCATCCTTCCCGTAGCTCGTTACCCACTATGGCCGCCATTACCCCCTCTTTACCCCATTCAAGGGTAAACATCCGTCTGGTGGAAAGGTCGGCTAACAACGTTATACTGAGAAGCGTACGTGTGGATGTGGCTCTATAAGGGATGTTGCTTTTCACTGTGATTTGCTCCCTTTTGGGTCAAGGGAATTTAATATACGACTTTAGGTCGAAAAATAATGAGGTAATGAAGTTTGGTTTGTTATTTTGGGTTATGCAAACGGAGTATTACTGAACTTACGGAAGGGAAAGGAATTTTTAAAATACTTCTCGCTGCCGAGCGAACAAAAAAAGTCTACATGATCATTTTGTCCAGAATTCAACCATTTTGGATTTTTCTTACTCAGAATCATTTAGGTACCCTATTGATCCTTATACAAGAAAAAAATTCCATTCCAATTCGTCACTTAATTTTTTGTTCGTCGTTGTTTATGTATGGAACGTGACCTACGGGAATAAAACCTAACCCAAACAAATCTGTAAAATACATCAAAACATTTCGTCGGTAGTCACATCGAAAAATGCGTTAAGGCATTTCGAAGTTTATGTACTTATTTTGTATTGAAGCAAGAGCGTCGCAGGCGCAGGCTAGTACAGAATGCTTATTTTTCTTAGAATGCTATTCGGGTGTGTCTTGCTCCCTCACTCTCAAGGGTGAGAGGTGAATCGGCCGATGGTACCCCAAACCCGAATAGCATTCAAAGAGCACCCAAGTGATAATTCTGTTTACATTACAAACTCGACAAGAATCAACGCCGATTGGCTTCATATTGACCACGCAATGCAATTCAAATTGTGAAATAGGGGCCAGACGGACTGGGACCTTACCATGGCATCTTAATGCGGTTCAGTTTAGGTACGCTCTAGCTCTAGATTCATACTAAAAGTGTCAGCTAAAACTTGAACTGAGTCGGAATTAGGACGTCATGGTAAGGCCCTGTACTCAATTGTTCCCTTCGTGCCTCCATGTTCCCATTACGCCGACGACTGCGACCACTTCTAACGCCAAACGAGCACGTCAGCAATCTGTGGAATAAAAAATAACCAGCGCCCATTCAGACTTATATCTTATTAGAGTGTTAACTTACAACTTGGAGCATTAAACCAACGGAAGACGTCGTCTCCAATACGTCCCACCGCGCACAGGCTTTTCATAATGTTAGGACTTGAGCTATAGTTCCAGATTGGGAACTTCATGCATTGTTGAATAAAATTGTTTGTTGAAGCTTTCCTCACCGTTTTCCTTATGAAAGCTCATGGTGAATTGCAAATTTAATTTTGCGCATAAATCCGATAAACTCATGAGTCCGGGATTCAAACCCACGACCATCTGCTTGAGAGCCATAAGGTGATACCACTAGCACTAGGCTACCAACACAGTACCCAGCCATAAAGATTGCACTTCGGTCTTTGGAAAGAGACAATTTGGCGTCACGTAAGTTAGAGCGAGTCAACGCTCTACGAAGCCGAAGACCGGGTACTGTAGTGTACTGTTACTGGATTTACCTTTGTACCTATTTAATATTATTTCCCATCAAAAACCACTATCAACGCAAGGCAACTTATCCCTTAGCAAGCAACAGCCGATGAAATTAATAACACGTTTTCATTACTTTAGTACGAGCTATGGAGAGAGCTATGCTCGGAGTTTCTTTGCGCGACAGAATCCGAAATACGGAGATTCGCCGAAGAACTAGAGTCACCGACATAGCTCGAAAAGTATGTACGTTGAAGTGGCAATGGGCAGGCCACATCGCTCGTAGAACAGACAACCGTTGGGGGAAAAAAGTTCTCGAGTGGCGACCGCGATCCGGAAGACGTAGTGTTGGCAGGCCTCCCACTAGGTGGACTGACGACATCGTAAAAGTTGCGGGAAACCGGTGGATGCAGGTGGCGACTTGTCGTTCATTATGGTGTGCTAAGGGGGAGGCCTTTGTTCAGGAGTGGACGTCTTCAGGCTGATGATGATGATGATGATGATGATGATGATGATGATTACTTTAGTGTCGTGAATATCAATAGGCGCTGGTGCTCACTTACCATTAGGTGACTCTCTTGCTCGTTTTTCACCCTATTTCATAAAAGAGACAGGCTGTAGCTAGGCAACGTACGAATAAAGAAAACAAAATTTACTAGCAAGAAGTTGTTTATCTTGTACGACATATTTTCGCTTAACATCTGGCGAGATTGTTGTCAAACATCATGTCTATAATTATGACGATAGGACAGCCTAGTGGTTAGTGTCCCTGACTATGAAGCTAGAGGTCCCGGGTTCGAATCTCGGTAGGGGGCTAGGGGCAGACATTTTGTATGATGAATACGAATATTTGTGCCCGAATCACATGGATGTTGTACCTATGTATTTAAGGATGTATTTATCTAAATTATATATAATGTATGTTTATCCGTTGCCTGGTACCCATAATACAAGCTTTGCTTAGTTTGGGACTGGGTCAATTGGTGTAATTTGTCCCATGATTATTTATTTTTATTTTCATATTATGCATAGAAAACCATCTAAGAAGGTTAAGCACTAGACGTCTCCGGTTGGTTTAGTGCTCTAACGCTGTTAAGTGAGTCGGCGAGATTGGAACAGCGAGTGGTAGGGACAATTGCAGAGGGCTTTAAGAACCTTTGCTAGTAATTACGGTAAGAAATGCAGTAGGTTTCTTACTTGCAGATTATCATAAACTTTTATGTACAGACAGATGGCTGTATGACGGATGAATACAATACAAATACTCTTGATTGAACACCACAACTTCGATTTCTTGAATGGAGACCACGGATCGGCAAACGTAGTGTAAGAAGTCCTTAGACTCGGTGGAGCGAGGATCTTCGCAAGGCGGTTGGCAAGAGCTGGATGAGAGTGGCCGAGGATCGTGCTCAGTGGCGTGCCATGGGAGAGGCCTATGTCCAGCAGTGGACGAACATAGGATGATGATGAACACCATAATCAGTACAAAACAATACAGAAACAAAGAACAAAGTAGACGATGTATGTGCTGTTAGGTACTCTGCTGTAAGCACAATACAATACACTAACAGCTGTTGCCCTCACAGGATTACAATTTTTATCCCATGAAGCTTTACTCTCCCCGACGCTTCCGACAACCTGACAATATTACAATTTTTCCAGTGCTACATTTTATTGTCTGGCTCGGAAGAGCGCACAATTTTAGGATTCGACTCCCGTATTTTTATATTTGTGAAAATCTTTGAATTTTAGTGGAAATATTCATTCAAACAGAGTTGCATGAGCAGAAAGGGGGTATCTATGTTACAATCATCAAGTTTCGGAGGAAAGAACGTCACACTTTCTTAATCTTAAAAAAAGTTAAATAATTACATCAAATTGACTGGCAAATTTTATCCTCTGTTACGAGGTTGACAACACCTAATTTTGTTGAAATTGATGTTAATTAAGCACTTTTTTAAGAAAAATTACACGCAAAAAAAATACAAAAAATATATAATGTTAATTTTCATCATATTTCAAACACGCTAGACGGACTCGATACATAATTGAACAAAATCGGCTCGATAGAATTAATTGCAAAGATTGGTCTTAAAATCATTATTAAACGGTTCTATGTCTTTATTTTTTCGACGTATGGGTCTGCAATTAAAAACATGAAGTCAACATACTCATATCTACACGGCTAACGAGTCATATTTCACAAATAATCCATACTTTTTTTTATTTCTTCTTATTTGAAAGATTTTAGACGCGCGCCAAGCTGCCGGAATAGTTTCTTCTCTTTCACTCACAGGCATGCGAACCGTATGTGTGAAGAGTGGCGCTGCTCAAGGTCATTTGCTGTTGGCAGCGCCTTTAAGGTAGTTTGACAGTGAAAGCAGTCTATCTCGATGACCTGCTGTTTAGCGTGATTTTCCATTTTACATATTTTGCTCATTTTTCCGATTATCGGAATTACCCGAATACCTACACCTATCACAAAACAATTTAATCTTTTTAGTATGGTGAATGAATGTAATTGGCTGAGTAGGTGCATTTAAAAGCTTGTTCTCCGTACATAACTGGCACTGGTAAAACCAATGTACTTTTATCTAGGATGATGGATGATTAATTTGGCATTGTGTTCAGGTGCGACGTGGGTAGCTTTTGGGTTACCCCTAAGCCGCGAACATAAATAAATAAATATCAGGGAACAATTCACACAAATTGACCTAGTCCCAAAGTAAGCGCTAGTAAGGCTTGTGTTATGGGTACTAGACAATGATATACATACTTATATAGAGAAATACATACTTAAATAGATAGAAACACCCATGACTCAGGAACAAATATTCGTGCTCATCACACAAATATTTGCCCTTACCAGGATTTGAACCCGGGACGCTTGCTTCGTAGGCAGGGTCACTACCAACTAGGCCAACCGCGTCGTCAAACATGTTTGTTTTATTTAGAAAATAATTTTTATTTTGCCTTAGAATGTCCTGGTAATAATAGTTATGTACGGAGAACAAGCTGATTTAAAACTAAACTTTTTTTTCTTAAATCCCAAATCGTCATTCCATTTCTATTCTTACGTGTGATTGTAATTGAACGAGCCCGGCCCAGTAACGAGAAACCGATCACATGTGGCTCTCTGGCGGGACTGCTAATATTAATCAAATCCCTTTTATCGGTCGTATGGCAGAACCCGAGTTACAAGCGAGGAGAGTTAAAACAAACACCGGGTAGCTCCGGGAGTGCCGGCAGAAGTGAAAACAGCAGCTTAGATTAGATTTTAATG
Source organism: Pandemis heparana (assembly GCA_963854515.1). Lineage (NCBI taxonomy): Eukaryota > Metazoa > Arthropoda > Insecta > Lepidoptera > Tortricidae > Pandemis > Pandemis heparana. Next base: position 18,036,165 of record OY978007.1, on the reverse strand, counting down.
TTGTAACCTCCAAGACGCGTACCGTACTGGCCGCTTACAAAAAAAAAACGTACGTATTATCTATATTGACAGATCTCTAACAGTGTGCAGATGCTCTAGTACTATTGCTCCATGACTCAACAAAAAAAACGCTTCAAAAATCGAACGCGATTCATTCGTATTTCAAAATAAGGTCTTAGAGGCTCTGATATCCTGGTATTTAAACTCTCCCTCCGCCTCACGCCTGACGCGAGTTTAACCTTTTTTACCCAACCCAAAAAGTGTTCAGCGCCGCAAAAAAAGTTTTCACTTCAAAAATAACCTTAATTTAATTTTTGATACCAGCTTCTGTCGTTGACTGTACTTGCATTGTTATGTGTTCTACATAAGTGTACCAAGTTTCTAATCAATCGGACCCAAAGTTGAAGAGCTCTCCTGCGGAGACGCCCTGGCCGGGCCACCAGAATTCTACTACCAGATCATTGTATTGTCATCCGATTTATACCATTTTCATTCTTACCTGTCCTATTTGGTAAACAAAATTCTAACCTCAATGTGCAAATTTTTGTAAAGAATAAGGTGTATTATGTTATCAAATAAACCTGAGGTAATATTTTGTGCATAATTTTGCTGATTATTTTATCTCCAGTTCCTTTATTTACGATGAAATAGTAAAAAAATAACAAAAATGAGATGTTTCGAGGTTAGAATTTTGTTTACCAAATAGGACAGGTAAGAATGAAAATGGTATACACAAGTATGCAAAATTTCAGCTCAATCGGTTAAAGATAACTGCTTCAAAATTGAGTTGCAAGATTCCACCGGGGCAAACATCTAACTATTATAAATGCGAAAGTATGGATGGATGGATGGATGTTTGTTTGTTACTCAATCACGCCAGAACGGACCAACGAATCTGGATGAAATTCGGCACATAGATAGAGTAAAGTCTGGAATAGCACATAGGCTACTTTTTATCCCGGAAAATTCCCCCGGGATAGCGATAAATGAATTCTTTGCAGACGAAGTCGCTGCCAACAGCTAGTAATTATATACATGCAACATACGTCGCAAGTAGGTAAATATAAAGCTTGTTATAAAAAAATCAGCACTGAAATAGTAGATTGATAAACTAGGGTTGAAATATACCCATTTCACCTGAGATATTTCTGGCACCCGAACGAAGTGAGGGTGCCAATAGTTCGAGGGTGAAATGGATAATTTCATCCGAGTTGAACACTCTACTTTTCATTTCGTATATCAGGAAATTAAAATTTCACTAACGTCGCATGGTCGCATTTAATATTTGTTACGTTTGTCATTCTCTTCCCGCTCTTTTTTCTATTGCGCGATTTACGCGCATTGCGCATTTCTTCTGCGCACCAATGGCGGCCGGCTAGTTTTTTTTTTTTCAAACTTGCAGACACGGAAGTTGTTATCAATTAATTGTCGACTTAAATATTTCAAGCTTAAAAAAATTACCGTACGTAATAATTTCTACTAATTCTCGTTGTATACGCTTGCATAACCTTATATATAGCGGGAATGTTATTTTTAGATTATTTTGCCTTTTGCAATTAAAAAGGAACTATTAGTATAAATTATTATTTTAAACATAGATTACATGGCTGTATACGTACACTGAGAAAAATGGATTTCTGGCTTAAGGTGAATTATGCGGTCGACGGCTAAATTATAATGACGTGAAGTAATTTTGTAACGCTTACGGTTATATTTGCTTAGCTAGGCGTTATCGTTAAGACGGTACCGTCTATTATGCTGGACACGAAACGTCGAAACACACTTACGGTAAGGTAATCTTGGAGTCCAACTTCCTACTGTTATTATAATAATAATGGACTATTAAAAACGCCTTCCGCTTACGTCGCTGAATATGCGGCGAATATCACCGCAAATAGGGCAATATTCATTTTATGATAAAGCGAAATTAGCTCAAATAAAAACATAACAAACGTAAACGTAAGTCTTATGACGACTTCCAAAAGAGGCATATATCACCGTAGACATGGCAATATTCACCTTACAATGAGGCGAAATATACTTTAATTAAAACTAAACAACCGTAAACGTAAGTCTTATAACGACTTACATAATCGGCGAATGTCACCGTAAACATGGTAATATTCGCCTTACAATAAGGCGAAAAATACTCAAGTTACAACTAATCAAACCTTAACATAAAGTCGTGTAACGACGTACACATGCGACGAATGTAACCGTAAATATGGCAATATTCACCTTACAGTAAGGCAAAATAGACTCAATTTACAACTAATCAAACTTTAACTTAAGTTTGTTATCGACTTAAATATTCGGCGAATGTCACCTTAAATATGGCTATTTTCACCTCACAATAAGGCGAAATAAACTCAAGGGCCAACTAATAAAACGTTAATATAAGTCCTATAACGACGTACGTATTGGGCAAATATAACCGTAAATATGGCAATATTCACCTTACAGTAAGGCGAAATTTACTCTAGATGCAACTAACCAAACCTTAACATAAGTCTTTTATCGACTTACACATGGGATAAATACAACCGTAAATATGACAATATTCACCTTATAGTAAGGCGAAATACACTCAATTTACAACTAATCTAACCTTAACATAAGATTTTTATCGACTTACTTATTCGGCGAATATGACTGTAAATATGGCAATTTTTCACCTTACTATAAGGCGAAATAAACTCAAGTTACAACTAATTAAACGTTAACATGAGTCTTTTATCGACTTACACATGCGACAAATACAACCGTAAATATGGCAATATTCACCTTACAGTAAGGCGAAATACACTCAATTTACAACTAATCTAACCTTAACATAAGATTTTTATCGACTTACTTACTCGGCGAATATGACTGTAAATATATGGCAATTTTTCACTTTACAATAAGGCGAAATAAACTCAAGTTACAACTAATTAAACGTTAACATGAGTCGTGTCACGACGTACACATGCGACGAATATAACCGTAAATATGGCAATATTCACCTTACAGTAAGGCAAAATACACTCAATTTACAACTAATCAAACCTTAATATAAGTTATAAAACGACTTACATATTCGGCGAATATCGCTGTAAATATGGCAATTTTCATCTTACGATAAGGCGAAATAAACTCAAGTTACAACTAATATAACGTTCACAATGAATCAAACGTTAACATAAGTCGTGTAACAACGTACACATGCGACGAATACTACCGTAAATATGGCAATATTCACCTTGCAGTAAGGCAAAATACGCTCAATTTACAACTAATCAAACCTTAACTTAAGTCTATTATCGACTTAGTTACAATATTTGGCGAATATCTCTGTAAATTAAGGCAATTTTCACCTTACAATAAGGCGAAATAAACCCAAGTATTTTGCGGCAATTTTATTTTTTTTGTGTGAATAGGAAGGCAACTAAACCATGGAAGACGATTTTCATTAAAAATCAACGTAAAATGGAAAAGTACCGCGACTAAGGTTACATGGGTCATTTAAATAAATAAATAAATGTCTCGGACAATTCAAATCAATTGTGGGTACTAGGCCCAAATTACAAGCCTATTCAAAGGCTTGTGATATGGGTACCAGAGTGCAGATAAATATATACTTACTACATACCTACTTATAACTAATATGTAATATAATAGTAATAATTATAATAATTATACTTTTAGTGATCCGTTAATCACACACTTAGGTTCTGTATCAGACGTATTGTATTGCTATGCATGTTCTATCTACCTAATGTTATTACAAAACTGGCTTTTGCCCGAGATTTCGTCCGCGTAGAAATCAGGATAACAATAGTTATCAGACTAACAAAGAAACAATAGGTACTTGTCTTAAACAAGTTTTAAACCAATAAACTGATTCGTGTACCTTACCTACCTACCGAAGACTGTTTCTCATTTCTTCCGCAGGCCCGCGATTTCGCCCACGTAGAAATCAGAATAACAATAACTATCAGACTAACAAATAAACAATACTTAAACCAAAAAACTGATTCTCATTTTTCCCGCAGAAACCACAAATATTTACTGAGTAAAGCACAGACCTAAACCATACTTAACAAAGAGCTCAGCCTTCCAATAAAAGGCCCATCGAAATCAGTTCAGCTGTTCTCGCGAGATTAGTCTGGATACACATACAATACTCCAGGCACCGGTTTCCTTCCGTAGGTACTGCAAGTTTCAGGTTGATAAAATGCAGGAAATCGTTTTTAGGGTTCCGTAGTCAACAACAAGGAACTCTTATAGTTTCGCCATGTCCGTCCGTCCGTCTGTCCGCAGCTTAGCTCAGAGACTTGAAGCTGGAAAGCTGTAATCCCATAAAAAAACATTCCACGTAATAAATAGGCCAAGTCTCGTAACTCTCACTGTAAAAAGTTGTGAGATAATTACGTAGAGCCAAGTCAGGCTTTCTTATTAATATTTATATTGCTTGCTAAATAAAAGTTTGTAACTTAGGAATCTCACTTTACTGCATTTATTATTTTTTGCATACCTAAAACTGAACTATTGTGTGATTGCTAAGCCACAAAATTTTATTTAGCAAGCAATAAAGAGAAGATTAAAGGAATGCCTGATTTGGCTCTACGTAATATCTCAAACACTACGGTCGGTGAAAGAGTTTCGAGATGAGGCCTGTTACCAAGCCATATTCTACAAAAAAAAAGATATTGTGCCTATTTTTTACATGGAACGTTTATTATGGGATCTCACATCTTATTGTAGAGTAATGTGTCCATCAATACCTACATATAAATTTATGAATGCAGCTGGAATAGTATATTGATAAACAAGGGTCGAAATTAACCCATTTCAGCTGAGATATTTTTGGCACTCGAACGAAGTGAGAGCGCCAATAGTTCGAGGGTGAAATGAGTAATTTTACCCGATTTGAACACTCTACTTTTCATTTCGAATATGAGGAAAGTAAAAGAAGGTATTATGACAAATAATATTTATTACGTTTGTCATTATTTTCCTGCTTTTTTTTCTATTGCGCGATTTGCGCGCATTGCGCATTTTCTTCTGCGCACCAATGGCTGACGGCTTGTTTTTTTTTAAACTTGCAGACACGGAGGTCGCTATCAATTAATTGCCGACTTATATCTATTTCAAGCTAAAAAGAATCACCTTTCTAACGTAATAATTCCTTATAATATAGCGTGAATGTTATTTTCAAAAAAGATTATTTAGCCTTTTACAATTAATAAGGAACTATTTGTACCTATAGATGATTATATAAAACATAGATTACATGGCTGTATACGTATTTCCATTGCTATGTACTTACCTCATTTGGATTAGCTATGAAGGGTTGAGATATATTTTTTTAAATTCAATACTTTCGATTTCAACCCAAGGGTCGCGATGAGTCGCTTTCAACCTGCTATCCAGATAATCAATGACCTACTTTCAGATTATGAGAAATTAAAATATATTTTAGCATTGACTTTGTATGGAATAGTTATTTGTGTCACAAGGGAGCAAAATGATGTATACCCAAGAGCAAAAATAACGCGTCATTTTTCATAGAACCTTGTATGAAAAGTGACCCGTTATTTTTGCTCTTGAGTGTATTTACGAGGATTCAAGTGTTAATTTGTATTTGCACTTAGAAAGCCTTGAAGAGAAAAGGCTTTTCGAAATGTTTTTTTTTTTGCAAATGTAGCTTTTAGAAAGTTGATAATTGTAAAATCACGCCATTTTCTATGCTGGTAGGTAGCTCATGTAATTATATTTAGAATTATTTTTTCAAGTTTTTTATTGTTCGGTGTGAAAAGTTGTATGAGCCACTCAGGAGCAAAATTATTTTCATCTTGGGCGTTAACACTTGAATCCCTCGTTACGCTCTGGATTCAATGTAGCGCCTTCGCCGTAAATACATAATTTTGCTCCCTTGTGACACGAATAACTATTGTTATACTTTTCAAGTGCATTGTACACCTACCTAACACTATCCACAATGCAAAATTTCATGTTTGTACGTCTGCTAGAACTAGAAGTACCTACCTTAGAACTTTGATCGGTGAGTCAGTGAATGAGTGAGTGAGAGACAAAATTAAGTAGGTAAATTTGACTTGCAATAATTTTTTAACTACTGGTTCAAATTTAATGTAAAAAAATGACCTGTGTGGCTTCGAGAAAAGAATGGTACGGCCGTGCCTTTTTAGCTCTTTGCCTTGGGGCCCTTGGCGGGCCACTTCCGTGCCCCCAGGTTTGCCATGGTTAAACATTAATTAGTCAGGCCACAATCAATTTTTCGATTAAGGGATACGTTTGTAAGATATTAACATGGACAAACATTATGACATAGGTCCATACTTAGAGGTAAAGCGCTGGCTGTAGGCCAGCATTAGGTACCTATGCTGAGGTGGGACCATTTCCTGACAAGGAACTATGTCCTTATGTTTTTACTTCTTTTTTTGTTATTGTTGTTATGTAATGTACCTATCTAAATTGTTTCCTATCTACCTATTCAGCCTGCGCAACGGTATTGTGGTCGAAAAGGTCTCTTTACTAATGAAACGACTTTTAGTAAGGCCCTTATAGTCGTACGTGCGATAAAAAAAGCTTTCTATTAACTAATATAAACGCCTTTACCACAGTAGAAGTAATAGTACTAAGGTGCTAGACATCATACTACGTCGGCTGCACTGTGGTGGAACGCAGTGACGATAAGAAATTCAGCAGTGTTTTGTTTCTATCCATCAGTCATCGCGTAAGGTGGCGCGTGCGCCCTATGTAATTAGAGCTGCCGGTGTTCTTGTGTTTGTGATTTTATCAAGTACCTGTCAACGCCACAAGTTTGGGTAAGTTTTTGTTTCAATTCAACATTATAGTGACTAATTTCCGTGGTATTGTGAGATTTTAATTTGAAACTGGCCATTGGCGACTCCGCCATCTTTTTCTAACCAATATTTTATCAAGTTTTATTTTGTATTTTCGTTTTCTTGATAAACAAATCCCTGACAACACAAAAAAACGCTCTCACTACAAATGCTGAAACGCTGCAGCTGTGACTAACCATCTCGCTTGACCGACAGATTCCCTCCAATTCCGAGACCTCGCCCGAAGCCAATTCTACTCATCGAACATGGCAGACCAATATACAGTCGATTTACTTTCAAAATGGGGCTGCACTGAATTGATTGATACATTTCGAGGTAAGTAAGTATCCGTGTTGAATGTGAGATGGCACTACCTAAGTAAGTACCATAATTTTATACCTAGACAGCAAAAAAAATGCATCAGATTGGAAATTTGTTTCCATAACTTTTAACACTTAGCAGTAAAAGTATTGTGTTCTTTATTGTGTATAAGAAAATGTTTCATTTTGTATGGGAATAACAAACATTTTTTTTTCTTGGAATGTGACCCTATTTTTTACATATATGTATATGTCCTTACTGCATTATTTTAAGTAGCATGATTCGTACGGTATTTACTAACTAAAATAACTGGTGTGTTTTGCATTTTATGTACTCTGGTTTTGTTGCTATTTTTAAGATGCTAGGATTGACGCTGTTGCTTTGGGGCTACTGAAAGAAAATGACATATCAACCTTAATCCCATTAATTGGAGATAGAGTAAAGCTTCAAGCTAACTTGTCTATGTGGAAGGCTGACAATCAACCAGTGAATGTTGGGGTTGGTGGTGTTTCCTTATTTTAGAATAATAAATAAATAACAGGTGTCCACATAAAATATATGTATTACTCTATATCAAAAACTATTATTATCTTATAGATCTACATGCCTGATTGTGGTCTCTATTATTTATTTATTTTCAAGAATAGAATAGAATAACAATGGTGGAAAGATGAAACCTTCAAAACATAATATTTTGCTTATTTAGAGACATTGTTTCTAAGGATGCATTATTTCAAGTTGCATTAGCTGTCAAACAATAAAATAACGTTATTACCAAAAACACAGTATCTAACTTCTGAAAAAATGTTGTATAAGTGAAATGGCCCCTAAAAAATTCCAAGGAGAAAATATGTTGAAGCGACTCATTTTATAGAATTTATACAGATCTAGAATTTTTAGTTGAAGGCCAAAAAGTAATTAATAAAAAAACCTTTTGTTAGTACTATTAGTTTGTATTTGTGTTTCTCCTTTCCACCGTAATTTTAATTTATTGCCTGTTTCTTGCCTTTAGTTTAATTTGTTTATTATGACTGGTATCGAACCCTGATTGCATGGGCGCAACTTACACAGGACTGGTTTATTATCTAAGGCTGCGTTCGACAATATTACTCGGGAACTGGAACTCTGGAGTGTAAAAGCTCTCAATCTGTATAATCCAGCTGAGTCGACTTGCGGCCGTCTCCTAGGAGCTGGGCGCAAGTTCATTTGCCTCTGATTATACAATTTGTTACTCTTGAGTAGCATTGTCAAACCCACTTTAAAAATTAAGTATATAATAATAATATGAAGTGTTCTAGTAATATGCTTTTTTTTAATGTCTAGGACTCTTCACAGTCGCCAGTGTTGATTGGTGAAAGCTTGAACGGAATAATTAATGAATTACAAGGAACTCGGCAGTTTGAAGTTGTGTCTTTCGACGTGCAAGTAGAAGATCCGCCTCAGCCTGACCGAGATAAAGTTAGTAAAAATTTCTTTATGAAACATTTATAATACCCATTTGCACCAACTGTTATGGGGAAAGATAACTTCACTAAACAGGTGTTTATGGGTTGAAAATAGTCCGGCTATTTTAATAAGTATTTATCATTCTTGTTGCATTAATCTGTCTATTTTGGATCGGGGTATACCAGAAGGTCAGGATACGGAACTTAAAATTTACCGATACTGAGATAATTCGAGGTTATTAAATTATAGTATATTTTCCTTTTTTTAGATAAGGTCCATATTACAAAAAACTCACAGAGGACGGGCTTTACTTATAAGCGAAGGAGCTACTAAGGGCCTCTTGGATTCAAACCAGAGGAAGGAATTGGCGCATTTAATATTAGATTCGGTGTTAGATATAGATCCCAACACCCAGCTCAAGAGGAGTGATTATCAATCATGGGCACGAGGGATTGGAGAACTTTTTGAAAAGGAATCGCCAGTTGTGTACTACGCCGCATATGTTGCTGTAAGTGAGCTATATTTTTTTCCTTTTATACCAATTTATACTAGTTACAGTTAGTTAAAATTCTTGTAACTATTGTGACCTACCATATACATATTATAGTCATCGATTTTTGACGCTTTTTGACCTCCCCTATAATTGTATGGCAGGGAGGTTCTTTATATAATGTCGGTACGGTGATCATTATACAGGTTGGTACAAACACTGACGTAAAAAAAAAAAATTTGATGCATCACATCCGGGGCTATCCGAATATACCTACCCCATGTATGTTGGCCGATTTTTTGTAGTTTTCGAGTAATTTATTTTAAAAAATTTAATGCTATGTATGTAAGTTGACGGTAGAACATTTGAAAATCTTTTATGAAATATTCTACCTAAGTAAAATTCAAAAAATTAATTACTCGAAAACTACAAAAAAATTGGCCAACATACATGGGGATATATATTCGGATAGTCCCGGATGTGATGCATCAATTTTTTTTTAAGACGTCAGTGTTTGGGCCACCCTGTATAAAGAACCACCTTCCCTTGTAAAAAACTGACGTCAAACAATAGAAATCAATGAGCTCTAATATTTTATGCAACCGTTACATAATGAGGGTCCTTAAAACACGAGTGTGGTTTTCTGAAACAAGCCTTGGCGAGTTTCAAAATTAAATCACACGAGTGTTTTAAGTTTAAGGCCTTATTTATTTATTTATTTTATTTATTTATTATTTATTATGTACAGTTGCATACATTACTTTATCTACACACATATCATAATGCAAATGTGCTCAAAAGGGTGTAATAATGCTGGACATTTCCAACGGTTTCTCAACGCATCAACTAATGACATGTGCGTAGATAAAGAGTATTTGTATTGTTATATGTATTGTATGTACCTCGCCTTCTAATATCTAGTAAAGAATGACAACTTTTCCGGACATTACAAAAAAAACTAAAAATGACATTATTAATTATTAAGTATAAAAATTTCTAATGACCCTTAACATGTTTTATTCTAGGGAGGGCCCTTTCAAGCAAAAAGAAATGCATCCGGTATATTGTATAATACATACCTGAGGAAGAGGAAGCACCTTATCAGAAGAAAAGTAACAGAGCCTTTCCGGAAGCGACGCGCTGCTAGCGAATCCAGTGATCTATCCTCTGATGTAGAATCCGCTCGGCCACAGTGTCCTATTGACTTATCTGTTATTGACGAAAGTAAGATTTTGTTAGACCAATAATTATACTCGTACATATTCAATGTTAATGCTTTTTTCGGTACCTAGTATTCTTCTCTTCCAAAAATGATTTAATATTCAATGTTAATGCTTTTTTCGGTACCTATTCTTCTCTTCCAATTTTGATTTATCATTTCAGGCGAGAGTGATATTGTTGCGGAGGCTAAACTGGTACTTGCGATTGCGATTGCCGTCGAAGGAGCTACATCATGGAAGTAAATTGATAAGTTTTGGGCAATTACGGCGAAGGCGCATCTTGAAAAGCTGTACAACGAAAAGGGCACTCTCCTGGATTATTTAAATGGGTATCAGATACTCAAAGGCTCCAACGGTTACAAACTTCTCATAGCAGACTTCGATCGACTTTATCCCGCTGCGGGCGCAGATATATTGCGTTCCTCCCTACACAACGTCAGTGGCAATATCATTGCTAAAGGAAAGGCATTGCTGTCCTCAACCAAAAACCAGTTCCTGAAATTGGCACTTACGGAATTACTCACCTCCAATGACGGTTAGTTCTACCTTTAAGCTTTTTCCACGTTTTTAATAAGTCACTATCTTGTTTATTTTCTTTCTGTCTGTCGTTCCGGGTGGAATTTTGCAATTCAAATTTCGAGCAATTCCCGGCATCCGAAATTTCACACACCTTTGATTCTGATGACAATGCAATATAGTATATTTATTATCATAATCATCATCATCATCAGCCTATTTTATGTCCCACTGCTGGGCCCAGGCCTCCTCTTAGTGTGAGAGGGCTTGGGCTATAGTTCCCACACGGGCCCAATGTGGATTGGGAACTTCACACACACCATTGAATTGCTTCGCAGGAGTGTGCAGATTTCTTCACGATGTTTTCCTTCACCGGAAAGCTACTACAAATGTAATTTAGCACATGAATTCAGAAAAACTCAAGGGTGCGAACCAGGGCTCTAATCCACGACCCTCTGCTTGAGAGGCCATAATTCAAACCACTGGACTACCACATTTATTATTATGGTAGATCCAATATGGCCGCCATCGCAAAATGGCGGACTACTTTTTTCTTTAGAACCCCCTCAACATGGGTATCAAATGACAAGTAGACTATAATTAGCCTTGTCATTGTCACATAATTCTAAATGGCGGCCAAAACAAGATGGCGAAAGACGTCTAAATTAAGCGTGTTTTACTCGAACAGATTTTTATTATAAATATGTACTAAACACTTTTCTTTAACATCTCACCCACCACCATTTATCTTTTCATAACAACCAATTATGTAGTTTATGCCATAATTTTTTTTTCTGCATTGTTTCAGACGATTCAGAAAATAAACTGGCTGTATGCCTGCTGTTGCTGCCCCTACGTTTCTCTATGTTCTGCTAAACGTGCCTCGAAGTTTGCACAGGCTCGCAGGCTTGCAGAAGACTCGCAGAATAAAATTATCTCGTATGACCGCCTTGGATGTCTTTTTCAAGTCTTTTCCCTTCAAAGGCGTAATGTTCAGTTCTTTTGGTCCTGTATTTTCAGGTGTTGATTGTGTATCTAGTTTTTTATATGTGAGGATTTGATCCTGTAGTATGTGTGTGTGTGTGTGTGTGTGTGCGTGTGTGTAGTATCTATATACGGTCTCTGGCCCTGTTGCTACCGTCTGCTGTAGACTTGCTGATCTCGGTACTGAACTAAAAATTTTATTAAGATTAAAGATTATATAGACATTATCAATATTAGCATCTTATCAATTTAAATATTGTGCCTACCTGTTTTAATTAGTTTGTATTATTATTTTCTTTTTACTTTAGTAATATTTTTATTTTTATTATTATTAATTATTTACAAGGACATAAATATTGCTATGTCGTATGTGTATGTGTGCTAAGTTAGGTATTAGGTAGGTATATTGTTAAGCTTATGGATTTCCGTTTTCTTTTGTTGTTTTATTTTTTCATTTACTGTCTAGTTACAGGCTAGCAGCGTCGAAGTTCCTAAAACGTCCCCATAGCGAGCCTGTGGGGACGGAAGTGACACATGCCCTCGGTACCGCTCTGCTTTCAGAGCATGACATGAGCGCGTGTGAGCCAACATTGGGGGCGGCAGACGTAAGCTTGCCTTCGGAATCCAAAAGCTTATCAGTTACTTACTTGACATGAAATGCATATTTCATATTTTTTATTATATATAATAATTTTTTTTTTTTTTTGCTCTTTTTCTCATCGACATTGGAGATATCTCCAATTAACTTATTTGACGGTGGAGGCGTTTTACACCTCCACTAAACTTAGATTATTTTTATTCACTTTTTGCTTTTGCTTTCTCTTTCTTATCATTATCGCATATTTTGTTTCGCTTTGACCAGTAGAGACTTTATACATCTCTACTATAGACCAATGTAATTTAAGGTACGGACTTAACTTAGGGACCTTTTACATCCCTTTTTATAAAATGTATTAATTGTATTAGGTAAGTTAAGTAGAATTTAAGTACTATTGTAAATCTATTTTATTTTGAAAAAATGACTTTCTGCCAAGTTTCTTGCGGCGCATTCTTCTTGGCAATGATGGTCTTTCCGAATGCGCTGGTAGATTCAAAAAAAGACATGTAAAAGAGCCCTCGGCGGCCTATTTGCAAAATAAACTTTTGACTTTTTGACTTTTTTTTTGACTTTTTGAAGGTACGTGGTTTTATAAAGTTCGTTTTTATTCTAAAACTTATAACTGATGATAGTGATGATACAATATTTGATGTGCGCATTTGAAAACGTGTCTCGTTGAAATTGTGTATCGCTGGATCCAAATAGATAGATAGTGCTGCGATACTATACTAACACATCAATTCATCATCATCAATTTAAGAGCCCAGCTCTTGTCGGTGAAGTAATCGCCATTCACTTCTTTTTTCTGCCATTGCTTTGAGATCCTGATACGACACTACATTAACCTTCTCCTTTGCTTGGTCCATAAATGCACGTCTCGGCCTTCTTCTGCCTCCTCTTCCTTCTATTTTCCCTTCTATCCAAGGTTTTTATGTAATCGTCATTTCGTATCAGGTGCCCCAGCACACTTCCTCTTCTATTCTCAATCGTCCTCAGCAGGGATCTCTTTCCCCCCACCAAATTCAAAACTTCATTTATTCTTCTCTCTGTCCAGCTTATCCTCTCCATCCTCCGCCAACACCACATCTCAAATGCGCTCAAACTCTCCCTTTCCCGCTGGGTCAATGTCAGGTGTAAGTCTTAATAAGACGTTTCCTGATGTTTCCGGATATATTAGCTTTAAGAAGTTTTTTTTTGCCATTGAACGCTTTTTTTGGCCATAACACATTTCCAAATGCATGCATAAAATATTGCATCATCTCATCAGTTACAAAAGTATTTAACACAGATGTACTTATTCACGTCTGGAATTCACACACTGTATTTATAGACATACAGCGTGTGAATTCCAGACGACCATTATCAATCACTTGATAGATTTAAGTGGTGTTAACAGTTTTAGCAAATAATTACAAAAAATGAATACCCTTGTTAACAGATAGAAATTAATGTTTAAAACTAATGTTAATGTTAATGTGAATAGCGCACTTTTTCCGAGTTCTTATAATAAAGTAGGTAATAGCTCTTGCAATTCACGAAGACAAATGTTAGAACACTTATTGCTATGACCATAAAGCCTAATTTAAATAAATCCACTCGCCTTCCAAGTAAATTCCAAGAGCTATCTCTGGTTAATGGCGGTAACTGACGTATATATTTTTTAAATTAGGAGCGCATTATTCACATTATCGTGTCAAATTAACATAGCTCTTACTGCCCAGTTATGAGATTGTAGATGCTAGTAAAAAAAATGTGCATAAAAAGAGTATTTTAAAACTGAAGTGTTTTTGGTCCTGTATTTTCAGGCGTTGATTGTGTATCTAGTTTCTTATATTATGTGATCAAAGTTCGTTCACCTTTGTAAAATTGTCATTTGTTACGTAGTATATATATCAAAATTTACATGATTTTTCAGGGTCATGTACAACTTGTGTACTTATCTAAGTATAGTTTCATGCAAGTAAATAAGTAAATATAATAAAGATTTTCATTTCTTTAACTATAATAATAGTTTCATTGCGATACGACGATATCTTTTCTACGATACGATATAACGAAGTATATAGTTGGTGTAACAGAACACCCCAATAATATTTAAAGGGGTCAATGTACTCATAATATACGAACATCTTTTACTATTAGACCAACTACAGAAGCGCAAAAAAATATAAGCCATTCCATAGAAAAGTTCATATTATTATCTACCTACTAGCTAAGCTAGACCAAAATGTATAGTATATGCTGTTATTTCTTATTGAATTGCTTTGTTAATTGTTGCTTTATTTATTGCAGAATCTTACAAGGACAGGAGAACAGCTTTCTGAAGACAGCAGGCAACGCTGTTCACTAAAGGCATGGTTGACGGCTCTGCTATCATGAAGTTCATGTGAAGGATGTTGGGCCGCTGCTCGCGCCCGCCCACCATTACGGTGGTGATGGTGGTGCAATCTATTGGTGACAATGCGCGTAACATATGTATTTCCTATAATAACGAACGGCATGCAATTCTTTTCAAATAACGAACAGAACACTTACGGGCATACCAAAATTATTTATGATCTCTACACTTTATCTTCCATTACCTCTTGGATGGACTTCTCTAACTGGTCACTTATAACCTTAAGGAAGTTGTGTATTTAAAGTTTTAAGAGAACATTATAATTTTTTATGCTCATAAAGTGCTAGCTTTTTAGAAAAGAACCAAAGGACATTCCTCTTAACGAAAATATATCAATAGCGTACATTGTCACCAACAGATCACGTTCCTTTAGGTGGAATGTACATCTTAACTCGCTGCAATTATGTTTTTGTACATTTAACGGCCTAATCGCATTAAAAATGCGTAATTCAAATGCTATTCGGCCGTCAAGAGTACGAAGACATTATTGCGGCGCGTTTCGGTGCACGTTCACCTTTAGCGGCCCAATGCCCTTAATATGAACTATATGATAGTAAAGCAAGTTCATCAGGCCTTCAGGGAACAGCGTTACCAGCCGTTAGAAGGCTATTTTCCCAGTCTTTACAAAACGTTTCTGCTCGTAAATAAAGCACAATATACCTTACCATACGGTTTATCCAACCGTATGAAGGTAAATAGCGATTTAGTGGACATGTTATTAAGCAGTAATGAATGATTAGAAAAGCCCTAAAGTAGGAAGGAAACGCTTGACGAGTAGGTTAAACCTCAGTAAGGAAAGACGTAAAACGCCTTACTAGAAGTCAATTACGACTTACCAAATAGTAAATAACGTTACAAACGCTTAGTTAATAGGTGAAACCACGGTAAAGAAAGACTTAAAACGCCTTACTAGAAGTCAATTATGACTTACGAAGTAGTAAATAACGTTAAAAACGCTTAGTGGATAGGTGAAACCACAATAAGGAAAGACTTAAAACGCCTTACTAGAAGTCAATTATGACTTACTAAATAGTAAATAACGTTAAAAACGCTTAGTAGATAGGTGAAACCACATTAAGGAAAGACGTAAAACGCCTTACTAGAAGTCAATTATGACTTTCTTAATAGTAAATAACGTTAAAAACGCTTAGTGGATAGGTGAAACCACAGTAAGTAAAGGCGTAAAATGCCTAACTAGAAGTCAATTATGACTTACTAAATAGTAAATAACGTTAAAAACTCTTAGTGGATAGGTGAAACCACATTGAGGAAAGACGTAAAACGCCTTACTAGAAGTCAATTATGACTTACTAAATAGTAAATAACGTTAAAAACGCTTAGTAGATAGCTGAAACCACAGTAAGGAAAGACGTAAAACGCCTTACTAGAAGTCAATTTTGACTTACTTAATAGTAAATAACGTTAAAAACGCTTAGTAGGTAGCTGAAACCACACTAAGGAAAGACGTAAAACGCCTTACTAGAAGTCAATTTTGACTTACTTAATAGTAAATAACGTTAAAAACGCTTAGTAGGTAGATGAAACCACGGTAAGGAAAGACGTAAAACGCCTTACTAGAAGTCAATTGTGTCTTACCAAAATGTAAATAACTATAAAAAAGGCCTTAAAGTAGGTCAGAAAAGCTTGACAAGTAAATTTAAAATGCTCGGAAGATAGGTGAAACCACAGTAAGGAAAGACGTAAAACGCCTTACTAGAAGTTGGAAATCATCGTCAGTCCGTCGATTTCTAACTGACTTACCACGTTTATCGCTGTTTAATTAAGGTCAATCTGTTTAATATTACGTTTAAAACATACGTTTAAGAGCCATTGTGATTGTGTTCATTGCGCCTTACGCTTAAGTCATATAACGCCTTCAACCTTGTAAGGCGTTTTTGTTCATATGACTCGTAGTCGGTATTTTGCCTTCATTCCCACTAAATCGGCCGTAATTAGGATGCTTTCAGCTTTACATTTTTCTCAGTGTATTATTGAATGTTTGTAAAGCAAACATGGCGGCGTGTCACGCCACCTTGTGAACCGTTGAGCCGCCGTGTTTACTCGATGCCTGTGTAAACCATCCCTTAGGCTCTCTAAACATGTGAAATTGTCTGCCAGTTCATATATCACTCCATATCTCATCAACCAGAGTTGAGTCAACCCGAAGATTAGATCTCATAAGATAATTGTCAATTGTAAGGTAATTGTTGTGTTGTTTGTTTTGTGTCTTATAAATTTTGCACAATAAAGAGTTCACATACATACGTAATTATACCATCTTATGAAAAATCTAAATCAAAAATTTTAATTTTCCAATAGGCCGCCAGGGGCTCTTTTACTTTTGTTTGAACTATTGCAGCGCATTCATGCCCATTATTCCAAGGAGAACGCGCCGCAGGAGCTTGGCAAAAAGTTATTTTGTTAAAACAAATACATGACGTGACGACAATAATAAATTTCTACTTAACTACTAATGCATTTAAATATGCAAGGACAATAACTTTTTTTGGGATCTTAGCCCATCGAGGGAATGGGTGAAAATCTTAATAATCATGTTATAGGCGATAGCATCCCATCACTATTTTGATTCTTTTTTCCTTTACGCACACAATAACGCTAAACGTAGGTTTTTTTTTTTATATAAGAAGGGGAAAACGAGCAGACGGGTCACCTGATGGAAAGTAATCACCATCGCCCAATCGCCCATGGACACCTGCAAGACTTGGGGAATCACAGGTGCGTTGCCGACCCTTTCAAGAACAGGAAGGCTCGCTTTTTAAAGATCCCTAAATTGTACCGCTCAGGGAATGTTGCAGCAGGAAGTTGGTTCCAGATCTTCGTCGTACGAGGAAGGAAATTGCGTTTAAAACGCACGGTACTTGACTGCCAACCATCAAGATGTTGTTATCTTAGAGGTCTTGTTATCTTAGGCACTGTCTAATCGTAAGGGATATGTATGTATGTATTGTAATCGATTCAACGCATCCGTAATGGTGGCAATCAAAAGTGTTCACGGGTCATTGGACAGCAAAGGGTATTCGATTCCGTTTCGAATTGCCTATGACGCCGATGACGCAAATGATCCTCCGGCCGCCCCGCAAACGAGCGGAGTTTGGGAGTGCGCGGTGAAAACAATTGAACAGAATAATTATTTGTTTTTTGTGAGACATCCTTACTAACATTATAGTTTTCAAAGTGAGTTTGTTTGTCTGCTCGTGCATAAGTCTAGAATAAATAATTGGATAGTTTCATATCAGAATATTGTATAGTATGCTATAGACGAAGTGACGGGCAATAGTTTAAAATAAAAGAGGATCCTGGTGAATAAACGTGTGACATGGAAATTTATAAAAAACAGTACAGTTACACTACGGTCAGACGATAACCTTTATCGATTTCCCGCATAATACGTCATTTAGCTCCGGTCCCCGAAACTTATGTTTGGTTGTGTTTATCCGCATAATATACTTTCGCGCCTCATTTGAGAATCTCTTTACTATTTAAGAACCTCTAGGCCTCAGTTTTAGCAGTCACTTTCAGTATGAATCTGACCTAAACTGAATAGGAATTGAATCGCGCTGTGACGTCATGAGGCCCCTGAACTTCTTAACACCGTCATTTCCGCGCCTTCCGCGAGTTTTTCGGAAAACTTTTTTTAAAAGCACTCGAAAGTAATGTCCCTTTTAAGAGTTAAAGAATTATTATTGTTCAGTGGTTCCGCAGATTACTTGGCCAACTTTACCACTTTGTTAGCCGCCTGCGTCCAAAAGCGTAATGGTTTAACTGTATCACGGGAATTGTATTTCTTTGTAATGGTTTTTCCCAGTGCTTTATAAGTGTATTGTTGGGTTTTTAAGTTTACTGTCGACTTGGGGCGAAAATGTTGGGAATCATGAGGCCATGCTAGCAAGACATCACTATTTTGATTGCCCTTTCCTATACACCCACAATCATGCTAAGCGTGGTCTTGTTACCTCAGGCTCTGTCAGCCCTGTGAAGGATAAAGATGTGATTTATGTAGTGGCCCGACTTTGATGGAAGTCAAACTACGGATGATAGGAGACGTTTGTATTAAGCGTATGTAGACAGTGTCTTTAAATTGTTCCGCAATATTTCAGCAGGTTGGGCTCATCCCGAACGGTTGCCCGTTTCCCTCTTCCAGACTGCTCCTGCTGTCTCCCTTATGTGACCACACTATCGGGCAGGTGGTCTGCCTACACTTCTGCCTAGCCGGGGTCTTCAGGCCAGAACGCGCTTGCTCCACCGTTCGTCGTGTCGTCGCCACACATGGCCGGCCCATCTATAAAAATCAACTTTTTTTCTATGTGAATAGGAAGGAAAACGAGCAATTGGGTCACCTGATGGTAAGCGATCACCACTGCCCATAGACACCCGCAACCCCGGAGGGATTGCAGATGCGTTGCCAACCTAGAGGACTTAGATGAAATGCCTCTTGTGCCCATAATTTCCCCGGCTGTCTTACTCTCCACACCGGAACACAGCAGCGCAAGCACTGCTGCTTGGCGGCAGGATTAGCGAGTAAGATGGTGGTAGCGATCCGGACGGACCTTGCGCACGGCCCTACCACCCGTTTTTATATATATTCATATTTTTATTGAGGTTTGAACTTCAATTATAGTCCCCGCTCACCCCGTTTTACGGTGTACCGTATTTTAGACTCATTGAAGACGTTCTACTGTATTTAAAGTGTTTAAACCCGGACTCCGCCGGACTGTTAAGCATTTGCGTTAATAAATAGCCCATCGGATAGATCGGTTGGCTTAATTGTAACGCCCTCAGACCCTCAGACCCTATTGTAGTCCGAGAGCCAGTTGCAAATTGTTTACGTCATAGTAACTCTTAGGATTCCGTGACTTATAAGCAAAATCGGCCAAGTGGAGTGACTCTCACAGAAGTCAGCTTATATTGGTTACTTAAAAATGGAGACAGACATAAAGAAATCTGTGTTAAGTATTTTCTGTTTTAGCGGCAGCAGAAATACATTATCTGTGAAAATTTCGTCTGTCTAGCTATCACGGTTCCTGAGATACAGCCTGGTGACTGACAGTCAGACACAAGGACAGTGGAGTGTTTGTAATAGGGTACCGTTTTTACCCTTTGCGTAAGGAACCCTAAAAACGTCAATTAGTAAATGTATTGCTGTTGCCGCCTTAATAAAAAATAGTATGCAAGTAACCTATATAAAATGACCTCACACTGCCTACATTTTGCTTAGGAGGCAGGGCACTGCTAACACTGGATTCTATATTCACTTTCGAAATTTTTTTGGAGCCTGAGTCCGACTCGCACTTAGCCGGTTTTGACCTCACGCAACACCAGCGCCTCTAGCGGCGAATTCTTTCGTTCATACGCATATTGTTTAAATATAGGACCATTAAATCAACCACACGTACCTTCTGTGCATTGTACACGGTGGTTCGTAGCGAGTGTTGATTCATTTATTGACGACGTGAAGAATGTCTCGGTTACCTAGCCAAAGTATATCGATCACTGTCTATTGCATAATCGATGCTCTTCCGGCAGTTAATAGGCATTACACGCAATTTCTCGCATAAGTGAAATAGGTAGATTTGT